>OY728157.1:621412012-622012012 GCA_963277665.1 Viscum album
TTATTATAATAACCATGGGTTCTTGGGATTCTTATAGTTGAGAGAGTAATGGTTAGTTATCAACCCTGATATGATGGTTTGGTACCCACTGGTAGGTGTATAGGCTCGATGGGAAGTACCACTAGTTTCTATTGCTGTGAGGGTGGACAGTTGGTATAGACTCATAAGTTTCACCGTACGTCGGCAGGTGGTTGAGAACCGAGTACGTCCAGGTGTCTTCTAGGGATATTTAGTATCACCCATGGTTACTTAATTATTAACATTGCTTGTTTACTTTTAGCTATACCTATTAGTTTATTTCCAATTTGTACTATTTATTCATTTCTTATAGCACAACCTTGGTCTTTTTGTCTTGGTCTTGTTAATAAAATGTAAAATGGTTTTATAAGTGGTATATAGAATGTGTTGGGTTTTATTTTTATCGTAAAAACATGTTCCTTATTTTTAAAATGTGAAAAAACCTACTTTCATACTTGTATTTCAAACTTTTGTTTATGGGATGCTTCGAAAAAGATAACGTTTGGATTCCGTGGTTTATTTCTGGCATCCCTACTGAGAATCTCGGTACTCACACCTATTATATCTTTCCAGTTTTAGGTTCAATTTCATGTTCAGGTTCCTAGTTCAGTTGCTCAATGTTGGAGCAGACTTGGTTTTGAGTTGGGTGGTGACCTGAAGGTTCACAAGGAGGTATATACAGTTATTTTCTTTCCGCTGCTAATTTGGTTTTCTTATCGTCAGTCTTTATTTATTTGGTTATCTTTTGTTCATGGACCAGATCATTCCCAATAGTTATATTTTTATGCCCGACACTAGTTTCCATCCCATGGGATTGGGAACACCCCTCAGGCTATGCTGTGGGCTGGCTCAGGTTGACCGGTTCAGGGTCGACCTAAGTTGGTTCGTGACACATAGAATCCAAAACTTACTATATGTATACTAAATTTTCAACATGTGTGTTGAGATTAGTGTAGAAACTATGATTTTTATTCTATTGATAAATAAAATTATCAATTTTGGAAATTTAGTTTCATCCTTATCAAACATATAAAACATTTGAATGAGTTATAGTAATATTTTTTATCAGTTGGTATCATTTTCTATTGATCAATGGAATGATTTTATTTTTAAATAAAACCCTTTTATTTTATACATCATAAACATCTCATGTAAATGTATCGTGGAATGATTGATGATACATTTCTTAAGAATATAATGATACCATAATTTCACATATAATTTTTAATTATTTACAAAAGGGTGAGGGAGAAGAAAATGCAAATTTTTATTGGAAAAATGTATAAATGAGGGAGATTTATGAACCCACATTAGGTTTATTTTATTCTTTTCAATGAAAAACAAATATACATGATAAAGGAGTGGATGAGGTTCCTAGAAATAATTATAATTCCTTAATTATATTAGTTATAAGGATCATGGAGTTCTTAAAAAATGTGTTACTTTATATAGAGTAAATGAGGATTGAAAATATACATTGAATATTTAACGTGATGTATTCTTCTACCATTGATTATGTGGAAAATAAATGAAATATAATGGAGAACTTTCATGATATTCATGGAGATCTAGTATCTTAATTGAAAATATGGATGAAGGTATGAATTAATGATTCCAATATTCATATGGAAATGAATGAGGAACCTATTAGGAGTTTTTTTAGATTATATCAGGAAAAATTTAATTAATTGAGGTGAGTTTATACCATTTTTTATGGAAAAGTAAAATGCTGAAAACTTTATAGTGATGAATATCCTGTGATAGTTCATAAATATGTTGTAAATAAGAGTTATAAGTTGTGCTTCAAGCATGAAAAACCTGTGTGGATTAATTTAAGCTGTGATGTGCAAATAATATTCAGTTATAAATGTTTAAGAACACATGAATGATGTTTTAGAAGTGTTGTAAAATACCATCGCTTATTTGAATAGGTTCTAGTCAGAGCCGAGTGATCTCAATAATTCCTTATTAGAATATGAAAATTGAAAAGTAAAAACACCATAGGTGTATGAAATTCACTATTCCTATAATATATTTCAGATCACATAGGTTATTTTTGTGTCATGAAAGAAACTTATTTTATTGTTCTGAATTTTGATTATAAAAATTTAAGAAAGGAAAATATCAATTGTCTAAGATATTTGATATCTCGTATGACATTTTATCTAGTTATAATATTTTTTATGAGATGTTTATGATGTTTTTTATCTCATATGAAAATTTTATATTCCTATATGATATTGAATACAATGTTATATATTTTTATTAACTATAAAAATGTTTTACTATGAGTAAGAAAATTTAGTTATGTATAATATAGTTGTGTTTAGTGAAATGAAACACTCATGACATAGTTATGAAATATATTTTTTTGTATAATATTTGAGAACCATGTTTGAATTTTTTTCTTTAATATATTTTTGAACAAATATTACATTTATAGGACACTTGATACATTTAATCTTAGAGATTTTATTCAGTAATTGAAGGATGGAAATCTAAATTTTTACAATATTTATTCTAAGGAAAATATAGAAATTATATGATGCTATTTCTCTATTCATCATGGATCAATTATCAAGACCACACATGGATAATGATTTAATCCAAATTTAAAGGAGGAAAATCCAAAGAGGGCATGTGGATACTGAGATTACTTCCATACTATAGAAAGATGTTAAATTTGGAAATGGTTCATTCTACTAATCACATACGGTGGAAAAAATACATAATTTTAATTACTTTAGGACTTATGGATGTTTTGATATCATGATATGCAAATACCATGTAGATAATACGATAATAAATGGGCCTATACATTAGATGAATAAAGATGAGAATTTAATTGGAAGTTAGATAGAGTATTCTATGTTTGAAATATTGAGATTTAAGGAACATGAAATCTATGATTTCTGGTCATTAAAATTATAATTACTTTAGAAGTTATATTTTTATGATGTAGTGAGTTTAAAAAAAAGAATAAGAAGAAGAAGGAACTATGTCAGAAAATTGATTATATGTTCCAAGAAAATATATACTACATGATTATGGAAAATAAAAAGTAGATATCTAGCTTTGATTATCATTTTTATTATATAGAGTTAAAGTAAACAATTTCTAGTGTTGTAACATTCCTTTCATAATGATGAATAAAAATAAGGTGAGAATAGTTTTCATCGTTCATTGTTGTTGATTATATTCATGCCAATAAAGGTGAGTGTCCAATAATCTATCTTTAATCTCCTAAAAAAGTCCAAGTAATATTGATTAGTCCTATTTTATTCCTATTATTTATTAATAACGTCATCCATATTTTCTAAGAGGGTCATCAAAGTTCCATTGTCGACCAAATTAAAAAGTATTTGGAAAAAACCTATATTTTGTTGAGATTATAGAATGAATTTTTTTTCATATATTTGAAGAGGTTTGTTCAATGGTAGAGAGTTTAAGCTCATACCCTTTCTCAATATTTTTTTTGATAATATTAATGAAGTTTTTTCAAGGGGATAACAACCATGTGTCACTGTGGATGTTGTAGTCCTAAAAAAGTATTAAAACCTTATCAACATTCTTAGTTAACTATTGTGTTTCTTTAATTTTCTCAATATATATATATTAACCAAATGATAGATAGAGAGATAGATCCTCTAATAAAATAAGTGAAGAGGTTATAATTGGATAAAAGGGATAAAATAAGTGTATACCAACATCAATTCACTCCCCAACTTTTAGTGTTGGAAACATACAGATGTGACCATAATAAATTGTAAAAAACCCCATTATAGTTCACCTAAAACATCACTGAACAAGGTTTTCACAAACTTCAATAATTACTCCCTATTCAGAAGTGTCTAAATAAGTAATACCCTCAAACCACACTCCCGGATCTAGTGTTAATAAACATAATATTTACATTCAAACTTTGAAACCAATTGATGTTACACAAACATAACCATTGGTATTTTTAATTTCCCCAATATGTATTGAGACACTTACACACCCATGAACTCTTAGATTTTAATTTTTTAGAGATAATATAAAATATCATAACTAATAAAGACCATAATAGGATATTTTTAAAGTAAACCACGAATTTATTATTTAATAATAAGTCTTCAGCATCTACCACAAAATTATAAACTCCTAATAATGATCTAGAAATAATATACCTAATACTCTTCTTCATAACCTAGGAAAAAGGAAAACATAAAAAGAGTGAACTCCAACACTCAATAAGTGGAATATTATAATAAACTAAATCATGGAATAAAGAGGGAATGAATAATAGGGATGGAATAAATAATAATTAAGAAATTCCTTATAATAGATAACATTAGAATGTTATATATTTTTGGAAAAGGTAATAATAAATATACACTAAAATGAAAATAAATAGTTTTTTTATGATGGTATACACAATTCTAGACATCATACATATGTATTTGGGGCCTCATGTTATGGAATCATAGAATAACAGAGAAGGTTAACACTAAATACTAAATAAATTTTATATCATGAGGCCGATAGATGTATCAAGGGTCTATATAATTCTAGACCCACCCTCCAAAAATTATTTATAATTCATTAATAATATAGTTGAATGAATAATAAATATCATTCATAACTAAAATATATTAGTAATCAATAAACATCCGCATAAAAATAATATAAATACAAATTATTAAAATTTCCTCAATCAATAAATATAATATTTTTTTGTAAACAACTTTTAATTTTTATGTTCTTCACACATTATAGATTAATGAATATATGTTTAAGTCAATAATTGGAGTAATATATCATAAATCAATGAGATTAAAGATATGAATATTTGCAGAAAACTAATGTCAAGATGTAGATAAAGAGTTACGGAGAACATAACCTTTATGAACAAGGTGAGGTATGAAATATCAATAATTAAGATAATTTAGAGGCTAATAGATAAAACAATACTCCAAAGTTGATATATATTTTAGAATATTTTAGGAAAATTGAAGTGAAATAAAAAAATAGTTTTTCGAAAAAAAATTCTTAACATTGTCCTAAAGCGATGATGTTACAAGATTCTACAAAAAAGACCATTTCTAAGCAGTTGGCAAGAAGATATTTTCAATTATTATTTATAATTAAATCCCAATCATAGATCATTAAATATATTTTAATTTAATAATTGTGTATTTTAAGATAAAAGATGTGAATGATAAAGGAAAATCCTTTTTAATATTTAAATTTCCATTATTGAAACCCACATCTTAAAAAGAATAGTAAAATATCCTTTAGAAAAAAGGTAAAGAGAAATATGAAGATCAAATGAGATGATAAAAATTTTGTTTTGATAATAAAAATGCAAAACAAATTAAGAAATTATGAAAATAGACAAGGAATAAAAATACATTTTTAGGCAATATATGAATTATTATTAATTAAAAAAAAGTTATTAAAGAAATATATTCATAAAATAATATTTATTGAATTAAAAATTAAATTTTATAATAAATTAATAAGTAATATCATATGAAATAATGTAATTGATAAAATATAATAATCTTATAAGAAATTATATAAGGGAAAATGATTTTAACTCAACAAAAGGGGGTTGAGTTAACATAACCCTAAAAATATCATAATATTTGATGCAAATTAGAACTAGTTGAATAAGATAAAAATAGATTTATTTTTAAAATACATAATTGGTATGATAAAAATATATCCATGGGAAGTATATTCACCACACAAAATAATAGAAGTGGTGAATATGGAACATACCTTAACAAATGAAATTTGGGATGAGAAAAACTTTACATATATTTTTGACTTCCACAAAATCACTTTAACATCCTATATAATAAAAATAACCATAGTAATCACTTATTTCAAAGCATTATTGACGTTATTTCATGTGTCATTTAATTCATTCAGCTGTAGTTAGATTAGATTTGATTTTTTTCCCAAAATTCACTTGCTGCTGAGACATAGTATAGTGATAGTGCGGGGTTGATCCCATGGGGAATTAGGCTGGCTTCATAAACTTACGGCTTAGAACCTTATATGTAGGAGTCATCATGATTTTGGTTCATTTTGGGAATTTTTTTTAAAGACTTAATATTTGTAATCAAAGATAGGGAATGGATCAAGGTCAATTTTGGGGTTTCTAGTAAAAGATAATATATATCCAAACTTGGTATGATCCTAAGATCTAGGATTCTGAGCAAGTAGAGGTTATTAGTTGAATATGAAAAAACTATCTAGTTCAATCTAAGTGCTGTAAATTCTTTGGTTAGTAAGTAACCACAAAATGAGTTCATTAATCTTAGATTCTAAGGCATAATGTATCTTAGGCTATTGGACATAGCCTAATCTACTCCAATTAGGCCATAGTCTTCCATATGAACATCCTATGGTTAGGGTCTCTCGAATTAATTGGATAGAATTTTTTTTGTTTAACCTGATTACTATACTTAGGATTACCATGTTTAGAAGTATAGATTCATTAAATTCAGACACCCCTACTCTCAACATATACCCTAGGTGGTTTATCAACTCATGGTAGAATTGTTTGCATATATATAAAGAATTTAGATCATGATTAACGTGATAAAAAATATCAAGATTGAATAATTTACAGACATTAAAATATTCATATTAATCAACTAGTGATCATTCAATAAAGAATATGTAATTTAAATATTAACTCAAACACAATTTAGTCAACTAATTACTTGAAATAGGAATGAGAATGAGCACAAAAAAGGTTCACTATTAATCGATGCTCGAAAAAATGTACATAGAAAGAATGGCGTTAGTAGTGAAAAAAAGAATGGGGAATGGTGTCAAAATCAATCCACGATGCTTGTATTAAAGTAAAGTAATGAAAAATAATTGAAAGAATTTGAGTTTACAGAGAGCGAGTAAAAGAGAACAAAAGAAGAATGAAAGAAAATAAGTTCTTTCTTACCTCAAATCTGGTGCACTTATATTGTATATATATATAGAATATTACATGAAGTTTAAAATGAATTCATTTTGTGCAATTCTAATCTATAGTTTTCTCCTCGGATTTTGAATCTATGAGTATCTCATATGTATCTTGTCCAATATTTGGAAGCTTGAACCTTCTAATGTATTATGACTAGATGTCACATAGTTTAGCTTTTATTGACTAGTGGGATATATGATTTGAATACTTCTCATCATAGATTGGTGATTCACACTAGGTAAGGAAGGTTTAATTCAAGCAAGAAGGATTCACATTGTGTAACATAGAATTTTTTTTAAATTATTCACAACTTGGCCCCATGGATTTCAGTACTTGGTGAAATGATATTACACATTGTGTAATGTGGTTTCATGACATTTAATATCAAATTTATCTCCTTTTATAAATTTTTAACTTTGATATTGAAATCCTATTTCCTATAACAATCAACAAATACTAGGTGCATTATCAAGTAAATCATTGAAAATACTTAATCAAATGACAAAAAAATTGTATATATTCTTTCAGGTTATCAAATTATCCTATAATTGAACAGTTTATTTTCCTCAAGAAAAATGATCTCAATAGGTATTTAAAAGAGGTAATAAATTTTTAAATTAGAAAAAATTTATTATATGTAGGAAAATAAAACAAAGCATAAGAAAAAAAATATTTTTTTCTAGAGTCATCCTTGCATGGAAAATCAGTCATGCCTTATAGTTCTGTTATTTAAATAAATTCTTAATCATTTAATCACAATTTCTTAATTGTTCATTAAACTCTATACCCATTTTCAATTTATTTCAAAATGAAATTTCCCTCATCACTCATGGTGAAATGAAACTGGATTTATCCTTATACCATGATTACATGCTCCTAACCACATGATTTCATTAGATCTATCATCTCCACTTCATAAAGACAAATAAAAAATCAACCATGAGGGATTCATCAATTAGGTTCTAACAACTCTAAGGATATTGGAATATAGGTAAATAGTGAAAAAAGAACAAAAACAAGGGTGGGATCTGGATTATAATGCATGAATGTCATGAAGGGTGTAGTAAAATGACTCATCTATAACTAATAAAGTTTACACTCCCAACAACTCTGGTTGGATCCATGTATATATATCAAGTGAGTGTAATAAGGTTATCCTGTTTATTTTTCTTTATTTTGAACTTGTATTTTTTGAACGTCATGTCGAGGCCAGATATCACATTCTCCCCCTAGCCGCATATGATCTTTTAGGGGATTCATGAGTCTGGAAAAGTTAATTTTTAACCTTCCTTGTACACAACACAAATCTTTTTCTTTTCCTTTTTATTTTCAAAGGAACATCATAGATGTGAAATACTAAAAAATACACATGGATAATAATCAATCGATCTCATGAGAAAAAGAATAAATATTTTTAGTAAAATCAACTCATTCTGGATAAAAAATTCCCCCACACATGTTCAATATAAAGTCATTCATTATACAAAGAGCAGGGAAGGAAGGGATAATCAGTGTGAAATAGCTGCATCATATAAGGCCATTCATGGAAACTATGAGCATAATTAAGGAAAGATGTAAAATGGGTCTCAAGAAAAAGTATATCAACAAATATTTCCCCAATCATTTTAAAATTGAATTTGTTCAGTCATTGCATCAATAATATCTCAATGTAAGTTATGATAGGTTTACATGTCCCATGTTTCAATCAAAAAATATTCTCAGAAAAGAATATTAAATTTTAGGCTTAGAATCCTCTCGAGAATGGGAATAAATAAATAAATTGAAAAAACTAATGGTATAAAACCAAGTGATAAGAAAGTTAACAGTAATTTCAAAAATGTTAAATTTTATTTAAATTACTTAAGCTCGGAAATCATTCTAAAAAATCTAGACTGTGACAAAACATGGGCTTCCAACAATTTCCAACATAAATTTTTCTATTATTTAAATTTTTATTATCAGTCTACGGTTTAAAGGAATACCTTCAAAATGAAAAATGACTCCAAGAAAAATTAAAACATGCAAAAACTCAACTCTATTGAAAGTAAACTCAAGAAAACTACTATAAAATGACATAGATCCATGCTTCAAAAACCATGGGTGTAGCCCCAAAACTGTGGGTATAGCATGTATCCATGGTTTTGGAAACTGTGAGAAACCTAGGTGTTGGGATAGGTCCCCAGCCTATCCCTATAGTTTTATAAACTGTGGGTAAATATTTTTTTCCACCGTGTCAAAGCCACATTTTTTTCTTGCCACACTGTCAAAGCCTTATACCCAATATTTTAAAATCGTGGGTATAAATTATACAAAACACACAGTCATAAGGATAGAACCCATGACCTAAATTTAAAATTCGGTATGCCTCACCACTCACGCTACATCACATATATGTATATATAACTATATTTCTCTAAATATATTAATTTACGTCTGTATTAGAAAAAGAGAAGATCACAGGTTTCGATCTAGTGAATTAATCTTCACACTTGAAATGATAACTCAACCCATTAAACTCTCTTATATATTAATACATCTACATTTACTTTAACATATTAATATCGATCCAAGTATTAAAAAAAGTGGTCATTATGATTTGATCACGTGGAAAAGTAGACGATCAAACGACGCCTCACCAACTCCTGTACAAATTTTTTTATTTATATATTTATATATACCTATATATATTAATCCAAACTATTGGTATATGAGGGGAATCTATGGGTATAGGTTTTCCCACCAATTTTCTTTGTGTCTTGAGGAATTTATTTTCTCTCCATAACGTGAGAAAGCTATATCCATGGTTTTATAATACCATGGGTATAGGTCTTCGAAAAAAATCCTATATCCACAGTTTTTTCAAAACCGTGGGTATAGGCCCTAAAAAAATTCCTATGCCCACAGTTTTGACCAAAATTGTGGGTATAGCTATTTTTCCCCATGGTTTTCCAAAACCATGGGAATAGGTCTTCAGAAACAACCTATACCCATAGTTTTCCTCAAAACCGTAGGTATAGGTTCCTATACTATCCCAATACCCATGGTTATGTGGAAAACCATGGGTATAGAGATATTTTATATTTTAGACCCCCCTTCCACACACACACTTATAATGAGACAATGTCCTCATTACCCATAGATGTATTGTGGGGGGGCTATGACAGATAAATCATAGAAAAATTAAATGGAAATTGATCAATTACAGACTGATGGAATCAAGAGATTCATGTAATAAGTGACATACCATGGGGGAACTTGGGAAATTTTTATTTTGAATTTGAACTACATTAATAATGGGTAATAAATACAAATCATGCACTAGATAAATAACTAGTCAAAATATTTTAATCATTGGTAAGTATTAAAATAGGTAGGTGCACAATATGATGAGAAATGAAAATATATTTTTTATGTGGGAAGGTTTATATAATTATGATTTAAATATATCATAAAAAATAGACACTATAAATATAATTTTCATAAATAATAAAATGAGAAAATAGATTAAGTATGGGTTTTATCCTATAAAGTTCTAAAAAATTATGTCATCTGCAAGATGAATGGAATAAAATATTTTGTAGTTTCATCCATCGGCTCAGTGCCACCTCTATTATCTACTGTTACATGTGGAAGTATCCTCTATATATCAGGGTCTTTTGGTAGTATTGATGAATTTGGGAGCATTGAGAGCATGGGTCTTATGTCGAAGGAAGGGTGTATATGCTTGTGGTGGTGTCTCCTGAGCATGAATCTCCAGCAAGAGCTCCTGAAGATGACCCTCAATATCAGTCATGTGATGAGTCACTTGTCGAACTTGAACAAATAGTGGTACATGTGCATCAACAACCATATAATAAATAGAGGATATATACATGGATACTATAAAATTATAATGATTTGAAAAATAATCCATGTAATTTAGTAGAAAATTAGTTTTCCATATATATAAATAATTTATAATAGTACAAAATGAAGTGATACATAGACCAAAAAGATAAACAACCACCCCTAGTATATAAGAATAAAAAATGAGAATGATGTCCAACTAAGGTAAGCCAACAGACTCAAAAATATCCTATAGCAGCCACTCCCATGTAGGGGGTGGCGGTAGCTATAATTCCTGGTTAGTGGCGGTTAGGGAAGAAGGGGATGGTGGGTTAATGACTAAGGGTGGTGTTGTGGTGTTGGGAAGATGATCTGAGGTAGGTGGTGGGGAGGTACCGATCCTCTATGGGGTTGTGTGTCCTGTAGATGGATCAAAACATGGTACCTCATAGGATAGGGTAGTGTCCAACCCATTTCCGCACTAAGCCTGCTATGCAAGGTACTCATGTTGGATAGTAGGGTCTGAG
Organism: Viscum album; assembly: GCA_963277665.1. Classification (NCBI taxonomy): domain Eukaryota; kingdom Viridiplantae; phylum Streptophyta; class Magnoliopsida; order Santalales; family Viscaceae; genus Viscum; species Viscum album. Next base: position 621,423,359 of record OY728157.1, read on the forward strand.
TGCTCTGATGGTAGTTTTTTTGGGATGTGGGTGGGTCTGGAGTTGTAGAAGAGGAACGACTGGCAGGTGATAGTGGTATCTGAGATCTTAAGGGATATTGGGGTTGTGGAGGGGTGGTGAAATGGGTAATTTCTATATAGGGGATTTGTAGATGGGTAGATACCCATCTCATATTTTTGAGGATGCAAAGTTGAATGGCCGAGAGATATTTTGTGGTGGGATGGTTGGATGGAGCATTAGTGGATGTGATTGGGGTATAGGAGGGAACATGGGAAGGAGATGATAGAGGTGAAATTCTAGGTGGAGTAGGTGTAGGGTCTGCTACAAGATCTCCTGGTTCCTTCTCAACTACCTCATGGAATATTGGTTCCCATCATTAAATGTCATCATCCATAACTAGGGGTTGCATCTTGTGTAGTATCAGAAAATTGAAGGACTCCATCGGTCCAAGGGATGTGAGTGAACTGTAGGAATAAAACACTCCAAGATGGTAGAATAGGTGGGTGATGAAGGAACCTCCAATAAAAGTACCTCTTGTCCTCTGAGCATGATCTTGGTAGTAATATGAAAACTGAGCAGCCATGTAGATGGTAGGTCTACCCATGGGTACTACTATGATGAGGAAGTCTACCTGGATCACATTGAAATGAGATTATGTCTTATAATACCATGAATTATTCAAGGATCAATGAAGGATCCTAAGTGATGGGATTCCGAGCTGGGTGGATTTGGTAATATTGGGATCATGCACTGTCTGAGCATGCTAGGCGATCATCCACAAAATATGAATTGAATTAGACCTCAGAGACTCAAGATGGAGGGTAGAAAATATCTCATATATAGAAAATACTATGTGTAAATTTTGAGTCCTATCCTAAATTTAGTAAATGAAACCTTGTGAGGTTGGTCTCCAAGTCTGATGTGAAGGTTGTCCAGTATAATCTCTAATATAGAGAGAAACTCCATGAAAATATCCTTGTATGTCTCCTCATTCACCTCAATAATATAGAAAATATATATATGTTTAAGAAGCTGGAGGATATTTTCATTGATATGAAAGTGGGTGAGCATGACCATGTCGATGGTTTTGTTCATCCTCATTGGATTTTCCTACAGCCGGTTGAGGGAGGCGTGATTCCTGGGGTTGGAGAAATAAAGGATGGTGTGAAAATGTTTGTTTTCATCACCAGATGATTTAGTGGATTTGGAATGGGAGACATCCTGAGTAGCAGGATTGACATGACCTACAGTAGGAGTTGGGAAAGATTCTACCCAAGGTGGTGAGGGTGCAGGAGGTTCATCATCTCATATACACTTCACCAGATGAAGATCATCATTGTTCAATGCCTACTCTCCAGGTGTTGGGCATACAATTTTTGTTCACGCCATTCCGGGAGTAGTCCAGGGTGTGTAGATGATTAGGAGGATGGAAGGGGTTCATTTTAGGAAGAAATTGATGAATGGATAATGGGGGGTTGGTCTTCCATCCTTGAAGGGAGGGGGTCAAGGTGCGTAGCTGATAGAAATGAGGGGGTTCATTTTTATAGCTGTGAAGGGAGGGGGTTTAGGGGAGAAGAAGGGAGGAGGTGGATAGTGATGCATGACCATGCGAGAGGGGAGGGGAGGGATTGCATGAGGGAGGAAGGGGTTATGCCATGAACCCTATGTTCATGGCATGTTTTTAAAAATAGGTTTATTGAATTACTTAATGTGTAATGAATTTTCATGTCATGTAGTGCTGGGTTTTATGAAATTTTGGAAGAAAAAGTAAAAATTGTGAAATAGGGTTACACGATGTGTAATTAACATTTTTTCTTAGTTTTGGTTCAAATGTGGGACTTTAGCTTTTGGAATGTTCTAAGATTTCTTAAGTCTTATTATATCATAATCAAGCCTAAGTTGACCTATCCTAGGTTTCCTCCAAGTTATTCCTTCTTTTAACATCGAGATCTTGATGATTTGTGGCTCAGTTGAATTTCAGAATAATGAAACAACCTTCATGGAAGGGTTCATTGTAGATTTTTAATCTTTGACAATTGAATTTAAATGGTTGTCCACCATCCTTTGTAATTTCAATGGTTTCATAGGGGAAATATTTAATGACTACAAAGGGTCCTAACCATCTAGATTTCATCTTCCCAAGGAACAATTTTATTCTTGAGTTGCATAAAATTACCTTATTTCTTAGTATAATGATGTGTATTGCAATGAATTGATCATTCCATTTCATTGTTTTTTCTTTGTAGATATTAGAATTGTCATAAGAATATTTTCTGAATTATTCCAATTCATCAAATTTCACCATATGATCTTCTCCATATTTTTGAGAATCCAAATTGTGATTCTTAATTTCATAGTATGAGCAATGCTCTGATTCAATTAGAACATGACACAGATCCCCATGAACTAATAAAAAAGGTGTGGTACCTCTAACGACCAAATGTTTTATAAATGGGAATTACTTTCTTATAAATATGTCATGAAATCACAACATAATGAACTACTATGTGCTTTGTGACCTTTAAACATAAGGTTGTCTCTATTGCGTTTGGAATTTCAAAAATCTGACATACACGGTTGCGATCAGTTAGTTATTTGGACTCCAATAAGAAAATTTTTTTTTTGGTGAATAATAACCTACCATTATGAATAGTACCATACACTTATGAATAGTTATATACACTAATGAATAGTAACCAAACCTATGATAGTATAAAATAATATTCAAGTGAAAGTATGATGTACCTATATTTTAGAATAAGTAAATGAATGTTTTAAAACTAGTTTTTAAATAAGAAATTATGTTTTTAATTAAATATTAAATTAATCAGATTTTGAAAATTATTTTTGGAAAATGGAATTCATTTTTGGATTCTTCATGTTGAAAAATGGTTAGGGTGATTTTTTGTGATTTTTCTAAAATACATGATTTTTTTATGAATAGTAAAATCTGATAATTCACGATAAATGCTAAAACATGAATTTATGCATCATGATTGAGTCTTGAATGATGTAAATGACCATTTGTTAAAAAAATGCATTTATTACAATTCTAGGTCAATGAATAGTCCCTATTTTTTTATCTTATGAAAAAATAATAAACTAATGATTATAATATTATGAAAACCCTCCCCTTTTCCACTATAAACCCCCTGACTCCCCCTTCTCTTCACTACTCTCAAGCCTTGTTCCTTGCCAATATTCTTCTCAAATATCTCCCCAAGATCCTCCCCCACGTCCAAATTCACCTAGTCTCTTCAAAATACAAAAACCTCTTCCCTTAAGAGGTTCTCAAATGAGGTAGAATCAAGTGGTAAATTCCTCTTTCCAACTCTTTCATTTCTTTTAAGTTCAATTATTTTATTGTTTCTTTCCTCAACTCCCTTCACCCAAATGGTATGATAACTCCAGAATAATACATGTACTGGAATTATATTATTCTACTGGGTTAATTCATTATCTTCTCTCATTTCCCCACCTTTTATTTGAAAGAAATGAAAACACTTTTAAGATGTGTTAATTTAGAACATTCAAGGAAAAAGGTTTATAAGTTTATATTATCATATTTTATTATGTTCATGAAACCATTTGTGTTATGGTTGAACCGAATTATTTTATCTGTAATATATCATAGTTGAGGTTCTATAATCCTTTGGTAAAAATGGTATTATGTTATAAAACAAAACATGTTCATTGTAATCAAATCCACCGATTAACCAAAACAGTTATCACTAAGGTTTTATATAATATTTCAACTTCAATATAAGTAACCAAATTAAATTTTTAACAATTTAATATAATGGATGTTCACTAATAACATACAACTTCAATTCTGGACAATTACTTTCATCATACGTGTCTATCCGAACATGAACCGGTCATTAAAACCAAGGAAGCAAACCGACCTACACAATGAAATTGAACCTTATAACCAATCAAAATAGTAATGAAAGAACTAAAAATGGATACAAAAAATAAATTAAAAATATAATAGGTTATTAAATTTATACTTAACAAACCAATTTTTTTTATTCAAATCATTAATAACAAGTGTAGAACACCACTAGACTTAAGGTAAGGGATCCTCTCCATTTCACTCTTAATCAAGATGTCCTCTATGTTGTGCCATTTTATGTATAATACATAATGATGGGGTATGATTATGAACCTACCCCATACTTCCCTAATTATTTATTAGTTATGATAATCCCCTTTTCTCTCTCATAAAGCCTGATTAGGTACACTTGACACCATGCCGATAAACCGCAACAAATTCTACATGAACCTTCTTTGTTCATTCTGGTTTCCTTATCTTTATTTATATCAAAATGGAGTAATATTATCTATTTATGCACATATTATAAATTCTGTTTAGTTTTACAAAATTCATTTATGAATAACCTTTCATCACTCTATTTTGGAAATATACACGATTACAAAATATTCCCTCCTTAGAACTTTCTGAAAAGAAAACCTGTTTGAAGATAACTTTGTGAAATTTTACCAAATTTAAAGTGCACTCTATCCTCTGTTTTAATCCAGCATTGTCTTTATAAAATCATTATTTCTATTATGAAAACCTTTTTGGTTCAATTTTTTTATATAAAAGATTTTCCTTTTATTTATACTTTAAAATCTCTATAGTATTTTCCTTAAAACCGCAATAAAATGTTTTAATGCTAATGTTTCTCAAATACATTTCTTATATGTTTTCACTTATATTTGAAATCACATACCATTCTATATTTATATTTTACATTATGAACGTCCATTTATATTCTAATCCCTTTATTTCATGGACACTTTCATGATACGCCCATCTGTTATGGTTTATGTCATGATCGTGGTACCCAATTGTTTGCATGGGTACCCTGATGTTTATGTGTGGTTGATTATGTATGATTATTTATTTGGAAAGAATATTCATGAAAATTTTGAGATGGGTTACCCCATTTATTTCTCTAATTCATTGGGTAAAGTTAAGTATCATGATATATGATGTGAAACGAGATTGGTGTTTAGCCTTGACCCATACTACTATGGGAAACAAGATTGGAGGTTAGACTTGACTCTTAATAAAGACATGTTTTATGATTCTGCCACATTTATATGATTCCATGTTTATATGATCCAATGTTTTAATGTTATGCTTTCATATATTCCATGATTTTGATATCATTATGTCGTGCCTCCTAGCTCATGTGCTTAATATTTATTCTTATGTTCACCCCCTTTCTGGGTTTTTTAGCTTATCCCTTTGTTGATGTGTTCTCCAGGGTACCCTATGAAGATATAAGGGCTCAGATGAAGGTAGGATATTTTTATGGAGATAAAATGAAGAAGTTTTTCCCCTTGTTTTATGTTTTATGTACCTAGTCTTCCAAGACACTAGAGTTAGCGATCCTGGGATTTTACTCTGATGTATAATTATGCTTAAAATCATGTAATGTCATGTGTAAAAGGCTAGGGATACTATAGTTGGTATCATAGGATGGTCTAGTTATTTTTTGGAGATTAGGAATAGAGCACCTTAGTGAGAACCTTAAGGATGAGATGATGTATAAGAAAACATACCTAAATGTTAGTATGTATAGAGTAAGTGTTTCATCATGAAAATACATCCCTATTTGGATACAAACAGGTAGAGGCTGCTCTGGCACAGATGTACCGAGGAGTGAAAACTTCGACATGTAGTTTTTGGCTTGACCCTGGGTATCCTGGTACACGACAAAAGAACTTTATGCACTCTTGGTATTGACACTCTTGGGGTATATGATTTGGTAAATTAATGAGAATATTACAAACCATTATTAAATGAATAAAAAAAATCCCATAAGGATATAATATAATAAATAGATCAAGGATAACCTAGTTTGAAACATAGGGAATCACAAGTTAGGATATACTTCTCCTTTACAAGTTTATCCTTTTATGTTCAAAGTTTCCTTTTTATGCTCAAATAGATAAGTATTAAATCCCTCTAATTTTACGTTCTTTTTCCTAGTTAATTTTGGGAAATAGAAGAACACATTCCAACAATCAGTGTGATAGAAAATGTGAAGATTACCCTAATGGTATGCCTCATACGATGGGAACGGGTGCTCAAAACATCATGAAAGTACTTTCTCAGTTGGCTCAAGTTATGAATAATAACTTGAATCATGTGGAACGCCCTCCCCCTCCATAGAAAGAGAAATTTGTCGTATAATCCTTCATGCGGAAAAGGTCTCCCATGATTAGTGGATCTTCTAATCCCCTCCTCACGGAACAATGGATTAACTCCATTGAAAGGATATTCTCCGTCCTCCAATGCTTGGAAGAAGTGAAAGTCATACTGCCGGTCTATTGTTTTGATGGGGGAAGATGATCAGTGGTGGATACTGATCAAGAATACAAAGTCCCAAGAGAAAATTGATTCTGTGAATTGGGAGGAATTCAAGAGGATGTTTTTCAATAAATATTTTCCTCAAACCCCCCATCTCAATATGGAAAGAGAGTTCCTCAGACTCAAGCATTAGAAAGATGAGTCCATTGGGGGTTTTTGAAGAAAAATTTACAAGGATTGAAAGTTACACCTCTGGATTTGTCATGAACACCAAAATCAAAGTGGATCGCTTATTTAGAGGTCGAAATCCATGTCTATAAAAAGCATCAGCAATTTGAGACTTTGAAAGTTATGAGTATATTGTTCGTTGTTCCATCAAGGTTGAAATGGAGATTGGAGACTCTTAGTGGTCTCGTGGTCTTGGTTAAAAGAAGAAAAAATGGACAACAACATGGGTGATTCAATAAAAAAACCCATGACGGAAAAATCTCAACTTTTCCCCTTGTAAAAGTTGTGGGAAGAAGCATACTTGGAACTGTCTCAAAGCAACCAATAATTGATTCAAATGTGGAAAGTTTGGTTATCTAGCCAGGACCTACCAAAGGGATATGAAAAATACCGCTAATGTTGAAGAATAAAAGAAGGTTCAGGTCAATGCTCAGCCAGAGGTGTAGTGTTACAACTTCAAGGAGCATGGGAATTATTCAAAAAATATCCCAAAGCCAAGGGTTGTCGAAGGAAATCAACAACAACCTCTAAGGAAACAGGGAAGGGATTATGCTATCACTACTACTAAGGTGGAGTTAGACAATGATGTGGTGCAGGTAAGCTAGTTATTCATTCAATAATAGAGAATGTACTATTTGATTCATGTTCTATGCATTATTTCATATCTTTCAATTTTAGTAGAACTATTCAAACACCACCTCAAAATTTAGAGGAAAGTATATCTGTGAGAACAGTGAATGGGGCAGTCACTGTGTCCATGGTTTATAACTCATACCTAGTTAACATTTGTGGAGTAAACCTCCCATCAAATCTCATCATACAAACTTTAGTGGAGTTCGACACTATCTTGGTCATGGATTGGCTATCTTTATACAAATCCAACATCAAATGTTGGGAAAGGGAGATCATTCTTCACATCCCAAAGCATCCTTTTATTCTTTGAAAGTGTAAGGAGTAAGATGAATATTCTTCAGAATCATTGTCTCAAGTGTGGGTATTAATTCCTTATGATAAAGTATCTTTAGCTCAAATGATTGAGAAAAAGGATAGAATCATGCTTGAATACATGCCCATCGTGAGGGATTACACTGATGTATTCCCTAAAGAGTTTCCTGGTATTCCTCCTAACCGAGAGGTTGAGTTCTCAATTGAACTTCTTCCAAGATCTTTGCCTATGTCGAAGACAACTTATAGAATGGCCACTCTAGAGCTAGAAGAGATGAAGAAGCCATTATAGGAGAATCTGGAGAAGGGTTTCATATGCCCAAGTGCTTCACCTTGGGGTGCACCAATCCTCTTCTTCAAGAAGAAGTATGGATTAATGTGCCTTTACATTGATTATTGTGAGCTCAATAAAATCATGATAAAGGACAAGTATCCCCTTCCTCAGATAGATGAATTGATCAATTAGCTTTGTGGGGAATGTTGTTTTTCTAAGGTGGATCTTCGTTCGGGATACCACTAACTAAAGGTGGGGAAGGAAGATATTCTCAAGACTACCTTTTGAATGAGGTTCAGACATTATGATTTCATAGTGATACCCTTCAGTCTCACTAATGATCCAGAAATTTTCATGGATTTGATGAATAAAGTATTTTGAGATTACCTCGACAAATTTGTGGTAGTCTTTATTGATGATATTTTGATATACTCCCAGAGTAAGGAGGAATATGAGGAGAATTTTAATACTATGCTAAAAACTTTGTGAAGGGATAATATGTATGATAAGTATAGTAAGTGTGAGTTCTGGATGGAGAAAGTATCATTCTTAGGGCATGTTATCACTAGTAAAAGGATATCTGTGGACCCTTCGAAGACAAAGGAAATTGAAGAGTGGCCCAAGCCAACATTTGTAACGGAGATCCGCAACATTTTGGGTCTAGATAGGTATTATCCACGATTTGTGAATAACATTTCACGATTGTCGAACCCAATGACCTTGCTAACATGCAAGGAAGTAATGTTTGTATGGACTCAAGAATATGAAGACTATTTCAAGGAGTTGAAAAGGAAGTTTATCACTACACCAGTACTCACAATCCTAATAAGTGGAGAACTATTTATAATGTGCAATGATGATTCAATGAAGTGATTAAGATGTTTTGTAATGGAAAATGAGAAAGTGATAGCCTATGCCTCAAGGTAGATGAAAATACCTGACAAAAACTATCCCACACATGATCTGAAGTTGGCGGCAGTGATCTTTGCATTTCATATATGGTGGAATTATCTCTATAGGGAGAAGTGTGAGATATATATTGATCACAAGAACCTAAAATATATATTCATACATAAATTTATTAATATGCACTAGCTAATATGGATAGATCTCATAAAAGAATATAACTTCTCAATCCACTGTCACCTTGGTAAGGCAAACAAGGTGGTAGATGATCTAAGTAGAAAGGATCCTACATCTTTATCAATGATGAGAATTGAAAAGGATATGATCTTCATATATTTCTAGAGGATTTAAATGGGAATCATTAAGGGAGGAACATCATCAATACTTTCTCACATTATTTCTCAACCATCTCTCGTGGCGAAAATAAAGGATGATCAAAGAAAAGATATGGACATTCAGAAAAGGGTGGAAGCTATCAAAAGTGGGAAATCCCTTGATTTCAAAATTGATGAGGAATGAGTTCTAAGATTTGGGTCACGATTATGTGTACCATATGATCTAGTGGTAAAGAATGATATTTTAAATGATTCACATAGATATACCTTCTCTATCCTCCTAGGGAGCACAAGGATGTATCAAGATCTCTGAGAAAACTTTTGGCGGGACAATATGAAAATAGAGATTAGGGAATATACATCAAAGTGCCTGGTATGTCGACAAGTGAAGGATGAGAGGAAAAAGTATATGGGGATGATGAAACCACTACCCATACCAACATGTAAGTAGAAGAACATTACCATGGACTTTTTCACTGGACTTCCAAGGACATCTATAGAAAACTATGCTATATGGTTCGTTGTGGACCATCTTATAAAGACAGCTCACTTTATCACAATTCGAGAGGACTTCTCATTAGATCAACTTGCACAAATATATATCAAAGAAGTGGTAAGGATACATGAAGTACCACAATATATTGTATCATATTGTGATACAATATTCATATCAAAGTTCTATAAAAGTCTCCAACATGCTCTATGAACTGAACTGAACTTCAGTGTGCCCTATCATCCTCAAACTGATGACCAATCTGATCAAACTATTCCAACACTATAAGACATGTTGAGATATTTTTTAATGGAATTCAAAGGAGGATGGGACCAACATATTACATAGTTTTAATTCTCTTACAACAACATTTTCTACTTGAGCATCCTAATGGCACCATATGAAGCCATTTTATGGGAAAAGTTGCAGAACATTGGCGTGTTGGGCTGAAGTCGGTGAGTGTAAAATGTTTGGACCTGAAATAGTCTAAGAAATGGTGGAGAAGGTAAAAACCATTCAGAATCATATCAAGGTATCCCGAAGTCGACAGAAGAGTTATGCAGATAATAGTCGATAATACCTTGAGTTCAAAGTTGGTGACATGTTATTTCTATGCATATCTCTGTGGAAGAAGTTCATGATATTTGGGAAGAAAGGAAAGCTAAGTCCAATGTATATAGAACCCTTCGAGATCCTTGATTGAGTCGGAGCTATGGACTATCAAATTTCACTTCCACATACCATGTCGAAAGTACAAGATGTCTTTCACGTATCCCTCTTAAGGAAGTACAGTCCAAACCCTTCACATGTACTCTCTTCAGAGGTGGTACAGTTGGAGGATAATATTTCTTACAAGGAGAAGCCAGTGATGACCGTGTATTGTAGAGATAAAGTTCTATATAACAATACTACTCACCTGGTAAAAGTACTGTGGTAGAACCACATGTACAAAAAGGCAACATGGGAACTAGAGGAGGCTAGGAAGGAAAAGTATCTTCACCTGTTTAAGGCTTAGAATGTAAAACAAAATTTTGAGGGAAAATTTTCATAAGGGGGGAAGAATGTAACGAACCAATGTTTTATAAATGGAAATAACTTTCTTATAAATATGTCATGAAATCATGACATAATGAACTACTAATTTCTACATGACCTTTAAATATTAGTTTTTCACTTCTGTGTTTCGAATATCGAAAATCTGAGACACATGGTTGCGATCAGTTAGTTATTTGGAGTCTGATGAGAAAAACATAATTTTTGATCAATAGTAACCTACCCTTATGAATAGTAACATAACCTTATGAATATACCCAAATGAATAGTAACCTTATTTATGATAGTATAAAAATAATATTCAAGTGAATGTATGATGTACCTATATTTTAGAATAAGTAAATGAATGTTTTAAAATTGGTTTTTGAATAATAAATTTTGAGTTTAATTAAATATTAAATTAATCATATTTTGATTTTTTTTTGAAAATGAACTTCATTTTTGGATTCTACATGTTGAAAAATGGTTAGGGTGATTTTTTGGTTTTTTTCTAAAATACTTTATTTTTTATGAATAGTAAAATATGATAATTCACATTAAATGCTAAAACCTGAATTTCTACATCATGCTTGAGTCATGGATGATGTAAATGACCATTGGTTATAAATCACATGAATTTATTACTATTCTAGGTCATTAAATACTCACTATTTATTTTCTTATGAAAAAAATAATAAACTAATTATTATAATATTATGAAAACCCTCCCATTTTCTACTATAACCCCCCTCACTCCCCCTTCTCTTCACTACTCTCAAGCCTTGTGCCTTACCAATATTCTACCCAAATCTCTCCCCAATCTCCCCCACGTCCAAATTCCCCTAGTCTCTTCAAAATACCAAAACCTCTCCCCTTAATAGGTTCTCAAAGGAGGTAGACTAAATAGGTAACTTCCTCTTTCCAACTCTTTCATTTCTTTTAAGTTTTTTTCTTTTATTGTTTCTTTTCAAACCTCCCTTCACCCAAATGGTATGATAACTCCAGTAACATACATGTACTAGAAATATATTATTCTCATGGTATACTTCATTATCTTCTCTAATTTCCCTACCTTTTATTTTAAAGAAATGAAAACACCGTTTCAGATTTGTTAATTTAGCACATTCAAGGACAACAATTTATAAGTTTATATTATCATATTTAATTATGTCCGTGAAACCATTTTTGTTATGGTTGAAACAGATTATTATATATGTAATATATTCTTTTTATGTTTCTGTAATCCTTTTGTAGAAATGGTATTAATTTATAAAACAAAACAAGTTCATTGTAATCAAACCAACCGATTAATCAAAATGGTTATCAGTAAGGCTTTATACAATATTTCTACTTTACTCTATGTAACCAAACTAAAATTTTAACCATGTAATATCTCAGATGTTCACTAATAACATACAAATTAAATTCTAGAAAATCACTTTCATCATACGTGTCTATCCGAACATGAACCAATCATTAAAACCAAGAAAGAAAACAGACCTAAACAATGAAATTGAGCCTTATAACCAATCAAAAAGGTCTTTAATGAACTAAAAAAGGATACAATAAATCAATTAATTATAGAAGTGGTTCTATAATTATTATTTAAGAAACCTAATTTTTTTATTCAGGTCATTAATAACAAGTGAAGAACACCACAAGACTTAAGGTAAGGGATCCTCTCCATTTCACTCTTAATCAAGATGTCCTATATGCTATGCCCTTTTATGTGTAATCCATAATGACAGGTTATGATTACACACCTACCCATACTTCCATCATGTTTTATAAGTTATTAGAAACCCATTCTATCTCTCATCAATCCCTTTTTGGTACACCCGACACTATGCCAATAAATCGTAACGAATTCTATCCGAACCTTTTTGTTCTTTAGGGTTGCATTATGTTTCTTTATACCAAAATGGAGTTATCTTATATATTTATGAAAATATTCTAAATTTTGTTTAGTTTTAAAAAATTCTTTTATGAGGACCCTTTTATCACTCTATTTTTGGGATATAATAGTTTTTAAAATATTCCCTCCTTTGAACTTTTAGATAAGCAAACCTGTTTTAAGGGAACTTGTAACGCCCCAACCCCTCTAGACCGGAGCCGGTGCATTCCTTGTTAAATTGGAATGGTTCAAAGGAATGAAAATTCTGAATTAATGATCAGTTTAGTAGTGTTGAAGAATCTATATACATATATGTAACTCAAATTACATTGTAAAAGGTTACAAAATACAATACATAATAAAAACTAAAAACCGCATCCATAGGAACTCAATAAATGATCTCCTCTTCATCACCTGTTAAAGGTAAAAAAATGAAATGGGTGAGCTCAACTGCTTAGTAAGGGTTACAAATAGTGGATGAAATAATTCAATAATAATCTAATCATAAATAATTTTACATAGTCAATATGACATGTTGAATAAATGAAAAACTCATGCCATTAATAAACTGAGAATGAAACTACATCCATAGATTTTGTCCTTGTGAAAACCTCATGTATAATAATAAATAATAATGAATAAAAAGAATTATTATTAATTAAAAATCATGTATCTGGTACATGATACCTTAATACTATTAAAAACGGTTTAGTTCTACAGGTAGAAACCCGTTAGATTTTTGGAAACAAACTTGAAGGGTTTGTCGCCAACTGATTTGTCTCATGAGACCTATCGTTGCATCGAGGGGCTATAGCGGGCCCCAACCACCACTGAAAGTCCCAAGAATTATTTATTCATATATTTAATATAAGTACAATTTGAATTCTCAATATCTGTATAGAGTAGAGGATACGAATTGCTCAATATTTCCATGGTTAAAATGACATTCCAAAATAAATCCCATATGTAAAATGGTATACGACTTAGACAATAATCATATCCATGATATGAGAATATGGAAATTTAAATGGAATATAATTTTAATATAAAAGTTATCTCAAATGGGCAGTAGGTACACCACCTAAGAAAGAGTAGGTGCACAATACTAAGCAAGTCACAATGAAGTGAAAATTGAGACAAAGCTCGTTACCACGTTGTAATCAATTGAGTCATATGACCAAAAATTAACAACCAAAAAAATAATAATAGAATACCATGAATATAAATATAATCATGATAATATATATAAAATTTCAGTACACTTATACCACATATAAGAAATAATAGGTGAAGAATGGAAATCCCACAGAATTGAAAGTGAGATGAGAAAACCCCTTACAAACATTTAGGCATGGTAACAAGTGTTATTGAAAGGGATTAGTGCAAGGTAAATGGGTATACCATTATTTATATATCATAAGGGAATTGTGGGGGAGGAGTGAAAACATACCCCATCATTAGGACTTAAAAATAAAAGGTCACAACATATGAGAAATTCTTGAACAAATGTGTGAGAGAGGATCCCTTAACTTATGCTCGAATGTGTTCTTGATTGTTCTTAAAGACCTGAATAATCAAATTTATCTTCATTAATTATTGATTAAATAACCTCATAAACATTTCGTTGATATGGTATAACCTTATTATGTTCATTAATGGCCTTTTTTATGTGTTTATGAGATTCAATTTTATTGTTTTGGAAGTATTTTCTTGCTTGGTTTTCAAGATCCATTTACTTGTATTCATGAATGGAAGTTCATTTGAATTGTGGTTAAAAATTCATATTTTTTAATATATAATATTAGTGATATTAAATAGATATAAATTATCTTATAATGATTCTGGTTATATACCATGAGGATGACTCATTCGATGAGTTAATGATAAATGCTAGGATTGGATTGGCCGTTTTGTGAACAATGAACTTGTTTTGTATTATTATTACATATTTTTAGTGTATAAGGATTTCAGATCATTAAAATAGATAAAATAAATATATTATTATTTGGTTCAACAATTTAAAAGGTTTCATGACCAGTCTTGAATATAGTAATGCAAATTGAAAACCCGTCTTCTTTCAGGGTGATAAATTGACACATCTCGAACGGTGTTTGCATTTACAGTATAAAAAGAAAGGAAGAAAAGAGATTATGATGAAATATTCCATTAGCATAATCAAAATCTAGTACATTTATGGTAATGGAATTATCATGGAATTTGGATGAGGTGAGGTGATAAGAGAGAACCAAATAATGGAACTTGTAAAAGGAATAGAAAGAAAAAGGAAGAGAGGTTCACCTCTTAAGTACTCCTCCTTGAAAAACTCTTTATGACCTTTGTTTTTGGCCTTTTGGGGAGACCAGAAGGTCTTGGACGTGGGGAGAAAGCTTGGAAAGTTTATTTGTATGAATTTAGGAAATTCTTGAAGCTTGAGTGGTGTGGGAGGAAGAGGGGGTGAGTGGTGGTTTATATAGTGGAGGGGAGAGGGGATTTCTCTATATTATATTCATTAATTTAATATTTCTCTACAACACAAGGAATAGTGAGGCTTCCATGACCAAGAATAGTAATTTTATCATGTGAATCCAAATTAATTAGTCTTACATCAGTAGAACATCATACATGTCTCTACAATTAGTGTATTTAACATATTTTGTAAATTATGGTATTTCACTATTCATAAAAATTGAAATATTTCAGAAAAATACCAAAAATTCACCCTAACCATTTTTTTACCTATAGAATCAAAAAATGAAGTCCATTTTTCAAAAATATATTTCTAAATATGATTAATTAAATAATTAATTAAAATTATTATTTAATCAAAAAAATATAAACACTTAAAATATTCATCTTCATTTTTATGGTGCCTAAATTTATTTATACATTCATGGGTATGGATACTATACCTAAGATTTATATTAATATTCATAAGGGTAATTTACTATTCATAAGGGTAGGTTACTATTCATAAGGGTAGGTTACTATTCACCAAAAATTATTTTAATTCTATCAGACTCTAAATATCATCCTGAAAACAACTGTTTATGTCAGATTTTCAAAATTCAAAACACACAAGTGGAAAATTTAAGTTCAATGGCTAGGCTATGACTATCTCCTAAATAACCAAGTTTTGTTTCAAAGAAACTTAGTCCTTTATGAAATATAGGCTATGAATAAAATGAATTTAATATAAACATACCATAAAATGTTTGGGGTGCTACTTTATTCCCTCCTTTGAAAATTTCATCTTCAAAATTTTTCATTTATAAAGCCCAAAAAAAAGATGTGGGAGGTTCTTCTTCATATCATCCTTAGGTTCTCATGTTGCTTCCTCCATATTTTGGTTTTCCAAAGAAACTTTACTAGACGAGTTCATCTGATTTCTCAATACCTTCTCCCTAGTGTAAAGAATCCTGATAGGCTCTTCACAGTAAGAAAAATCAAGTTCTAGTTCAATTTCTTCATATGTGAGTAAATGCATTGGGTTTGGCATGTATTTATTCAGCAATGAAACATGGAACACATCATGAACTTCAGAGAGACGTGGCAGCATTTCTAAACAATAAGCTATAGCTTCGATTCTTTCTAGAATTTCAAATGGCTTGATGTACCTGGGGCTCAGTTTCCCTTTCTTACTGAACCTTAAGACAACCTTCCATGGAGATACTTTCAGAAAGATATGATCTCTTACTTGGAATTCCAAATCCTTTCTCTGGTTGTCAGCATAACTCCTCTTTATACTTTGGGCTACTTTAATATGGTCTTGGATTGTCTTCACCTTTTTTGTGGTCTCTTCAATATGTTATGGGCGTATAAGTTTCCTCTCACGAACCTCATCCCAACAAGTTGGAGTTTGACATCTCTTTCCATATAATGTTCATATGAGGCCATTTGAATACTAGAATTGAAAATATTATTTTAGGAAAATTCCACCAATGGCATGTATTGATACCACATACCTTGGAAATCAAGAGAGCCTGATCTCAACATGCCTTTAAGAGTTTGAATAGTCCTTTCAGATTGTCTGTCGGTTTGAGGGTGATAAGTAGTACTCAAATGAATCTCAGTATCCAAATCCTTTTGGAGAGTTTTCCGTAATTTTGATGTAAACCGGGGATCTTGATCAGGCACAATCTATTGAGGTGAACCATGAAGTCTTAAAAATTCATTAATAAAAAGTCTTTCTAGGTGCTCAAGTTGAAAATCTTCTCTTATAGCATGACAATTTGCTGATTTTGTGAGATGATCAACAATTACCCATATTGCATCATTCCTTATAGGTGTCCTCAGTAGTCTCATGAAAAAATCCATTGTAATGTCATCCCACTTCCATATAAGAATAGGTAGAGGTTGAATTACCCCTCTAGTATTTTTTTCTCTCTACCTTCACTTACTGACAAACTAGACACCTTGACACGTATTCAGTAATTTCTCACTTCATACTATCCCACCAGAAAATTATTTTAGATCTCTATACATCTTTGTGCTACTGAGGTGTATAGTGAAATCTGATCTATGAGAATCATATAATAGTTCCCTTTTTTAGCAAAGGTACTGATGGAACACATAACCTCTTCCCAAATTTCAGAACTCCTTCTTCATACACTAAGCCTTCCAATCTCCCATCCTTGACAGTATTAATTTTCTTTTGCAGATTCTCATCATCAGATTGAGAGATTTTTATTTTCTCTAATAAATATGGTTTAGTAATTATTTGAAATAGGAATGATTTTTACCTTTCCTTAACAATTCACATATCTATCTTTAGTAGATCTATGAATATAGGATCTATTTCAATCCTAATTTTTGTCAGGATTCCATGATCTTTCCTTCTTAATGAATCTGCCACCTTATTTTCCTTTCTGGGGTGGTAGTGTATTAAATAATAATAATCTTTGAGTAACTCGAGCCATATAATTTGCCTCATGTTGAGTTCTTTTTGTGCGAAAATGTATTTCAAACTCTTGTAGTCCATATAAATCTCACATTATTCTCTGTAGAGATAAAGTCTCCATATTTTAAGAGCAAATATTATGAATGCTAACTCAAGATCATGAGTTGGATAATTTACTTCATGAGTCTTCACCTATCTTGATGCATAAGAAATAAATTTATTGCTTTGAATAAGGACACAACCCAATCCATTCTTTGATGCATCACTGTATATCAAAAATCCCTAATTTCCAGACATAAGATTAAAAATTGGAGCATTGACCAATATTATTTTCAATTCTTCAAAGCATTTTGTACATTACTTCATCCACACAAACTTAACCACTTTATGTGTGATCTTGGTTAGCGGGTTAGCTAGTCGGGTGATATTCTGAATGAAACACCAACAGTAACCTACTAAGCCAATAAAACTGCATACCATGATTATGTTTGCTGGTGTGGCCCATTCTTGGATTGAATTTTTCTTCATAGGATCAACTAATATTCCATACTTAGGGACAATATGGCCAAGAAAAGAAACTGATTGAAGCTAGAATTATCACTTTCTAAACTTACCATATAATTCATTTCTTCTAAGAGTTTTTAGAATAATCTGCAATTGGTTCTCATTGTCTTCATAACTTTTTGAATATACCAGGATATCATCGATGAATACCACAAAAAAGTTATCAAGATATTCCTTGAAAAATATATTCATTAAATCTAGGAAAACAGAGGATGCATTAGTCTATCTAGAATACATCATTGTAAACTTGTAATGCCCATACCTGGTTCGAAATTTTGTCTTAGGAATATATTCCTTCCTCAAACATAGCTGATGATATCCAGATCGAAGGTAAATCATCGAAAAGTACTAATCTCCATGAATTTTATCAAATAAATCATAAATCAGAGGTATAATATACTTATTCTTTATTGTAATAGCATTTATTTCCATGTAATCAATGCATAGCCTCATGGATTCATCTTTCTTATTGAAAAATAGGACCGGGGCTCCCCATAGAGAAAACTTAGGTTGAAAAAAAACTTTTTTCACTCAACTCCTCTAGTTGTTTATTTAGCTCCACTAACTCCACAATGGCCATTCTATAGGAGGTCTTCGATATAGGTCTTTCACCAGGAATTAGGTCAATGTAAAAATAAATTTCCAACTCTGGAGGATGTCTAGTTAAATCCTCTGGAAATACATCAATGTATTCTCGAACTATATGGACATCTTAAATTTTAAGATTTATTTCCTCACCCATAGATATTGGGTTCTCTTCTTATCCAATAATTTCATTCAATAGAGCTACAAGGGGTGGGTCTAGATAAGAATCAGATGGTGAGGTCTCTACTTTGAAGATAAGAGATTCTACACGATTTTAAAAAATTGTAACTTCCTTTTTCTTGCAATAAATATCCATGTCATAGTTTGGAAACCAATTCATATTAAGAATTATATCAAAGTCAGTCATTGTTATGATGATAAGGTTAGCAACTAAAGCATGTTTATGTGTCATGGGGGGGATTATTTGACATGCCTTTGTTGCAATGATGCATCCCCTAGGTGTTTTGACTGATA
Organism: Viscum album; assembly: GCA_963277665.1. Lineage (NCBI taxonomy): Eukaryota > Viridiplantae > Streptophyta > Magnoliopsida > Santalales > Viscaceae > Viscum > Viscum album. Next base: position 621,442,311 of record OY728157.1, read on the forward strand.
ACTCCATTATTAAATCAAATTGGACATGTCTAATTTTATTGGAAAATAGGGAAGATATAAATGAATGTGATGATCCAGAATCAAATAAAGTGTTGGCTAAGTTTGAGGAAACAATTAAAGTACTAGACACCACATCATTAGGAACTTCAACTTATACGGTTGTAATTGTATAAGCTCTCCCTTGCTCTATGGACCTTTTCTGAAGCATGTTTCCTTGATTCTTAGGACACTCATGTTCATAGTGTCCCATCTATCTACAATTGTATCAGTGAACATCATCAAATTGTTTCTTCCCATTTCATTCATTAGATAGATGGTCATTTTATCTACACTTATAGCAGACACCCATTCCTTTCAAGCATTTCACGAGATGATTCTTTGCACAGTTATCACATAATGGTAATTTCTTCATTCCCTTGTTCTTATTTGGTGTATCACCTTTCCCTTGGTTATCAGAGGACCATTTTTTATCTTGGTTTCCCTTGAACAAATTTGATCTATCAAATTACTTCTCTATTTTGATGGAACTTGATACAATTTCATCATATGATGAAAATGTTTGAGAAGCTAGTGCCATTTGATGAATTGGCTTAATACCTTAAAATAAATGACCAATCTTGTCTTCCAAGTCATATACATAATCTATGGAATACTTGACTAACCTTATAAAGGTATCCTCATACTCTACAACACTGTCTTATTCCCTTTACTTTAAGCCAATGAATTTCCCCTTCATTTTGGTTCGTTGATCACAAGGGAAATATATTTTGAATAATATTTCCTTAAAAGTACTCCATTACATATCTTATATTTCTTCTTCCTCTGTGGTATTCTGAATCAAGGACCACCATTGATTAGTTCCTCCCTTGAGACAACATACTGCCAATACTACCTTTTCATTTTCATTACATCTTAATTCCATGAATATCTTTTCAAGGGACTTGATACATTGATCAGCAGCCAATGGATTAGTAGTCTCGATGAATGATGGGGGATCCTGCCACATGAAATGATCCAACATAGGTGTGGAATGGTTATTCGTTACAAACTGAGTAAGTTGTCCCAATAGGGTCATGATCTGATCTGCTCCAACAATGAATGTGCTGACTTGATCAGTGGGGAGATCCCTACATTGCCCATAAGTATTGTTTCTTGCATTATATTCCATTTATAAATAATGAAATACACTATATTAGGTTATAAACATCAAATAGAAAAGAACTTAACTTAGATTGAAATTCTATTCATAACTAGTATCATAAATAAGGATTCTATGAGGAATAATTTACATTAAAATCCTTTATAATGGCTTGTAAAGAAAATGTGAATTATCCTAAGCATATCCCCTGAGAGTGTTGTAATGAAGAGTGAATCAAGGCCCATTGTTGTATACTAGGATACCCTTGGTCAAGCCCGAAACTCCTTGTTGGAGCTTTCACTCCTAGGTACATCTATGCTGGATCCACCTATACTTTCTTGTATCCAGACATGGATGTATTTTCTAGATAGATTCACATAATCTATTCCTTACTAAAATACCAAGAAATTATTGTAAATTTATCCTCAATAATACCTTAGGGATTTTTTCCCTACTATACATTTCGTACTCTAGTTTCCAAGTTTTCTACTAAACTTCCTTTGATACCAACTGTAACGCCCCGACCCCTCTAGACTGGATCTGGTGCATTACTTTTTGAATTGGAATGGTTAGAAAGTATGAAATCCTAAAGGAATGATTAGTTTAGTATTCTTGAAGAAACTAGATACATATATATAACTCAAATTACATTGTAAAAGGTTACAAAATAAAATACATAATAAAAACTAAAAACCAAATGCATAGAAACTAAATAAATGATCTCCTCTTCATCACCTGTTAAAGGTAAACAATGAAAGGGGTGATCTCAAATGATTAGTAAGGGTTAAAAATAATATAAGAATGTATTAAATAATAATCTAATCATAAACAATTTTACATAATCAATATGGCATGGTGAATAAATGAAAAAACTCACTCCGTTAATAAATTGAAAAAGAAACTATATCCATAGATTTTCTAATAGTTAAAACCTCATAGATAATAATAACTAATAATGAATAAATAGAATTATTATTAATTTTACATCATGTATCTGTCACATGATACCATAATACCATTAAAAATGTTTTACTTCTATGGGTAGAAATCCGTCTGATTTTTGGAAACAAACTCGAAGGGTTTTTCACCAACTGATTTGTCTCATGAGACCTGTTGATGTATCAAGGGGATATAGTGAGCCCCACATGCCACTACAAGTCCAAATAATTATTTATAAATTGATTTAATACAAGTACAATATGCCTTCTCAATATCGATATAGAGTAGAGGATACAAATTCATCAATATTTCCATAGTTAAAATAACATTCCAAAATAAATATTGTATGTAAAATGGTATATGAATTAGAGAATAATCATATCCATGATATGAGAATATGTAAATTTAAGTGGAATATAATTTTAATTGAATATTGATCTCAAATTAACAGTAGGTACACCACATAAGAAAGAGTAGGTGCACAATACTAAGCAAGTCACAACGAAGTGAAAATTGAGACAAAGCTCATTACCATGTTTTAATCAATTAAGTCGTATGAACAAAAGTTAATAACCACCAAAAGAATCACAGAATACCATGAATATAAATAGAATCATGATAATATATATCAAATGACAGTACACCTATACCACATATAAAAAATAAGAGGTGAATAATGGAAATCCCACAAAATTAAAAGTGGGATGAGAAAACCCCTTACAAACATTTCAGCATGGTAACAAGTGTTCTTGCGAGGGATTAATGAGAGGTAAAGGGGTATCACATTATTTATATTTTATAATTTCAGTATGGGGGATGTTTTAAAACATACCTCATAATTAGGAATTAAAAACAAAAGGGCACAACATAGGGAAAATTCTTGAACAAAAGTGAGAGAGAGGATCACTTACCTTATGCTCGAAGGTGTTCTTAATTGTTCTTAACGATCCGAATAATCAAATTTAGCTTCATTAATTAATGATTCTAGAACCTCATAAACATTTAATTAATATGTTATAACCTTATTAGGTTCATTAATTTCCCTTTTTATGGGTTTATGATATTCAATTTTATAGTTTTGAAAGCATTTTCTTCCTTGGTCTTCATGATCCATTTACTTGTATTCATGAATAGAAGTTCATTTGAAATGTGGTTAAACATTCAGATTTGTTAAAATATAATATTAGTGACATTAAATAGATATAAATTATATTATAATGATTTTGGTTATACACCATGAGGAGGACTCATTAGATGAGTTAATGTTAAACGCTTGGATTGGCTTGCCGGTTTTGTGCACAATGAACATGCTTTGTATTATTATTCCATATTATGAGTGTGTAAGTATTTCAGAAAATTAAACAAGATAAAATACATATATAATGATTTGGTTCAAACATTGTAAAGGTTTCATGGCCGGTCCGGAATATATTAATGCATATTGAAAACTTGTCTTCCTTAAGCGTGATAAATTGACACATCTCGGACGGTGTTTGCCTTTATAGTATAAAAGGAAAGGAAGAAAAGAGATTACGATGAAATATTACATTAGAATAATTAAAATACATTACATGTATGGTAATGTAATTTTCATTTCTATTTGTATGAGGTGAGTTGAAAAGAGAGAATAAAATAATGGAACTTGTAAAAGGAATTGAAAGAAAAAGGAAGAGAGGTTCACCTCTTATGTACTCCTCCTTGAGAAACTCTTTAAGACCTTTGTTTTTGGCCTTTTTGTGAGACAAGAAGGTCTTGGACTTGGGAATAGGGATTGGGAAGAGTACTTTATAGAATTTAGGCAAGGAATGAAACTTGAGTGGTGTGGGAGGAAGAGGGGGTGAGGGGTGGGTTTTATAGTGGAGGGGAGAGGGGATTTATCTATATTATATTCATTAATTTAATATTTCTCCACAAGAAAAAAAATTGTGAGTATTACATGGCCAATAATAGTAATTTTATCATGTTAATCCCAATCAATTGGGATTTCATCAGCAGAAAATCATACCTGACACTATAATTAGTGTATTTATCTTAATTTGTAAATTATGGTATTTCACTATTCATAATAAAATTCAAGTACTTCGGAAAAATATAAAAAATTCACCCTAACCATTTTTTGACATGTAGAATCCAAAAATGAAGTCATTTTTTATAAAATAATGTTCTAAATATGATTAATTAAATATTTAATTAAAATCATTATTTAATCGAAAACTATAAACAATTAAAATATTCATCTTCATTTTTAAGGTGCCTAAATTTATTTATACATTCATGGGTATGGATACCATTTATAAGAGTCATATTAATATTCATAAGGGTAAGTTTCTTTTCATAATGTTTTTTACTATTCACAAGGTCTGGTTACTATTCACCAAAAATTATGTTAATTCTATGAGACTTTAAATAACATCATGAACACAACTGTGTATGTCAGATTTTCAAAATTCAAAACACACAAGTGGAAAATTTAATTACAATGGCTAGGATATGAATATATACTAAATAAATAAGTTTTATTTCAAAGAAACTCAGTTCTTCATGAAATATAGGATATGACTAGAATGCATATAAGAGAAACATACCAGAAAATGTTTAGGGTGCTACAGAACTTCCCAAAATTTTACCCAATTTCACATTCACTCTATCCTCTATTTTAATCCACCATTTTATTTTTAAAATCAGTATTTTTATTATAAAAACCTTTTTGGTTCAATTCTAGTTTTATATAAAATATTTTCCTCTTTTCTATTTTAAATTCTCTATAGTATTTTCCTTAAAACCGCAAAAAAATGTTTTAATGTTAATGTTTCTCAAATACATTTCTTATATATTGTCTCTTTTGTTTGAAATAACATACCATGTTATATGAATATTTTACCTTATAAAATTCCATGTATGTTCTAATACCTTCCTTTCATGGACACTTTCATGATAGGCCTATTAGTTATGCTTCAAGTCATGATTGTGGTACCCAATTCTATCCATGGGTACCCTTATGTTTATGTATGGTTTATTATGTATGATTATTAATGTAGCATGAATATTCAAATTTTTTTTGAGATGGGTGCACCCAGATAGCTCTTCAATGAATTGGGTAAAGTTAAGTCTCATGATATGCGATGTGAAACAGGATTGGTGGTTAGCCTTGACTCGTACTACATTGGGAAATAGGATTGGTGGTTAGCCTTGACCCGTACTACTATGGGAAATGAGATTAGTCATTTTCCTTATCTTGTACTGAAGAAATGTTTTATGTTTCTTCCACATTTATTTGATTCCATATTTATATGATCCCATGTTTATATGTTATGATTTTATATGTTCCACGATTTTGATATCATTATGTCATGCCTCCTAGCTCATGTGCTTTAGATTTATTCTTATGTTCATTCCTTTACTAGTCTTTTTACCTCATCCCTTTGTTCATGTGTTCCCTAGTGTACCCCATGAAGATGTAAGGGATCAAATGATGTTAGGATCTTTTTATGGATATTAGATAAATAATTTTGTTTTGCCCAATGTTTTATGTTTTATATACCTAGTCTTCCAAGACACTAGACTTAACAATCCTTGGCTTATACTCTGATGTTTATTTATTTGTAAAATCATGTAATGTTATGTATAAAAGTATAAAGATGATATAGTACTAATGGGTGTTTCGTACACATGGTGGTTTTCCCATAATTTATCATCTAGTTTCAAAATCTAGTCACTTCGAATTATTTTCACGACCTTATCTATGGTTTGTTTGATTTCCCTATTTGTCAATTAAACTTCCCCAATTTCTTGTGGGTGGTAGGGAGATCCCATGATGTACCAGTTTCAAGATTTTTTTCAATAGTCCTTTAACAAATTTATTGGAATTTTTTTTCATAGATCACTTATAAGTAATCTAGGATATCCAAATCTTTAGAACATATTATTTACATGAAATTCATGAACACTTTTTTTGTGTTGTGTGATGTAGTCTCATCCTCTACCCATTTGGAGATATAGTCAACAAAAAAAAGAATATATGAATTTATATGTGAATTGGGAAATGGTCCCATGAAATCTATTCCCCACAGGTCTAATATTTCTACTTCCATTATTGTTTTTTTGGCATTTCATTAATTTTTCTAATGGTTCCATTTCACTATCACCTATCACATCTTTGTGAAAAATCTATTTCATCTTATTTTAGAGTTGGTTGAAAAAATAAACTTTTTAGGATCTTTTCTATGGTGTTCTTTGGTCCAAGTTTTACTCTAGTTGGTGACGCATGACACATGTCTATCACATTTTTGATTTCATTTTTTAGAATGTAATTTTGCAATAGGCCATCAGTGAAACACTTGAAAAAGAGTGGTTTATCCCTATAATATTGTTCCATTTCATCTAAAAATATTCTATTTTTTCTAGTAGGAAAGGTCTTAGTGTAAAAATCCCATGTTGATTTAATTTTCATTATATAAAAACCATGGTTGTACCTTTATACTGAAAATGGTTTCATCAAGTAAATCAACTTCGATGTCGATATCATCGCCATCCTTAATGGGTGGTAGAGGAAGTTTGGATATATGAATAGAGACCACATATCTGTGCCTTTGGTATCTCTAATGAAAATAAAAAATTCTTGGAGTAGAAGGATCCACCTTATCATCCTTGTCTTAGCATCCTTTTTGTTCATTAAATACCTCTGGGTAGTATGATAGGTGTTCACCATCATAATGGAAAAAACCAAAGAGGAAAAAAATTTCTCAAAATTATACACAATAACTAAGAGTTATTTCTCTATAGTTTTTTAGTTTACTTGAGCTTCTTTCTAAGTGTAGATGGAATAGTAGATATGAACTAATATGTGACCAACTATTTGTCCTAAAATAGCACCAACAACAAAGTCACCAGCGTCACACATCAATTTAAATTTTTTTCCTAATTAGGTGAAATGATTATAGGGGCTATTATTATAATTTTTTTTAATGTATTGAATGCCTATTGAAAATTTTTAGTGAATTAAAATGGAACTTCCTTTAACAGTAGGTGTGTTAGAGGGGGGTAACTTTTGAATGTTTTTTTACAAATCACCTATAGAATTCAGTATAGCCTAGAAATATCTTTATACCCTTAACTGTTGAAGGTTCAAGTAAATATTTTATAACCATTATCTTAGTTGGATCAATTTATATGCCCTTTTAGGAAATTTTATGTCTTAAAAATATGCATCCTTGAACCATAAAATGACATTTTTTCCAATTCATAACTATATGTTTCTCTTAAAAACATCATAGGATTAACTCAAGATTGTTCAAGTAGGCCTCGAAAGATCTTCTATAAACTGAAATTTTTTCCCTAAATATTTTCAAGAATACCTTTTCCATATCAAGGAATATATGCATACTGCATATTTGTAATGTTGTTGGTGTATTACACATACTAAAAGAAATGTTGCTGTAGGTGAAGGTACCAAGTGGACATGTGAAAGTGGTTTTGGATTAATCAGTAGGTTCGACTGAAATATGATTTTATCCTGTATATCCATCCAAAAAACAGTAAAATTAATTTCATTCTAGTCTCTTTATAATTTTATCCATGAAAGGAAAGGGGAAATGATCTTTCTGAGTGTCCATGTTTAAATTTTTGTAATCCATTCAAAATCTCCATCCAGTGACTGTGCATTTTGAGATCAATTCATTTTAATTGTTGTTTCCACTATGAGCCCACATTTCATAGAAACTACATGAAATGGAATCTCCCACTCACTACCAAATATTGAAAAGATTATTCCAGTATCTATAACTGTCAACACTTCCTTTTGAACAACCTCCCTCGTCAGTGGTGTGAGTCACCTTGGAGGTTTGAATATAGGTTTTTCACCTTCCTCAAGTTTAATTTTGAGGGTGTATAAATTAGGACTGATTCCTTTGTTGTCATCCACTCCCTAATAAATTTATATCTTATGAATTTCAACAATTATACCATTTCTTCCTCCTATAAGTATTTTGTTTTAAAGATAATGATTAATACTAGAGAGGTTTAAGATCTGAATTATGAATACATAAGAGTACTAGGTAGAGGCTTAAACTATAATGTTGGTGGTTGAATGATTAAGGGTATTAAGGGTGGAAAAATATCCTTTATATGAGGTTCATTGGAGCTAAATTCTTTAAAATCATACTCTTCTTCTACATTAGGGAGTGTCTCCTCACTGTCTTCTTATATGGACATATATTCATTTCCCACTTGAGTAAGATAGATAACATTGAAATCAAAGGAATAATTTGATTGTTTGGAATCTTTAATGAGGTTAAATAATAAATATTCTTCTCCGACTCAAAATATTCAACACACTTTATTTACACCTATCATAGCCTTTACTATGTCCAGGAATGGTATTCCAAGAATAACAGGGACATCACCTTCTTCTTCCATGTAAAAAACTAGGAAGTCTGGTTTAAAATGAACTTTCTAACATTAACTAAGATATCCTAGAGATTTACTTGAGGGTACATTAATCATTGGTCTATAAATTTTTGTGAAACTTGAGTTTTTTTGAGCTCTTGAAGTCCCAAAATGAAAAATAGACTCATCAGCACGAGGTTAATACTTAACCCAAGATCACATAGAGCTCATCCAAATTTAAACTCTCCAATAACATATGGAATTGAAAAACATTTGGGGTGTCTCAACTTAAGTGTAAGTTTTAGTTAAAAAATAGCAGAGAAATATTAATTTAGTGAGATGCCACCGATAATTTCCATTTTTCTCGGATTAGAAAGCATATATTTTAGGAATTTGAAATAAAGTGGAATTTGAGAAATAGCCTCGAAAAAGGGTATGTTGATATGGAATTTCTTGAACATTTCTAAGAACTTATTTTATTATTCCTACTTTCTACCTTGACTTTCTATTTTTGGAAAAAGAATATGTGGTTTGTACAATGGTGCAGTATCATAGACATGCTCTTTTGGTTTCTCAGGTGTTTGGATGTTTGTGACTGGTGGTACCTCTTAGGGTGTTACTTGAGCAGTCCCATAAAATTCCTTTTTGTTCTAATATTGAATGGTTCTTAGGTTCCTTATATTTTATTTCATCTCTTCTTCATGGTTTCTGAAAATAAAAAAATCCACTTCTCAACACCACAACCTTAGCTTATTCCCTTGGGTATGTCTCTGTATTACCAGAAAGATTACCTGGTAATCTGTCTGATGGAGTCTTTTAGATTTGAAACATTTGAATTTTGATATTATTTTGGGAATATTGTTGGTTCTGCATCTTCATATCTTGAATATTCATTTGCTGGTGCTCTTTTTGAACAAAAGTAGCCCATAGGTTCTCTAGGTTACTCAAGAGATGAGTAGTTTTCTGCTGAGGTCTTGTTTGAGCTGGTCATAACATCTATTGTTCTCTATGAGGGAGAGGTTGCTGTTTTGGTATAGAAAAAGGGTTCATGGGTGGTTATCCTGGTGGTCTTTGAGTAGAAAGTGGTTCTTGACCATTTTTAATTGATAATATCCCTAGATTTTTTTAGGTGGCTACAAAGATAGCCTCTAGTGATAGTACTGTTGTTGTTGGAATGGTGGATTTTTCTGATTGTAATTGATGTAATTACAATATTGAGTTTGTTTTTATTTATCTCTTTCTCTACAGTCTTGGTATAAGTGTGGGCCTTCACACATTTTTCATGATTGCATCTCCATTATAGGAACAGGTGGGAGTTGGTGTAGTAGGAAGATGGAATGACTCTAATTTATTTTTGAGAACTTCTAATTGTTCTTCTATTATGATATTTTTTCCACTTGGTGAATTCCATGCCAAGGTTTTCCATGATCATCCTTATACATGTTAGAATTGTGAGATAGTTCATCCCAAAGTGCTCTTCCTTTTTCAGGTGTCTCGAACATTATCACTCCTTTGGATGTAGCATCGATAATTGTGTGTGTGTGAAGCTTGTTGGTGGACTTAGTATAATATTTGGATCGAGATCCTCATGTCTAGTTCAATTTGTGGAAACTTCATCATTAGTTCATTGAATCTATCCCAATATTCCCATGTGGATTCTCCATCAATCTGAGTGAAGTTATGTATATCATTCTACATCTTCTAAGTATGGATTGTTGGGAATTATTTTTCTAAAAACATCTTGGATAGTTCATCCCAAGTCATGACTGACTCAGGAGCTTGACTCTTGTGCTAATCCTTGGATTGATCTCTTAGAGAGATGGTAAATATACAAAGTCTAATAGCATCAGAAGAGACTCCCAAGTTGTTAAAGGTATCACACACTTCCAGGAAGATTGAAATGTGTTCATGGGGATCTTCACTTTCAATCCCACTGAATTGTCCCATGTTATGGATCATGAGATTGAGTCTAGGTTTTATTTCAATGGTATATTATTGAATAAGAGGGTTTACAACACTTTGTGTAGCATCATGGATTGATGGTAATCCATAATCTATGATGGTGCATTCTTGATGTTTCAGGTGCTCTCCATGAATTTACAATTTCATGCTTGGATGGTTTGGTGGGTTGGGTCCCACTGGATTGTTTTGGTTACCCATTTTTTATTGGAGGCCTGAAAATATATACCTTTATATTTCAGGCTCGAAGTCTATCTATTCTTGTGCTTCAAGGAACCTCGAAACAGTCGAAGGGCCATGATTCATGAACTATGCCGCAAGAAGCAAAGATGTAGTGACATCCAAATAAAAATGGAAATGAAAAGAAAAGTGAAATGGGGAAAGGGAGAATTAATCTTGGGTTCTTTGGTCTTAGGTTATCATTCTAAGGGTAGGAAAATACTCCCAAAAAATAGTGCAAAAATTTGACATGCCTGTACACATCATTTAATTCTTACAGGTTGCGGTCAGATTAGATTTCATTGTTTCCAAAACATGATTTTCTATTGAGAGATAGTATAGTGATAATGTAGGGTTGGTCCCATGGGAAATTGATTTGGATGTATGAACTTACGGCGTAGAACCCTATATGTATGATTCCTCATGATTTTGGTTCATTTTGGGAAAACTATTGTTGAAGACACGAGGTTTGGAATTAGATATAGAGAAGGGATTGGAGTCAATTTTTTTTTGTTTTTGGTAAAGTATAATCTCTATCCTAACTTGGTATAGTCCTATGATCTAATCTCTAAAGCAAGAAATGTTTCTAGTTGAATATGGTCAAACCAACTAGTTTTACCAAGGAGATGGCTATTCCTTGGACTGGAAGTAACCAAAACCTAAGCACATTAATATTATATTCTAAGGAATAAAGTGTCATATACTATTGGTCATAGCCTAATCTACTCTAATCAGGTTAGGGTCTTCCATCCAAACATCCCATGGTCAGGATTTTGTGAATGAATTGGATATAAATTAGTTTTTTAACCTAATTACTATTCCTAGTATTACCAAGTTGAGAATTAGTAATTCATTTAATTTAAACACCCCTAATCTAGACCCTTACCCCATGTGGTCTATCCAATCATATTAGAATTTTTTTGTATAGATAAGGATTTAAAATAATGTTTAACATGCTAACAAATATCAATATTAAATAATTGAAAAGAATGCAATGATTTATATTAACCAACTAATGTGAATTAAACTAAGAACGATTAATTTAAATCTTAACTCAAAAACAATTTATTAAACTACTCACTTAAAATAGGAACCATAATGAGTGTAATAAAGTTTTGTTGATGATCGGTGCTCAAAACAATGTACATATGTAGAACGGAGTCAGTGGCACGAAAAGGAATAGGGAATGGTGTCTCAATCAATCCACGATTCTTGTATTAAAGTAAAATAATGAAAAGACTGGAATGAATTAGAGTTTAGGGAGAGGGAGTAGAATGGAATGAGATAAGAATGGAAGAAAACATGTTTTTCCTACATCATATTTGGTGTGATGTTGCTATATATATAGACATTATATTACATGACATGTAATATGAATTGAATTCATGTAATGTTGATCCACTAATTTCTTCATAGATTTTTAATATATGCATATATCACATGTATCTCATCTGAGATTTGGAATTTTTAACCTTGTCACATCACGTAACTAGATGTCACGTCATGTAACTTCCTTCGGATGGTTGTAGATATGATTTTAATGCCTCGCATCAAGAACTGGTGAGTCACATTGTGTTTGGAAGGTTCATGCCGTGTAATAAGGATTCACGTCATGTAATATGCCATGGTTTTGAAATTCTTCATGACTTGGATTCATGGATTGAAACATGTTTTGAAATGATATTACACGTCATGTAAGGAGGTTTTATTCTGAGTAATATCTAGTTTTTATCTTTTCTTCATTCTTTCATTTGAACCTTGAAAGCCTATTTCCTACAATAATCAACACATATCAGGAGGATTATCAAGTAAATCATTGAAAATACTTAATAAAATGATTGAAAAATGTATATATTCTTTTAGTTATAAATTATCGAAATATATTACTTTTATACCCTTCAATTATATTTATTTTTTAAACAATTATGAATTAGTTATTTTTTATTTTCATCATCATATGTTTATAACATATATAGTTTCATATGAGTTTCATAATGTTGATGTCAATAATTTTTATTTGATTATAATTTCCTTATGAAAATATTATTTTAGTAAGTGGAGTCATTTTTTAAATTAATTATTTATTACCTCTTTAATTTGATGAAATGCATGTGTATGGGTTGTGAGAAAGGAATCCCTTACAAACACAATTTAGGTAATTTTCTAATAACATCATGTTTTTTATTGATAATTTTATTTTATTTTACACATTAAAAACCATATTCATAAAATAAATTACTATTCAATGTACTAGAATATATTTTTAATAATTATTTATAAATTTATAATTCTTTTAGATGAGAGTTTTAGTTATGCTTCTAGAAGATGAAATCATTGATGGTGTTATTTTAGTAATTTTCAAGGAACATAAGGTTCCATATTAGTAAGTGTTTTGATATTAATATAATTACTAATTTATCATAATAAGTTTATCAAAATATAATAAATATTATTTTTCATTTAATTCATTCTTAGAACCATCTATGTACTGTGATGAAAAAAAATAAAATGTGTCATTCATGGTGGAAATAGTCTACACATTGTTGGAGTTGGAGTCTTAGGACTGACTATTTGTACATTGATTACATGTATATTATATAATATAAATATTAATAATAAATTTTTACATATTTTTAATCATTCTACAAGAATTTAATATAATAATTTATTATAGTATCTATCCCATTGATAATGTTTTAGCAGTTCCCTACTATGATGAGAAAGTTTAAGTGTCATGAAGATATTTTTAAATATAGTTATACAGCTGTATAACGTACTATGATGGGACACATAGTATGTATAATTTTAGGTGTACGTAATTGTAGGAGTATGGGGATTATTATAATGAAGTTCACACATTGTAATATCAAAGATGATTGATTATGAGAACAAACTTTCCATTAGGAATTTCGTATGTTTTGGTGTCATCACATATACCTATTCTCCAGTGTGTGTAATGGTTCTTATACTTTAAGATTATAATTAATTCATGTAATTACTCATGATGTAAAATTTGAAGATAAAAACAATGATGAACAATGATCACGATAAGGAAGGGTAAGTTGGGATATCCCTAAATGACATGTTATTAATAGAAAAGTTGATGAAGGATTTGTCTCTTACAACATTATGAAATCTTATATATTATCCCTTTAACTAAAATAAAACAATACTATAAAATTTCATGGATAGTGTGTAATGGAATGTTTACTTCAGATACTCTATGAAAGACATATCGAGCACATAGGATGATGACACATATGTTCAACCTACTGGATGAGATATTATGAAAAAAAGATATATACTATACAATGTGTGTCTTTATGTGGTTGTTGTTGTTGTTTTTGTAAAATTATGTTTATTATATTGGGTATCATGACCCATTGATAGACTATAATCTTGGACATTATTTGATCCAATCTAATTCCAACAAGAAATAATCCTAGAGGGTTACTCACTATGTTTTTTTATCTCGAATAAATTCTATTTTAATTTAATCAGTAGAATAAATATTATTCTAGAGATGAAGGAATAATTTTAATAATGTTTGGTCAATCATAAATATTTATTGATGAATGAAATATTCAAATTAAATATTTATTTTAGTATTAAATAAATTACAAGGAGGATAAAAAACCAAGACCATGTCCATTGATAAATATTTATTTACAAGACGATAAATATTATTTATCATTGAAAAAGTTGGCATGTGATAGAGAATAATAATATTATTATTAAATGAGGTTTAATAAATATTTTAATAAGGTTCAACATGAAATTAAATATTATTTTAACCAAACCTCCATATCTATAAAAATATTGTTATGTCTACTATGTAGAATTAATTAAAAATTGATAATTTAGAATAATTGCACACAATAGACTTATCCCACTCAAGTTTTACTCATCATTTCCTCTCAAGAATGAGAAGAATAACTTCAAGCCTGAATAAACTTTCAGTGATCAATAATAACAATTAATTAAAATTTATTTTCCATACTAGCACTCAGAAATAAATTGGTATTCCTTAGAGATTATAGGAACACATGTGGAACCCCACTAGAGTTATTATACACTTAAATAATTACAACACAATGAAGGTAATATGAAAAGGTTTTATGGAATATCATCACTAAAGATGTATATTAATCCAAGGAATATCATTTCTTCTAGACCTAAATAAAAAAATTATAAATTTAACATGAAATATCCTCTCTCGGGGTTCTTGGAAATTTTATTTAAATGAAATTTAAATATACCACCCACCACCAGTGATTCATCTTCATATGAAACCTACAAGGGGAATCAGAGTGGCCACATTTCTAATTTATAATTATTTATATGATTAATTATCTATGAGAAATATTTTTTAGATTTTCATTTTTTATTATCCAATCATTAATCAAATTTGAATTAACATTTTATCAACATATTAATAATGTTTATTTTGTGTTTAATTTTCTTAATGGCCTAAGAACAGATGAATAATGAATAAATATTTCATTAGGATGTAATAAATAATCTATCTGGATAACAAGATACTACATGACATTTAGTCGGAGTACACATCATATACCCAAGTGCAGTGCACCTAGCCATTTCATGGGATACATCATACATCGAGAAGTTAATTACATGTGATGAATTAACTACACACTATGTGTAGATTGGACCAACATGGAATATGACATGTCATGTTACATGGTTTATATTTTCCATATATGTCGTGTATTCTACATGGGTTAGTAGTGAAATTTGTACAATCCTTGTGGGAATTATATAAGGTCAAACCATGTGAGACTAATAAAAAGTGGTATTTATGATATACACAACATGTATGTGGTGTACATCACATGTAGTTATTCATTTCATGAGTTTTAAAAACATGTCAAGCCATTTGTATAGAAAATAAGACACAAAACATAAGAGATACATAGCATGTATCTGAACTGTATATGTTATGTAGTCCCTTATCTCAGAACATGAAAAGTCTATTGATGGGTTTCAAAAGCACACAACATTTGGACAACATAGTTTGTAGTAGGGATTTAAATTTCTTGTAATCCATTAAGATTTATGCTGAAGACCCATGAATATATCCCAATCACAATGAATGTGGATCATATAGAATGTAACTAGTTATTACACAATGTGTAGTCCAATTTAGATAAATAATGAATCCCTTAGCGTGTACCATATATACGTGGCAACTGAGGTACATAGTGTGTAGCAAGACAATACTTGTCTTGTAGTCTCCCAATTAATGGATGAATTAAATTATATTAAATTGAAAATTTCCACATCAAAAACATATTTTATTTACTAGAACCTGTTGTGTTTGAAAATTCAATAATTGTTTTAAAGAATTTTTAAATGATCAATTAATTTATTATAATAATTATATAATTTTTTCCTTTTCCATTTATTTTATATGAATTCCATTAATTACAAGTATCTCAAAATTAATTTATATGTTCATTAAGGTGAGAGGGAATTAATTAATTAATTAATTAATTAATTAATTGAAGCATTTTTATCTTAATAATAAATAATGAATAAGAAATAAATGATAGGTAGATACTTTTTTGTATTCATTTCTTATTTGACTAGTCATCATCTTCACCCAGACCTATGTTTGTGTTGGAATTTATTTAGTTTAATTTATTACATGGTTTTTTAAATTATTAATTATTAATTTAGATTGATTTCCTGTAAGTCATCCCTCCCACCATTATTATGTTGGGCCCACCTATCTAAGGATATTTATGTAACCCCATTTAACTAATCGTATGGTTCCCCTCACTTGAGTTTGATTTATAAAAACTTGAAATTAATGTAGCATCAAAAGGCACATGGAAGTGGTTCAAGATAGAACAATAATGATTCCAACTCTAGTGATACACGGGTGGACATGTGGAATGTTGTAACACATGTTAAGACCAACAAAATAAGTTATTTACCTAGGTATTAGGTTGATTTATTTTCCACTCAGTAACTCAACCATTTGATAATATCATGATTATGTTATTTTTTTATTTTTTTATTTCATTCTATGAATTATTTATTTCATGTATGTAAGACCAAGATCACATAAATAATTGAATTAATGTGACAATATAGAATTTAAATAAATGTATAATTAATAAATGTTTTACGCAATATAGTTAATTAATAATTAAAATCCACATGATATTAATTTTTTTTGTAATGGATAAAACAAGATAAAATTTTTGAATAACAAATTAATATCCAAAATATATATATTAAGTCAAACTTGGACATTCACTACTTGCTTAGGAATGAAAGATTAAATACTATGTGTTTGAATAACTCCTGTTGGTACACTTAATTTAAACATGGAGTTATTATGATGGCCATGGGTTGACTTAACCATATTACTTCAAGAGAAGAGGCCCTCTTTAGGCTTGATGTAACTTGAAGGAACGTGTGAAGTAAATATGAGTCAGGATTTTAGGATTGGAGAGTCCATTACGCAAATCAAGGAGGTGAAATCACATACTTGACGTAGAACTTATTATCTATATAACTTTAATTAGCTTGAACAACCCTAGTTGGAGTTATGAAAAGGGTAATATAAATCCTTTCCCCAAGAATTCCCTTGCAACATGACATTCCATGTTCAATGGTGAGAGTTATTGAGACTTGAAAAAATAGCGGGATATTTAATTTTATTAATTATTATTATATCTAAAATAATTTATAATAAATAAATTTACGAATAATCTTATCTTTCATAAGTTTAGAAATTTTCATGTTCATCATCCACACTATCCATGTGATCAATATTGGAGAAAGACCATCTCCTCAATGGATGTAACTTCCAGGAGTTGTTTAGATACTTTTGGGTTTTTATATACCATGAATAGAAATATCACATGCTATAATCCCCAATTATTAATCTACCTAAAAATGGAGGATATATATTAATAGATCCTTGTCTATAAAAAACATATAAATGACACGATCAATGTTTAATGTTTGATGTTATCACCTATGTCTGGTGAACTCATGTAGTCTCACGAAAACATGAATGATTATAGTATGATAAACCATATACATGGTCTATACTAAGATAGATCTAGACAAGAATGGTTTGAGATTTCCAGGGTTATTTTTTAGAAAAATCGTGGAGGTGATCTCCCATCCAGGCCTCACATTGTCAAGTTCATTAGCTACATTGAGCGTTTAGAGGTTCTAGGGCTTGAAATCCATGAAGAATTGGGAACCAATTTCATTCTCAAATCACTACCTCATATATTATCATGCATTATTACGAAATTTAATATGAAAAAATTGAGAGGTCTCTCCCATATCTTCTTACTCTTCTTCGCCCAGTAGATATAGAGATGAAGAGGAAAAATCCTTATGTCATAATGGTTAATAAACAAAAAGGGGAAGTGAAGATCTCTAAGACCAAGGCTCATTCATGACCTTACAAGAAGATGATTATAAACTTGAAATAAATAGAACAATAATATATTTATTTCATATGTGGAAATAATGTCCACTATAAGTAAAAATCACCATGCAAAAAATTATGAGGAATCTTGTTACAACATAAAATTCTCAAGTAAGAACACTAAATTTGATGTCGTGTAGGACATGTCACACCAAATGTATAAAGTTATATAAAATATTTAATATTTTAATAAATTCAATCTATAGATTTTGATTCACATGACACTGAGTTATCTTGTGTTACACCCAAGAATGGGTTTCTTTGGTAGCTTGCATTACACACAAGGACATGTTTTATCAAACAATAATATAATATTAAAATATTATTATTTAATATAATAAGATATATCCTAGAAATTAAATTGGTGGTTATGAATATTACTAACTAACTTATAAATATATATGGTTGAATTCATTGGTTAAAAATTAATTAGAGATTAATATAAAACCCAATTAAATATAAAAGAAATGTTTTTATAAAAAAATTATTTTTAGGCTCCCAAAAGTGTTTTTTCTTCATAAATTAAATTAATTACTATTAGTGAAATATATTAATAAAAAATATATATTAAATTTTAAATGAGTTTATTTTAAAATTAATTCAATATATTTTATAGGCATAAGATAAGAACGAATCCAATTTTAAGCATAAAAAGCAATATTTTTTAAAGGTAGTTTTGTGGCCATTAAAGGTGTACCAATATTAAAACTAAATTTTGAAACTTTTATAAATTTTATAGATTTTATTTTTAAAAATAAAATTAATTTTTTAAATAAGAACATCAAAATTATTTTAGGGTGAATTTTTGGTATTTTTCAGTGAAGTTTCATTTTTGATGAATAGTGAAAATACTAAATTTTAATTAAAAATTGTATTTTCATCAATATTATTTATAGTGTTAAATTGTATTTTAAATTGGTTTTGATGTTTAATTAGTAAAATTTTACATATATTAATAAAATTTTGGTCATTTTAACCATTTTTATATTGAATTTAGATATAAAAACGTAATGATTTTTTGAACATTTTAACTTTAAAAATCTGTTTTTCGGTCACGTATGTGTGATTAATTTTAAATTAATTTCTTCCACTTATTTGATTGAAATTTGGAAAATGAATTCAATATTTTTAATAATAAGAATTTATAATTTATATTAAGGCCAAATTATTTTTTTACCATCAATATTAGTGAAAGTAATTAAAATTAATTACAATAATTAAGGTGAAAATGAGTTTACAAAGTGATTAAACTTTAGTCTCAAGGGAAAGAATGACCTAGAAACTTCTAAAAATCATATTTGATGGGAATATTTATACCATATCCTCAATTTTATCTAATTTTTTTAATTATTTTGAAAACATGATGTAAGGGAGACCTCCCAATAGTGCTAACCTTTTTATATTTAGAAGAATGCCACTCATCCACCACTATAAAATGGGACCCCCTCACTTATTCAAACCTATAAAGCCATTTGGATCATCAAAAACTAGATAAAATAATATCCCAACATCCTTATAATCATCCTAGAACCCTCAATTTTTGTATAAATTCAACCAATGAAATCTTTTGTTATAAACCAAAAGGATTTACCTAAATAAGTGGTAACCTTTTTCATTGAGAACCTTTATTTTATTTATTTATATAATCCTTAATTTTTTATTATATCAATATTATATTATAACATACATATCCTAAATATGTTGATATTTTTTAATCTTATCGGTATGACCGGATCCTTCACACACTTTCATCAAATGTGATATATAATCATTGTACATGTGTACGATAGACTACCGCCTCACGAGCCGATGTCATTCATTCTTCAATTACTACATTTCAAGGTTATAAATAATGATTTATTTATATTTTATATATCTAAAATATTATATTCATACTGTATTTGTTATTATGTAATTATTATATAACACATACCTTTGAGCTTTCTATTTTTTGGGAATACAATAACATCATTTGTGGACGTGTGGACTACCGCCTCTTCAAAACGATGTGATTCATTCAAATGTTACATGGAATGTATTAAGGATGGATTTAATAAAAATATATGATTTATATTATATAAATATGATAATATAATTATAATATAAATATATATCATTTAATTTTTTTCTTTAATATGACATGAAAATGGGGGCAATGTTCATGCGTACGTACGACCTAACATCTCCATAAACGGTGCAGTCCCTTTCCAATTACCAAATTTTATAGATAATTATAAACACATATATAATGAATTTATATTATAATTCAATAAGGGTTTAAATTTTTTATATAATGAAATAATGATCTAAGTAATAGGAACTATAAATAACATGTCAAAACATACTCGTTAAACCGGGAAATTAATATCCTAAATAGTGAAAATAATGAAATATTAATGGAAAACGGGTAATAAGATATTATAATAAGATAATATATGATATAATTACTATTTATATGGTTCTATATATAATTTATTAACATGTTTAAAAACATTATTCAAGAGTTTAATGAGCGTTCGACAAAAAGGAAGTGTAAGGTAAGGGATTTCATCTCAATTTACATTCCATTGAGACTTATTTGTCATTATGAACTAATTCACTTTAACGTGGAATATATACTGCCCCATTTTCATTTAATATATTTATTCACTCATATATTATTTTATTTTATGTTTCAATTTTAATTATCTCATCTAAGGGGTTTTAAATTGAAATTTTTAAAGTGGTAATAGATATCTTTTCAATCTCACTTTCTTTTGCAATTGTTATCTTTATCATGAGACAATAACATCCATATGATCATTTTTATTATTGTAAATTAAATTTATATCAAATATTAATATTATTTAGGGATGGATATTATTATTTCCTAAACCATATACCATTTTTACAAACATTGTTCACTTTTATAGTTATTTGTTTATTTGGGGAAATGTTGATATATCCAAATTATTTATCAATATGGATATTTGATATGGCACAAT
Organism: Viscum album; assembly: GCA_963277665.1. Lineage (NCBI taxonomy): Eukaryota > Viridiplantae > Streptophyta > Magnoliopsida > Santalales > Viscaceae > Viscum > Viscum album. The sequence goes on from OY728157.1 coordinate 621,463,414, forward strand.
ATTAAAATGATTTTTTGATAATTTAGGAATGATTTGGATATTAATAAAATGGTTTGGGGAACATTTAAGTAAATCCCTTCGATACATTGGTAGTCTCATGGGATGAATCAGTTTGTTAGCCATAGCTAATGGGTTTTTACCCAGTCTGTTGAAAACTGTCTTAAGGGTAGATCTTGATGGTAATGGTATCATGTTTTTGAGAATAATGACATCTAATAATTTATAATTTAATTCAATTTGATTTATTTATTATTAACCAAGATATTTTCACAATGAAAAAAAATTATGGAAGCATTTAATTCCTAATTTATTGATTAAATGTCATGGTTTTCAGTTATTTAGATTTCCATATTGATTTTTCCTTTTCTGATTATTTAAATAACATGTGTTTTAAATTATATACCTTGTTATATTTTTTATGTACTTACTTCTAAGTTTATTTATTACAACGAACATGTGTTTTGTTATTTACCTTTTCAAATTGATTATTCTCATTGATTCATTATTGTTTCGATTGTACTTTACCCTTATAGAGAATTTGAGATCACCCTTATTTTGTTTCCTTTACCTAGGATTCCAAGAATTATACTATGAATTATACGAAAGGATATGCTAGGTGGAGTAAATTTATTATGGAAAAAAATTATGTTGTAATATTTATTTTTATTTTTAATACAAGATGCTTGTATGTATTCAGTTTACCAAGAATAATAAAATTTAAGATAAATTGGGATGTGATTTACTTATATCTTATGCTAATATAATAATAACAAGGAATCGACTCAAAGACTACTGAGGTTGGGTCTCTCTAAAGATTCAGTTGTATTTTTTATTTAGTTAAATTTATCTATTTCTATAAATTGGGTATTAGATATAACTTTTCAAGATTACAGACATATCCAAATATAGGAAGCAAGTAAATTTAGAGAGATTGGATGAGGGGAGATAAAACTATAAGCATACAATAGAGCTAAACTTTATGTTTTATCTATCACTGATTGGCACCTCATGTTGTAAACTTGAATGATCGTGGTTTTAAATGTTTGTTAAAATTTTCCATTCATTACCAAATAATTTTTAAGTATCAAAAATAGATATGAATTGATTTATTTTCAATTTCAAGAAATAATACTAATTATTTTATAAAGATAACAATTTTTTTGGTAAATTACATTTAAATAAAACTATTTATGTATTATATTATGAAAACCATATAATTGAAATCAATAATAAAATCACTTCACATCACTTATACCACGCCCAACTTTGGAATCAGTGGATAAGTCATGTAAATGAAAATAATTAAAATAAATTACAAAAAAATAATATTTAGAATATTTAGAACTAAATATTCAAAGTGTATATTACACATGTTTAAATAGAGAAATGAATAGATCCCCATTTTTGTGGAAATGGTGAAGAAGTTAAATACATTTTTGAATTAATTCATACTAATGTGTGTGCACCTTTTTCTACTAGAGAAAGGAGTGGGTACTCATAGTTTATGACATTTACTGATAATTGTGATTGGTATGGATATATCTACAATAAGATGTATATGTTTGATTCTTTTGATAAATTTGAAGAGTACAACAATGAATTTTAGAAATAAATTGCTAAGAAGATTAAGAAACTTTTCTCAAACTATGGTGGAGAATATCATAATCAATACTATATAGATTATTTATGAATGTTTGGGATTATATCTAACTCACTAATCCATATAAAACTTAGTGGAATGGTGTAATCAAAAGGAGTAAAATGAATTTTATGGATATGGTGAGATCAATGATGAGTCATGTAAGTATTCCATTATCCTTTTGGGGATACACGTTACAAATAGAAAATCATTACTATGTTATGTTCCAACTAAGGCGATGGATGGTATACCATTAAAATTGTGGAATGGAAATAAAATCATGTTATTATACTTATATGTGTTGGGTTGTGAACTATTTATTAAGGCCAAATCAGTTATCAAACACTCTTCCTGAGGTGAAAATCATATGTTTATAGGATACCCTAAAGAAACAAGGGGTTATTGCCTATTTTACTCCACTGAAAAAAAGGTAATAGTGGAAATACAAGAAATATTCCAAGAGAGGTATCACATATCTAAGAGATAGTTGGGGTGGGAAAAAATCGATGAATTTGAGGCTCAAGGTATATTATATTTGGAATAAGAACAGATTAAAAAAAGAATATGGGATGAGAATTTTTTTCTATAGAAACAAGTACTAAATAGGATTACAATAGAGGATAGAGAAACAGAATGGTATGATTCCTTGTCACTCAGGGTGGTAGATCATTATTAGTAGATAATACTGTTCCTCTATCCTCAAATGAAATAAAAAAGTGAATCAAATGATTCCATGTGGAAATAATCCATGAATTCTAAAATGGATCCCATGTACCAAATGGATTTATAGATTTTCATATATCCTACAGTGTATGTAGTTCTCGTTGGTTGAAAGTAAGTATTCAAGAAGAAACTTTCCATGGAAGGACAATTTAACACCAGTAAGACATGGATGGTAAAAAGGTATTTAAATAACGTCAAGGCATTGGAAATAATGAAAAATTATCACTAGTTTCAATGATAAAATCCATCACAATTCTACTTGCAATTGATGCTTTCCAGGACCAAGTGATTTGAAAAACAAGTTTAAAAAGTGTCTTCATTAATGATAACCTTAAAAAATATGTCCATATGTTAAAAACAGAAATGGTTTCTAACTCCAAAGCATACTAACAAGATTTTAACATTTAAAGAAACCATTTATATAATAAAGAAAAAACCTAGGCCATTGACTATTCGATTTGAAAAATCCATAATTGAATTTGGTTTCGTAAAGAAAAAATGTGACCCTTGTGTCTCTAAATGATTTAGTGGGAGTTTGTTCATTTTATTAATAGTGTATGTTGTTGACATATGACTTATCAAAAATGATATACCTATCTTACAGTCTATTAATTCTTGGTTGAATAAATTATTATTCATAATGGACATAGGCAAGGCAACATGTATTCTTGGGATCAGGATCCCTCATGATAGGTCCAATATGCTGGTCAGCCTAGGTAAACGTATATATATTGACAAGATACTAAATAGGTTTAGTATGAAACAATCCAAGAAAGGATTTTTTTTCAATTTAAATATTAAATTCATCATTCTAGGAAAGTTTTTCCTCATATATATTAGGAAATAAATATAATGGAAAGGATTTTATACACAATAGTGATTAGGTATATCATGTATGTTATTCTATGCACTAGGATTGATGTCACCTTCACATTAAGTGTGGTAGGAATATATCAGGTGGACCTAGGTGACATTCATTATATGGGAGTCAAAAACATCCTAAAGTAACTGATGAGTACTAAGGATATTTTCCTGGTCTATAGAGGAAATACAAAATTATTCATCAGAGGATATACAGATACTAGTTTCCAAACCTATCTGTATGATATGAAATTTCAAATGGGATACATATTCACTTTGAAATGATTTTTGTGAGATGGAGGATCTCCATGAATTATGTGGTCATAGATTATACAATTGATTTCAACTATATTACAGATTCTGAGGAAGAAAAATAAGTAGTTTGGATATTAAACTTCATTCATGATATTGATCCTATAATTAGCATTAATGAAACTATCACACAATATTTTGATAATACTATATAAGTGTATCTTAAAAAGGATGTAAGGTCACATAATTTGATAAATTACATGCAACAAAAGTAGAATCTCTTGAGGGATTTTTCTTAGAGAGGTGGAATTTTAGAGAGAAGTATATCTATGGGAGACAATGTGGTAGACCCACTGACTAAATCATTGACTCAGTAAAAAAAATATTATCATGTGAGGTTTAGTAAACTAAATGTAATGGGCAATTGTCTTTAGTCTAAACGGGAGTTTGTTGGAGCTAGTGTCCTATGACCGACTATTTGTATTTTGATTACATGTGTATTCAATAGTTTTACAAATAATATCATCTTATTACATATTTTTATATGTTCTTAGTTAAATTAAGGTAATAATTTCCTAGAATATTTGTTTCATTGATATGGTCGTAGAAGTTCCCCCACTATGATGTGTACCTTGAAATTCCATGGAAATATTCTTAAATATAATAATATGGTCAGATAATGTACTATGATAGGACACATAGTATGTCAACTGTCATGTGTGAGTATGCATAAGAGAATATTCCTATTCTCATGAAGTTAATAGTTTGTAATCTCTATGATGGGAGATTATGAGAACAAACTCACCAGTAGTAATTCCACATGTTTTCATGTTATCAGATATTCCTATATGCGAGTGTCGGTAATGGTCCTTATAATTTATGTTCTTCATTAAGTCATGTATGGACTCACATACATATATTTTCTAATGAAAATTGTGATTAAATATATTAATGTTGAGGTAGGGTACATTGGGTGCATCATGAATGACATGATATTAATAGGTAAGTACAAGATGTATTTGTTCCTTATATCTTTAAAAAATATTATATCTCAACCCTTTTATTATAATAGTACCATCCTATTAAATTCCATTTACATGGTGCAACGACGTTTTTATTTTCGATAGTCAAAGAAAATCATAAAGAGGACATAGTTTGATGACACATATGTGAACCTTTATTGATTAGATCTTATGAAAAATGAATTATATTACATAGAAAGTGTTTATATGTGGGTGTCTTCATTGTTACATTAAATTATTTTTCTTGGGTGACTTGACCCATTACTAGATTATAATCTTGGATGTTACGTGATCCAACATAATTCCAACAAGAAATAATCCTATAGGTTCACACACTAATTGTTTCTATTGATATCAAATAAATTCTATTTGAATTTAATTAATATAATAAAATTATTCTCAAGATTGAGGAATAATTTTATTCACATTTTATTGACTAAAAATATTTATTGGTGAATGAAATATTTAAGTTAAATATTTATATTCCCATTCAATAAATATAGTGTATGATAAATGGACAAATATTTCATCCATTGATAAATATTTATTTAGAGGCCAATAAATATTATTTATCATTGCATAGGTTGGCGTGTTCCCTAAAATAATAATAATAATATTATTATTTTTTATCAAGGGTTTTAATAAATATTATTTTAATATTTAAGGCACATAATACAATTAAATAATATTTTAACCTAAACCATTGATCTATAGTTATATGGTAATGACTATGATATAGAATTAATAAAAAATTGAGAATTGAGAATTATTGAACACAATGGGCTTTTCCCACTCAAAATTTCCTCCTATCTTCTTCTTAAGAATGAAAAGAACACTTTCAAACTTGATAGATCCTAGACTGATCAAGGAGAAAAAGTAAAGAAAATTGATGCACTGATCTAGCACCTATAAAATCAATTTGTGTTTATTAGAGATTAAAGGATAATGTTTGGATCACCGCTAAATGGATTCTACACTTGAATAATTACAGTGCAAAGAAGTTAATCCAAAAGTGTTTTCCAGAAGATCAACATCATCAATGATGAAATATCATAAGCCAAGATATATCATTTCTTCCTAATCAAAATAAATTAATTGACAATTTAACAATAAAGATACACTCTCGGGGTTTTAGGACATTTTATTGAAAATAAATTTTAAATATATCGCCCACCACTGGCAATTCCACTGCATCAAGAACCTACACACAAAACATGAGTGAATTTTTAATTTTCAAATGGATGAGAGGGAGATTGATAATGGTCATTACATCAACATAATGAAATTTAATAATACTAATGATACTAATGTAATTATATTAATATTGATATAATTGGTTTGTAGGAGTATAATAGAGAATAAAAGGATAGAGAGTTAGTAGTACTCATATTGAGTAAATTATTATTCCCTAAGAGGGCCTCTTGAAAATATAGGACTTAGGATTCTTCCTTGTAATAATGTTTCATGTAATATGGAATATTATTCTATTAGAGCTAAAAAAATTTGTTGTTCAATGTAAGTTATAATTATAAATTTTACGAACCAACCTTTCTAGGCCATGAAAATTGTCATCTGACACCACATGTATCATATAATACCTTCGTTTTATTGTAAACACACAACATGATATTACACATTAGGGTCACCTATTAAACTAAGGATTTTACCCATAATCCAACACATATTATACTAGTGTGATTTTTACCCACTCAAACACACTCTAGGAAAATTCCCAATATATCATACATCCAGACACTACTCCAAGACAAGCATGCTTAACTATGAGGTTTTAATCAAATACTCTCTTAAAAAGAAAGCTAAACCTTATTTTTATATGAAGTAAACATTAATATTTTTTGTTTCATATTTATAATGGTGTTACACTCTTCCCACCACCAGTAGAACATCCTCATTATGAACCCCACACCTTAAACCCATAACGTTCCTCTATATTTTCAGTTGGGTATTGGTTCTCATACCATTTTTCAAAACCTGACATCCTTGATCCCTGAATATGGTCATTTGACCCCATGGGAATCCTGTAATACCATTGTTTCCTTTATAAAACACAAATAGGTATTACCCATTCAATTATCTTATTAGACTAATGATTTTACCTATATATCAAAATATATTCTCATAGTGAACTTTTTTCTCACTCACATATACCTTGGGAAACACCCCATGACTTCAAGAATGCCTAACATTGGCATTTTAATTAGATAGGATCCTGAAAAGAAAGGATTACATTTTAACATGGGTAGTACCAATTAGTGTTTTATGTTTTTAGATTTATAAAGGTGTTACACTATTTTATTACCCATTAATAGTCTATTAATTATTTAATTATTTAATTTTTATGTCATTTAATGATATAGATTTTTTTGGGATTTATATTTTAATTTTTGGTAGTTAATGTTATGTTTAATAGTTTTAACTTTTCATTTACATGGATATAGTAAATTAAGTAGATAACCATTATATAGGTATTTTAAATTATTGTGTTTTGTTCAAACTATGTGAATGCCCTTGTGTGATTTTTTCATTTTTTCACTTTTAAACATGCATAGTTTGGGGTGCATGAGTACTTCATATTTTCTGGAAACCATGAAATCCACTATAACAACCATGTGAGGGACCCTTACTTGTGGATTGTTTGGTTCATGGATTTTTCATGGTTAGTTAAAGCATGTGAAAATAATGTGAGTGGATCTTCATTTTTGGTAGAATGGTTTAACATGGTTGAATTGTTGATTAAGATACTGTGCATCTAAACTATGTGTTTTATATTTGTCCTCTAATGAGACTACATGGTTTGATCATGATTTACTAATGTTTGTATACTAAAAAAGTGTTTAAAAATGTGACATTCCTCTTTTTCCACCATAAATTCTTATGTGGCTTTTCTCCTATTTCACTCTTTATTATTTTAATAGACCTAAGATCCCTTAAGGGATCTTTCTCCCTCCCTAATTTGATTATTTGTTTCTTGTTAACCCTCATTATCAATATATTTCTCAGGGTAATTGTAACATCCTAGGTAAATAAATAAATAATACATTTTAAATTTAGTTAATATTTTGTGAGTTAAATATTAATTTTACTTTAAAGGGGTTTCTATGTTTGATGGCGTACCCGATACACAACAATGGGTTTCTTGGAAATCTTACGTTGCATAATAATAATATAATATTATTATTTTAAATGGTAGTTAACACCAAGTTGTTTTATTGGTAGGAATGAAAATAACTAACTAAAATCTGATTATACATGTTTCTTAAATGTTTTAACATTTACCCGAAAATTTTTAGAGGGTTAAAATAATAAAGAATATGATTTTAAACATAATTTACTTTAAAAGGTTGATTTACCGACTTTTGATGGTGAACCATATTTAAATATAGTTTTGGTAACTTTTATATGTTATATTTGAGAAAATAAAATTCTTCTTTAGAATCTGGAAATCGAAATTTACTTTGGGTAATTTTTTGGTATTTTCTGATAAAATTCAATTTTTAATAAAAAGTGAAAAATACTGTATTTTAATTCAAAACTTCCTTTTAATACAATTTATTTATATTGATATATTATCTTTTTAATTTTTTTAAAGTGTAATTAGATTATAATTTTACCATTTAATCTAATGTTGGTCATTGGAATTAATTTCACTTTGAAATTGGACATAAACAAGTGTCAATCTTTTGATAGTTAATATTTAAAAAACACGCTTTTCATTTTGACAACAAGAATTAATTTTAAATTAATTTATGCCACTAATTTGTTTTTAATTTGGAAAAATGGATTTCATATTTGGAATCAAGATCTCAAAATTGTGAAAATATGTAACTTTTATTTTTAGACATTATGAATATTTACTTGAGTAAAAATTTGATTTACCATGGTTAAAGGGTAAATATGGTAAATAAGGGTAAAAAAATATTACTATAATAATATAAAATTACCCTAAAATGTGTCCTAATCCTATTGGTTTATACATATCTGACCATGGACATCTTTTGGTCGATTTTGGGACCCCATGGAGCCACATTGGAGTGATAACGACACTTTATTTAATTAACTTAAAGTAAAGACAAAAATGACAAAACTGAATATCTTTTAGTAAATTAATATTTACATAGGAATATATAAGTTATATTTTCGACAATAAATATTATTTGGAAGGATAAAAAGATTTCGTACATCATGGTAATTTTTTTTTATAATTTCAGACATCAAATAAATTAAATTATTTATGGCACAATAAAGATGCAGTGTTTACCTCATTAATCAAATATTTAAATAAATAATATTATAAAGATTAAAATAATGTCCAAAACCAGTATAATTCTTATTTTATGATTTTATTTCGGCTATGAGTCATCATATCTTTAACTTTAATAAGTTTTGTACCTTTAGAAACCGAAAATCATTATATAATAAAATAATTGTTTCACACTTTTTAAAGAGCCCCTACCCCCTTATAAAAGCCCCCACTTCTAACCCATTCCTCACACCTCTAAATACCCTTGTATCATCCAAACCCTGACCAAATAAGCTCTCAATATTCCTCTCTTCCTCCTAGAAGACTTATCTTAGGCATAAGTCACTTTAAGAAGTCCTTTTGGTTCAAACCAAATGGAGTTACCCGAATTAAAGGTAACAGTTTCTGTTAAATTATTTTATTTTATTTTACTTCTCCAACCCTAAAATCTTTTCATTCATTTATTTTATAAAAACACAATTATACTCAATATACTAGGTTTTTGTTATGATAATTATTCCAAATGAACTTACACACACCTCTATCTAATGGGTAAAGAACATACTATTTCTGTCGATGGAAAACTAACACCTCATGAAACTATGATTGTTCAATTATCTCCTACCACTTCTTATGGTGGCCATTATGATGGAAATATATTTATATATGATTAATATTGTGTTTATTTTTTCTTTTTTTATTTTGTATTTTTAATTTATAGAATACTATTATGGTTTTCATTATGAATAAATGAGATAATTTCATTTGTGGAAGTGCAGACTACCACCCCCTCAAAGTGATATGACTCGTTCATACCATACGTGGGAAGTATAAAGGATGGAGTTATTGAAATTATATATTATATTATACTAGAATTTAAATATACCTACATATAGTTATTTTTTTAATTACATTAAATATGAAATATAAATGAAATTAGCGTTCATGCGTACGTACGACTTACCGTCTCCATGAAAGGTGAATTTAATTTCTTACCACCAAATGTTATGTAATATTATAAATACATATATATACTGGATATATAAGATATATATGATATCTAAATCATTAATATCATTCTAGGGACAATGGATATTTTACCACATTATCAATTTGTAATTATAAGTAGTTCATTTTTTACTCAAGTACCAAATATCGACAAAATGACCATTATTAACTAAAATTATTACATATTGTTAATAACATGGTAATAAGTGATATAAAAGGAATAATAAACTTGAAAAAGATTCTAAGCAAGTATAAATTAATTTAAGTTTATTATTCAGGAAAAACAAGGAACAAACGAGTCAAGTCATACATGAGGTAAGGGGTTTCTTATCTCACTTTTAATTCCGTGAGATTTCCATTGTTCGCCACTTATTTATTGTATGTGGTGTATTTTGTAATTAAATTTGATATATATTATCATTATTCTCTTTATATATATGGTATTATATGATTAATTTTGTTTTTATTAACTTTTGGTCATACGACTCGATTGATTACAACGTGGTAAGGGATTTTCATCTCACTTTTTATTCCCGTGAGATTCATGCTATATTTTCCACTATTTCCTTTTGTGTGGTGTATTTACTGCCCAAGATTGTAATAATTGTGTAATATAATTCAATTTATTGGTATTTAAATCTTCATTTTATGATTCTTATTTCATGGGTTGTATGTTTCTTAAGTTACCAAATTGGTAAGGGAACCTTTCACCCTATTCTTTTTAAAAGACATCTTTTTTGTCATGCATTTTAATTTACATATTCTTTTGTTGGGATATGTTATTATATATCCTTATTGATGTAAATTTTATATCCAAGTGATGAAATAAAATTTTTTCTCTAATCAACTCATTTTCTTAATTTTAAAGTGACACTATTAGGATGTCGAATTTTTGTAAAGGAACTTCTTTACTGAATTTCAATTCTTTGGGTTAAACTTCTACTTGTTGATTATGTTGTGCTATGAATATGTGTGAATGAATTATTATTTTATTACACTGAATATACAAAAAATATTTAGTGTATTTATATTTGTCACACATAATTATGTAATTTATTTATCCTTAATCTAATGATACAATTTTTATATGGGATTTCGTCTCAATTTACATTCCATTGGGACTTCATTGTTGTTATGAACCGATTCACTATTATATGGTGTATGTACTATCATTTTTCATATTATAACATGAATCCATTAATTCTCATGACATTATTAAGTTCTAATTCAATTTTATTTGTTAATTATTTTTATCTAAGAGTCTATCATTTTTTTAAAACTCTTTAACTAAAATATAATTTTAAATGTTTTAAAGATTTATTCATCTAAATCTTTATCATTAATGTCCATGTTTTAAAAATTATTTTAAGGATTTATTTATATGGAGATTATTTATTTTAAAAGATAATTTATTTATAAGTTTCAAAGTGGTATGAGACACTTTGATTAAAAAATATCTTTATTAAATGTTTTAAATGTTTTTTAAATAGATTTGATAAAGCATTGATTATGTCAATATATTGAAGTGATATATTGTAATTTCAATGTGGAAATGTTATATTTACTTTATTATTGTTTTTATTGTTAAGAATATGTTATGGTTCTTGGGAATTGTTTATGTATATGGGTGGTTCAATGATAAACCTAGGGTGGGTGAGCTCGAGATAGCTCTCCAATGCATTGGACAACGTGATGGAGGTAAACGTTAATGTTTCTCCTAAGATATTTAGGGAATATACTGTGATGGGTATTCCAAATGTGAATCCCTATGTAGTTTTGATAGCTACAATGTAATTATGTTATGAATTCCATAAGTTACCATTATGATTTATGATTTGTGTGTGTTATTCATAAATCTTATGATTTCATATGGTATGTTATGATTGAAAAGTATGATTTCATTTATTTGTATTTAATGATGAGCTAATGTTTTCCTTCCATATTTTATAACACTTACTGATATTTTTATACTCATCCCAAGTTTTTGAAATGTTTTCCATAGGAATTAAAGATGAATAGGGTCAATGATGGGATCAAGGAAAAGTTATGTTGTCTAAAACATTAAACTAGACATGTTTCCTTTTTAAGAGTTTTTATTTTATGAAAAAATGGATATTGAGTAGCAGTGTCTATATGTAATATTCAAGTTATTATGTAATAGTTATGGCCTAATTCTATAGAAATCAAAACATAATAAGATCCTCAATGTGAATTATTCATTTAATTTAGGATTATTTAATGTTTAAGGTCAGGTCCTTATAATTGGTATCAGAGGTCAGTTTAGATAACTTTAAAGGTTAGGGTGTTTTTTAAGAATAAGTGACATAACCATAATGGTTAGGATTTTAGAAAGAGTCATAGTTATTTTAGATAAAGTGAATATGTTTAAGATAACATGAATAAGTCTATATTAGTATTTACCCTCCTCATAAGACATTTTATAATGATTTTAATAATATAATCTCATTGAACTTTTTGGTTTTGGTAAATTGTTGGATCTAGCAGGCACCAAAGTAAAAGTGGATGTGAAAAAAACTGTGATGGTTTTATGAATGAGAAACTGGATGAAATAGGAGTTGTAATGAGAACTCTTGTGTTTATTCTCAACCAACTATTTCGAGTCATGATTGACCACCTAAACCTTGGTGATTTTTATAAGGCATCATATATGTGAGAAACAAATCCCCATGATTGTTCAGGTAATAATTGTAAAGGTAAGTATATTCAAAAGCCTATGTGTTAAGGATGTGGAAAGAAACACATAGGAAAATGTTTCAAGTGTATGGAAAGTTTCTATAGATGTATAAGTGAAGGTCATAATGCAAGGACGTACCATGGAAAAAGGAAGCATCCAGTTGACTCTAGGAAGGGGAATGAAGTTCTTTATGTGGAATCAATTGGATGTTTAAAATGTGGTGTGCATGGTCATTATACAAATAGATGTCCTATGAAGAAGGTTCGGGAATGGGATCACCAGGATCATAAAAATATATGTTTACCAATACCTAATGCCATTCCAATTGAGGATGAGGAAACTGACAATGACCAATAAAAGGTATGGATTATTTCTTAACTAATGTTTAGACATTATTGAATCATAGGACACGACTCATGATTTTTTATGTAGGAAACAAGTATTTCAGAATAAGTTTCAAAGGAATGGTTAATGGATCATGGAGAACATTAAATGAGTAAGAAGTCAACATATAAGAGATTCAAGTGTTATGATAGATTTTTGGATGGTGAAATACTTTAAAGTATTAAGGATCTTTTGATGATGGGATTACATTAGAATACTTTTTATAGTATGTGTAACCCTGAAGTTTGATATATGAAAATTTTATTCAAGGATTAATTATCTTTTATTTCGTGGATATAGTTATAAAGAACAATTTGGGTTTATATGATCCTTGAATTTGAGGCAATTACAGGTTAATACATTTTGGGATGCAAAATGAAAGTTATTAGAAAAAATTTGTGGTTAAAATATGTTATGGTTATTTTTTATGAATTTATCTCTTTGTGGAAATGTTATAAAATAATATAGTTTTTGAAAAAGGACAACACGCAGACCGAGTGACAACTCGTCATGTCAGACAAAGCTACGGGAATCAAACCCACAACCAAAGTGCAACTAGGATTTATTGCCTACCACTAGACTACGTGAAGTCCTTGGTTAGTATGACTAATTATATTTAGTTATATGATTTTATGAATCAAGAATAAGTTGATTTTGGGTTATATATGGAAATTATTAACCTATCATGGAGAATATGTGATTTGGTTAATTACTTTTCAATATGAAACTTTAAGAGTAACTGATGTTATTTAAGGATAAATGTTAAGATTTATCTTGAAGACTATGTTATTAAATCCTTCTGAAATTTGGGTTTCAATATTATTTTTGATTAATTTTATGAATTTTATTGAAATTTTTTTTATTTAACGCTCTTTGTTGAGATTTGGGTATTATTTGACAAATTTTGGAGATTAAGAGTAGTTTTTCTTTTTTGTAAAATATTATCCTTTTTGGGGATTGTCTGATCTTCTACTAACAATTTTGGTTTTGGTTATGTCTAAAGACATGAGAAAAATATAGTTCATATTTTTTAGATTATGTGATTCTCTATAAGTTGATTATAGAACTTTTAATGTGAACAAGTCACCTTGAATACTCATCAGTTGAAGAAAAAAATAAGTTTCTGGTAGGAATTTAGTAAAGGATGAATGTCTACATGACAAGTAAGTATGTTTCCTTATATTTTTAGTTAAGCTCATAAATAAATTCCTGAACTTTATGAAAAGTAACTTAAAACAAAAACATTGTATGTTAACTTTTCCTATCGGGGAATCAAATACTGTTTAACCCATCACAAGTTTCTGATTTTATAGTGGTTAACATTCTCCTAATCAAGTTTTCTATCACTCTACATCAGAAAATGATGGCTTGTTTTCTACTCCATATCCATGTTTTCATGGAATACTAGTATCATTTTTCTTGGGTGACATTTGTAATTCTCTTCCTTTATTTTAAAGTGATAGATTTATTGACTCTTTTTCCGATGTGGGGATTTCAATGAAGTTTCTGAGCCCAATTTTAAAATTGCGAGGACACAATTCCCAAAAGGGGGGAAAGATGTAACATCCCATGTAAATAAATAAATAATATATTTTAATCTTAATAAATATTTTGTGAATTAAATATTAATTTTACTTTAAAGGGGTTGCTATGTTCGATGGCGTACCTGATATGCAAAAATGGGTTTCTTTCAAATCTTACGTTGCAAAATAAAAATATAATATTATTATTTTAAATGGTAGTTAATTCCTAGCCGTTGTATTGGTGGGAATGAAAATAACTAACTACAATATGATTATACATGTTTGTTAAATGTTTTTAAATTTACCCAATAAATTTTAGAGGCTTAAAATAAGAAAGAATAGGATTTTAAGCATAATTTACTTTAAAAGGTTGATTTACCACCTTTTGATGGAGAACCATCTTTAAATATAGTTTTGATCACTTTTATAAGTTATATTTGACAAAATAAAATTCTTATTTAGAATCTGGACATAAAAATTTAATTTGGGTAAATTTTTTGGTATTTTTCTGATAAAATACAATTTTTAATAAAAAGTGAAAAATACTGTATTTTAATTCAAAACTTCCTTTTAATCTAATTTATTTATTAGTTTATATTAACTTCTTAATTGGTTTTAAAGTGTAATTAGTTATATGGTTTCCATTTAATCCAATGTTTTTCATTGGAATTAATTTCACTTTGAAATTGGACAAAAACAAGTGTCAATCTTTTGATAGTTAATATTTCAAAAAAACAAGCTTTTCATTTTGAAATCTGGAATTAATTTTAAAATAATTTCTCCCATTTATATATTTTGAATTTAAAAAAATTGATTTCATATTTGGAATTAGGAGGTCCAAATTGTGAAAATAGTTAACTTTTATTTTTAGTCATTATGAATATTTACATCAGTAAAAATTTTATTTACCATGGTTAAAGGGTAAAAAAATATTATAATAATAATATAAAATTACCATAACATGTATCCTAATTCTATTTTTTGGTACATATCTGACCATGGGATTATTTGGGTCGATTTTTGGGACCCCATTGAGCCACATCGGAGTGATAATGACACTTTATTTTCATTAACTTAAAGTAATGATAAAAATGACATAAACGAATATCTTTTAGTAAATTATTTTTTTCATAGGAATATATAAGTTATATTTTAAAATATAAATATTATATGGAAATATAAAAATATTTCATACATAATGGTAATTTGTTTATAATTTATAGACATCAAATAAATTAAATTACTTATGACACAATAATGATGTAGTGTTTACCTCATTAATAAAATATTTAATGAAATAAGATTATAAAGATTAAAATAATGTTAAAAACCTCTCCAATTCTTATTGGATGATTTTATTTCAACCATGAGTCATCTTATAGTCGACTTTAATAAGTTTTGGACCTTTAGAAAATGAAAATCATTATATTATAAAATAATAGTTTCACAATTTCCTAAAGAGCCCCTCCTCCCCCTTATAAAAATCCCCCACTTTAACCCATTCCTAACACCTATAAATTTACTTTGATCATCCAATAACTTCCCAAATAATCTTTCAATATCCATATCTTCCTCATAGAAGCCTTACATTAGGCAGAAGGAACTTCAAGAAGTCCTTTTGGTTCAAACCAGATAGAGTTACCTGAATTAAAGGTAAGAGTTTCTCTTAAATTATTTTATTTTATTTTACTTCTCCAACCCATAAACTCCTTTAATTACTTTATTTTATAACAAAAAAAGTATCCTAAATATAATAGGTTGTTTTTATGAGAAGTATTATAACCACACTTACACACACCTCTATCTAATGGGTAAAGAACATATTGTTTCTGTGGATGACAAACTAACGCCTCACGAAACGATGATTGTTCAATTATCTCCTACCACCTATTGTGGTAGAAATTATTATGGAACTATATTTATATATGATATATATTATGTTTTTGTTTTCTTTTATTATTCTGTATTTTTAATTTATGGCATATCTTTATGGTTTCCATTATGAGTAAACGCGATAATTTCATTTGAGGAAATGCGGACTACCGCCCCCTCAAAGTGATATGACTCGTTCATACCATACATAGGACATGTAAAGAATGGAGTTATTCAAATTATATATGATATTAAAATGGAATTATAATATACCTCTGTATAATTATTTTCTAATTCTATTAAATATGAAATATAAATGAAAGTTGCGTTCATGCGTGCGTACGACTTACCATCTCCATGAACGGTGCATTTCATTTTTTACCTCCAAATGTTATGTACTATTATAAATACATATATATACTATATATATATATGATATATATGATATCTAAATCATTAATATAATTATGTATACAATGTATATTTGACCACATTATCAACTTGTAATTATAAGAAGTTCATTTTTGACTCAAGTACCAAATATCGACAAAATGACCGTTATTAACTTAAATGATTACATAATGTTTATAACATGGTAATAAGTGATATAATAGGAATAATAAACTTTAAAAAGGTTCTTAGTAAAGTATAAATTAACTTAATTTTATTATTCAGGAAGAATAAGGAACTAACAGGTCATGTCGTACACGAGGTAAGGGGTTTCTTATCTCACTTTTAATTCTGTGAGATTTCCATTATTTTCCACTTATTTATTGCATGTGGTGTATTGTGTAATAAAAGTTGATATATATTATCTGGATTCTATTTATATTCATGTTATTCTATGATTCATTTTGTGGTTATTAACTTTTGGTCATATGACTCGATTGATTACAATGTGGTAAAGGATTTTCCTCTCACTTTTTATTCTCATGAGATTCATGCAATATTTTACAATATTTCCTTTTGTGTGGTGTATGTACTACCCAAGATTATATTCATTGTGTAATATACTTAAATTTATCATTATTTACATCTTCAATTTATGATCCTTCTTTCATGGGTTGTATGTTTTGTAAGTTTCTAAATCGGTAAGGGAACCTTTCACCCTATTGTTTTTAATAGTCATCTTTTTTGTTATGTATTTGAATTTACATATTCTTGTGTTGGGATATGTTATTCTATATCCTTATTGATGTAAATTTTATTTCCATGTGATTAGATAACCTTTTTATCTCATCAACTCATTTTATGAATTTTAAAGTGACGTCGTTAGGATGTGGAATTTTTTGTAAAGGAACTTCTTTACCCAATTTCAATTCTTTGGGTTAAACTTATACTTGTTGATTATGTTGTGGTAAAAATATGTGTGAGTGACTTATGATTATTTTACACTGAATATCTAATAAATAATGTGTGTATTTATATTTTTTACACATAATTATGTAATTTATTTATCTTTAATCTAAGGATGCCTTTTTTATAAGGGATTTCATCTCAATTTACATTCTATTGAGACTTCATTGTTGTTATGCACCAATTCACTCTTATATGGTGTATATAAACTACTTTGGAATATTATAACATGAATCCATTTATTCTCATGATATTATGATGTTCTAATTCAATGTTATTCCTCAATTATTTGTATTCAAGAGTCTCTCATTTTGTTAAAAACACTTTAACTAAAATATCATTTTAATTGTTTTAAAGATTTATTCTTATAAATATTTATCATTAATGTACATGTTTTAAAAATGGTTTTAAGAATTTATTTATATATACATTATTGTTTTCAAATGATAATTTATTTAAAAGTTTCAAAGTGGTATAGTACACTTTGATTCAAAAATTTCTTTATTAAATGTTTTAAATGATTTTGAAAATAGTTTGATAAAGCATTGATTATGTCAATATATTGAAAAGGTATATTGTAAATGTAATGTGGAAATGTTATATTTCCTTTATTATTGTTATAAGTGTTATGAATATGTTATGGTTCTTGGGAATTATTTATGTATATAGGTGGTTTCATGATAAATCTAGGGAGGGTGAGCCCGAGATAGCTCTCCAATGCATTGGGTAACGTGGCAGAGGTAAACGTTATTGTTTCTCCTAAGAGATTTAGGGAATATACTATGATGTGTATTATAAATGTGACTCCTTATATAGCTGTGATAGTTACAATGTAAGCATGTTATGAATTATATAAGTTACCTTTGTGATTTATGATTTGTGTGTGTTATTCATAAATCTTAGGATTTCGTAAGGTATGTTATGATAGAAAAGAGTGGTTTCATTGATTTGTATTTAATGATGGGAAATTTTTTTCCTTCCCTATTTTATAAACCTTATTGAGATTTTTATGCTCATCCCGCGTTTTTGAAATGTTTTCTACAGGACTTAAAGATGAATTGGGTTAAGGATGTGATCAAGAAAAAGTCATGCTGTCTAAAACATGGAACTAGACCTGTTTCTTTTTTAAAAGTTTTTACTTTATGAAAAAATGGATACTGAGTATTAGTGTCTACATGTAATATTTAAGTTGTTATGTAATATTTATATCCTAATTCTCTAGAACTATACACCTAAAAATATCCTCAATGTGAATTATTTATTTAATTATGGATTATGTAATGTTTAAGGCTGGGTCCTTATAGTAATCTCTTAATTTCCCATTGTTTCTTCTTTCTTATTATTCTCCCAACTATTTTTGTTTCTTTCCTTCTCTCCCAAAAACCCTTAGGGATACCATAATACATTTAGGTTGTGTGGTTATTTAATAATAGAGGTTTTTGATTTTAGGTATTAGAGGGGATATCACTTTTCTTGATGTGGAGATTACTCTTAACGGTTATGACTTCCATCTCAACTATCGACTGGTCGATGTAGGTGTCTTAGTACCATTTTTTGGACATTAAATTTAGTTATTTATGATTTAAAGTTAATTATTTATCAAATTATAATTACATATGATAATTATAATGGGATTTATAAATTTTCAAAATTGATTCCTTACTTGGTATAATATGTATTTGATGGTCTTTTTAGATTTTCAAAGAATATTTTTATTTAAATGTATTTTTGAAATTTTTATTATTATTTTCAAATATTTTTTTATTAATAAATTTTTTAGATACTAATTAAGTTTTAAAGTAAATTAAAATGTTTTTTTACCATTTTATGTTTTAAATTGGAATTTTAGTTCATTCATTAATTTATTAAAGAATATTTTGAGTTAATTTGTTTATAAGACATTTGATAAATGGATTTCTAATGGGTATAAAGTTTATGGTACCCTGATTATGTTTTCAAGAAGGAACTTTTTTCACTTTGGTGTGTTTTATATTAGGTGAATTTGTTAAACCATCATTGTGACCCATGTGATTATTTAATCAGTGGTTCAACATGTATATGGTCATTTTTTATGGGTAAAAAAGGTTTATTTCTTATGAGGGTTGTGGAGGTAAGGAGATTTATGTGAAGATGCATGTTTAGTATAATTTAATACCCAATGCCTATTTATGATTTAAATAATACACTAGTAACTGAGTGAGGGGTATAAATTTACCCTAAATTATATTTTCATAGGATACTAGTGTCTCATCTATTGTGAGATTGGACTTGATGAAGAGATCCCCCTAATGATGCTAGGTGCATGTTGGTTAGGTGTATTGTGTTGTTTGGATGCAACATAGTATGAATGTTGGACAAATTTATTGGTACGTTCTATGACCATAATACCTTTTGACCTAGTTTTTCCCTCATTATACATGATAAAATTCATAATAAAATAACATTCTTTGTGTTATAAATTTAGATAGGTGTATATGGAAATATAACATGATTTTATTACTTATTTACATTTATTTCCATGAGAATTAGTTTCTTAGGGTTTTTTCAACCTTAACATATTTTATTATAATTTAATTTAAGTGATAAAAAATTATATTTTAAACCTTTTTTTAAATTTAATTAAAAATATAAATTATAGAAAATGATGATTTGTCTATGGAAATGTTTTCAAAGTGTCTATTTTCATTTAAGGAAAAGTATATTAAATTTTTATAAAATAATCATGAATGTTATTTTTTTCATTAAATATTTATGAATAAAAACTCATTTCCTCATACTTGCATAGAATTAAGTGTCTTTTAATGGACCTGTAAAACTCCTTTGTGAGATCCTACTAGGATGGATTTCTATCAAACAAAAAATACACCATCTGGTGTGTGAATATATTATATTTTATTTTATAATACGTGTATTTAGTGACCATTTTGTGTTCATGTTTTTTGGTGATGGTTATTATAGGATGTAGATCATAGCTATAGGTTGCATAGAGATGGATTTTCAGGTTTGATTTGGTTTTTCTTATTTTGGGATACTATTTTTCTAGTCATATTGGTATCAATAATTTTTTTGTTTTTATTGTATTTATAATTCCTATTTACATTATTTATTAGTTTATGTGATTTTTTTAATTTATTTATGTTGTGTACTCTTTTCTGATGCATTATTTTTATTGATCAACCTATTTATTTGGAATGAACATCTGAGATATGAATGGGTCCAACCAAATTTCTAATAAGATTTTTTTTTTCATATTTGGTCTTTCAAGGTTGAAATTAGTCTAAATTATAATTTTTTATACCATTTAAATTCTAGGGATATTGGGAACATGCCTCATGTATGTCACAAGTTGGATCAGGTGCTACGTTAAATGGTGTTCTGTGTTTATTCCGGATAAATTGGTATTCAAAAACCCTCTTACTTTTTTTTGTTTGTGTCTTGGTAGAAAAAAACTAAGATCATCATTGTGACTCAGGTATATTGTGTGGGGGAAGTTCTCATTCATCTATTCTTCAAACTCAACCTCTATTTTAATGGGTGATTGGAACTTGAGTCTTGATTTCCAATTTTTAGTATCTTAGTTGTATTTTGAAATGTAATGATGATATTTTGATTCTCAATAAGTATATTAGTTATTTGGGGGAGTCATTTATTTTCATTAATCAAAGTGTTGAAAAAAACATAGGTTAATTTTTTTTCTGTAGGGTATATAAACCCATATGAAGACCATTTTGATGGTCTGAAAACAATCACATAGCTTGTTTCAAAATTGGTTAATGGTTTACTAGAACATGTGTCCAAACCATGGAATTTAATATTTATATTATGAATTTTTTCCCTCTATTTATTTTCAAAATGATACAAATGGTTCCTAATTTTTGTTTTAGTTTTAAATACGATAGTTTTTTATATTGATATTGTTTCAGATAATTTTTATTCTTTATTTCTCAGTTCATCCCTTGAAGGGACATCATTTTCCATGTAAAACACATTTTTTATGAAATATTGAGGTTTATAATTTATTGGTGTATTTTTTTCTTTATTCGGTTTTCTAAAAAAATTAGATATTACTAAAAGGTGTTTAATTATAAAAATGTAATTTTAAAGGTGTCTTGGGATAAAAAGGGGTTTGATTTTAAACCTTGATTTTTTTCTCTGGAATATGATGGATATTTTTGGTTTTGATAGGTAATTTATAAGAATAATTTACATCTAAATATGTTTTAATTTGAATAGTTTTATATTAATTGTGGGAATATATTTTTCATGTGAATATTTCATAAAAAATCTGTGTGGTGTGATATTTTTTGAATTGGGATTTTGAACATTTTTTGGTGTAATAATTTTTCAGAAATGGTTTTACATGTATTTTTATTGGTTGCGTTATGATTTGATATTTATTTTTATTATGATATAATTTTATTATCTGATTTATTAAATAAGAACATATTGAGGTTTATATATCAGGATATTTATAATATCCCTCCCCGAGTGTTTTATGAAATGTGACAAGTTTTTTCATTTAGTTTATCTTTAGGATGGGTAATATTATAATTTATGGGTAGTTTTTTCCACATTTCATCTCTACCTAGAATCTATGCCATATGGGGGAACTAAATTACTCCCATCCCATAAAATCTTTCCAAAACTTATTGAATAAGTGGGTCATTTTCCTCTATCATGGAGCTGATATAGTTGGAGTGGGTCTATTATCTTTGGAGGAGGTGGTTTCTATAGCACTATCATTAGAGTCTTGTTATAGTGTTTTGGTCAATGTGAGTGGGGATTTTCTATTATATAGAAATAAGTATTTGGACAGGCCAATGATGGAAAAGAAGGCTAAAGAGGTAAAATGTCTCAAAATAAGATATAGAGTCATATTATGCGGTTATAGTGTGAAGATAATTGTCATTTTATATTTTTTATTTAGAAAATTTTGAGGGACTATAATTAGAGTGGGTTCATAGGAAATATTCAACGGTATTTTAATTGGGGTTATTGGAAAGTAATTTATTGAGTGTAATCTAATTTTGGGTAGCCAATTGTTTTCTATAGGAATATAATTTGGTCAGAATTTTAAATTTTTATTTGTAATCTTTTATGAGGGGTAATAAAATTTGGTTTATAGATTCGTGGGGTGGATTTTTTTTCATATTGTATTTTCTTTAAGAAGTGAGGTTGTGTTATTTTCATTTGAGGATCTATTATTAGTTGTTTTTATGTGGGATATAATTCATTCCATGCATGGTATACTATTAATTATATGGACCTAGATATTTTTAGAACATTTCGGTAATAGTTTCTAATTATTTGTTTCTTCATTAGAAGGTGTTGCAAGTTAGAGGTCCTAGTTTACCTTTTGAGTGTATAGACCCAAGGTATGGGACCCATGTGTTCTTGTTGGGGATTTTTTCTTTGTTTTTATAATAGAGAGTAATGGCGGTTCTTGCATCATGGATTTAGTGTTCTATTGGGTTGTGTTTTAATGAGTAGTTTTATAATGGTATCATGGGTTATGTGTTTTTTGTCGGTTTTTATGGGAACTGTGGTTCTTGGTAGGGTTTCACGTGAGGTGTGTGTTTTTTTCTTATCCCTCCATGTTACATTTTCTTAAATGGTGGTGGAAAAAATATTAGGAATCAAATATCATATAATCTCTTTGTTCCATAGATGTGGGTGAGTTGTGTTTTGGGACATTTTTCTATATTCAGGGTTTGATCTCTTATCATTTAATAAAAAAATTGGTGATCATTGGCCTTTACTTTTCTGTACCTTCCAAGTACATAATGCAAAACATTGACCACTCAATGTTAGATGTTGTTATGTATTCATTAACACTTTTATTTAATATCTATAACTTTCTAGTAGAATAATATAGAATGGTGGGAGGATGGTAACACCACATTTTTCCCGATTTAATTTTTCATTATTTAGTTTTTTGGTTAAATAATATTTTTATGTTTTTGTGATTTTAAATTAATATTTTAGACATTTATTTAAATTTTATAGTTTTCAAATAGAGTGTTCATGGTTATAAGAAAGATTTTATATGACTATTACATAGATCTTATATGGTGCACGGTCTATTTAAAACCATTTGAGAACCCTTAAAGGGAGTTTTCCCAAATTAAAATTTTAATGTGCATAGTTTGGGGTGAAGAAGAAGTATACAATGTGTGGAGAACCATGTGGGCCTTAGTATAGAATTTTTGAGGGACACTTAAATATTTATTTTGGGATATTAAACTAGATCATGATTTTCTAAACCATGGGATAAGCATAAATGGGGTTCTACGGTTTTGATAGATTGATTTCCCATGGTTGGTGTATAGTTTATTAGACCGTGTGGAAAAAATGTGGTTTTTAGTGGGTCTCTATTTGTTCCCACACAGTTGGATCATGGTATACCAAACTAGTCACCCAAACATTATGCACTGCCCAAGATTTTAAACATCTTCCTTTCCTATTTTCCCCCACTCAAATTCTTATATAACATTAGCCCACTTTCCATTACACTCATTTGAATGGCCCTAAAGTCTCTCAAAAGATCTCCCTCCCTCCCTCATTTGATTATTTTTAAGTCTTTAAAAATAATTATTAATTAATTTCTCTAGGTAATCTCTTTCTTTCCCCCTTTTCATTCCTAATTATACTACCCAACTCTTTTCCTTACATTCCTTAATTCCTTCAAACCCTAGGTTATTTTGAGGTCAGGATTAGGTTTTAGGGTAGTTTAATCTTGGTCATTTTAGATTCAAAGGCTTTACGGTGGAATATTTTTGCTTTTTGAGAATTTTTTATTGAAATAAATGAATTTTGGTTAGATTTTTAATTTTCAAAGGTACATGTTTTGTGTAAATTATTTTTTGAGAATGTTATTTAATGATTGAGGATTTATAGTACCTTTTTTTATCAAATTAAAATTATATATGATTGTTCAAATGGGATTTATAAATGTGATAAAGTGATTCCTCACATTGTATAATGAGTGATTAATGGTGTTTACATATTTTCAATGAATATTTGGATATAAAAGTGTTTCTGATGTGGCTTAATGACTTGTTTCAACTATGCCTTTATTATTAATGTTTATTAAAATCATCTAGATCATGAAATAATGTTAACATAGTTGTTTTATATCTTTATTTGTTTTAAATAGATTTGTGAGATTAATATTTAATTCATTTCTTGAATTTTTTAGTAAATAGTCTTTTAAATTTATTAGAAATGGATTTAAAATGGGTATAAAGGACTTGGTATCCTAAGATAATTTTTATAAAGAAATTTTTCCCCATAAATGATGTCAGGTTGTTTGAATGTGTTAAAAACTCCTCATACCCTATATTCATTCTTTATTTAGGGTGATTAATTTATGTGATGATTGGGTGATTAATTTATGTGGTGATTGGGTGATGTATAAGAGAGGTTTATTTATTTTATGGTTATTAGAGGTTAGGTTGATTTATTTTCTGGATTCATGTAAGTGTTATTGATATCCAACTTACTATTCATACTTTCATGGGTACAATAAGAACTAAGTGAGAGTTCTAAATTTACATTACATAAGATAGTTACGCTCTATTAATTACCCCTATAGTATGAGATAGGCTTCGATGGGGGATTTTCCCAGATAATTCTAGGTGTATGATAGTCATGTGGATTTTGTTTTTTTGAAAATATATGATAGAAGTTGGTATCCTATATTGGGTAGAGTTAGGATTATATTATGTTAAGACATAGTGTGTTTACCATGATACAAGATTACCTCCTTAGGTAACACTCATACTTTGTTCTCCTAAGTTTTATTAACAGAACGACACCTTGACTTACTCATATTACAACTTCACATTTATTTTCATATGACAAGGTTCCTTTGTGATATGTTTCATTATTCTAACCTTTAACATATTTTTTAAAATTTTATTTAATTTATTTGAAAATTATGTCATTAAATTGATTTTTAAAGTAAATTTCAAGTGATAATTTTACCAAAAAAGTCTTCAGTCAATAAAATATATTAAAATTGATTTTTTTTCATTTAATGAATATTAGGTAGAAGTATTATAAAAATCATGAATGTGATGTTCGTTTTTACATATATGTTTAGGTATGAAAAACTATTTTCTAAACATATTTAAAAATATAATAAACTAAAATTTCATTGAATGGACTTGCACAAACACTTTAGTGAGATCATAATGTGATTGACTTCTCTCACATCCTACATACACCTTTCGGTGTATGCTGCTCTTGTGTTTATTTTTAGGTACCCTGGATTATATCTCATTTGGGTGTTTTATTTATTTCTTTATGGTCAATATGTAATGTGAATCATTTTTGTGGGTAACATGGATATGGTTTTTAGTATTTGGATTCATTTTATTTTCTTTTTTGGATGTGGTTCTATAAGATTTACTGGCATAGATCCTTATTTTATGTTCTCCTTAAATCTGTATGGTGCATTTTCATTATTTCATTATTTATGTGATGTTTAAATTTATTTATATTATATACTCTATTTAGTTGATTATTATTTTAAATATACTTGTTTACTAATATGGGAATTCATGACATGTATGGGTTATTCCATATTTCTATGTGGAATCCATGTGGTGTTATTTGGGATTTTGAGGGTGAAATCACTCTCCAGGATTCAGTTTTAATAACATTTCACTAGTTTCCTTCCAAGGGAAAATGGTACGCCACCTTGGACTTGTTAAAACCTTACTTAAATGACTTTTTTGGGTAATACAGGTTGTTTTATTACAATATATGTAGAATCAAGTGGTTGGATGTGAGTTACATTTATAGGTGAAAAGGGGGACATTTCCATTGAAATTATCATTGGGTGAGAGGAAAACATGAAATATCATTGTGGTTAAGTTAGTAAGGTGTAGAAAGTTTATTGAGGTATGTGATATTTAATTTACCACATAAAAAAGGAAATATGGAAGGCCTATAAAGAATTTTACATTTTCAAAATTTGAGCCACTTTAAGTCAAGTCTTTTTACCTATATTAATACTAATTATATATTTATTATGGTATTAATTTTTTTATATAAAATATAAGGTAACCTTTACTACCTAATTTTAACGTAATAAATTTTAATTGGGGCTTAATTTAATATTATTTAATTTATAAATATGAGAAAACAAACCGTCAATTTAAAATATAGGATATATGAAAATATGTTTATTTAGAAAAATGACTTTTTAAATGTTTAATGATTTTATTCTTACTCCCTATAAATTTATAATAAAATGGGAGTTAATATAATAATTTTTATATCTAAATATAATTTTATAATATTAAAAATAAGATTAATATAGTTTATTTAGGTAAAAACCATAAAACATTTATAGAAATAATTATTTAAAAATATCAACTTGAACCTTGGTAGCATTTTTTATTCCCAAAAATGAAATTTTCCTAATTTTAAATGTGAATATTATTATTTTAAATATGAAATTATTTTTATTAAAATAAATTTATAGAGTTAATAAAAATGAATTTTAATACAGGCTTGCATAACACATAAAAAAATTAGAATAAATGTATTTTTAAGCATAAAATAAATTTAATCTTATTAGATACCATGTAATAACTATTGGTTAAATGTCATCTTATATTATTTTATATATTATAAATATATTTCAATTAAATTATTTCTTTAATAGTGATTAATTTTATTAAGAATAAGACAATCAACACTTAAAATAACAATTCATTGGGAAAAACCACTTTTAAATTATCTTTAACAAATAAAATTGATTATTTATATCTTAACCATTTAGTTTCATCAATAAATTGATATTAAAATATTTATAATAATTTTGTTAATACATAATATCATAATTAAATAAAAATTATAATATTTAACAAATAAAATAATTTTATAAAAAATATTTCCTTTAAATATTTAATTTTCTGATTATTTATTATTTTTGAATTATATTATTTTAAAATTGTTTCTATCAATACAAAAAATTAGTGCTCATATATGATATTTTATATCCAATGAACAAATTTCCAATGAACACACATCTAACAACCATTTACCACTTTATGATGATAATATTTCTCTTGTTACTTTTTATAAATTCATTCCATTATTGCATGTTGAATTAGACTTCTCATTATCTTTTATTTTTTATTTAACCATATTAATTTTCTATTAATGATTTTTGTATTCATTTTAGGTTTATTTATACTAATGGTGATTCTCAAGGGTGAATATTACACCAAAAATCTCTTAGTTTTAAAAAATGTATTCTTTTCTATTTATATTCCCAATTTAATTTATCAACTTTTAATAGATGTAATCATTAATCATATATAATACATGATTTCTTGTCTATTTTTCATTATTCCACTATGAATGAATAAAATTTTTTAGTTTGACACATATCTTGTATGAATAATATCATAATAAATTTTAATTTTTATTGAATGTATAAAAAAACGTTATAATTAGAAATATTTATTTTAAGGAAAGAAAATGGGTCCTAAAACCTAGTATGTTAAAGTGACTATTGGTGAGTATCTATGTATGTTGTGGGGAGAGGTCACCCTATCTATTTTATATAACCATAAATCAATTGATAATATTTATCAGTTATAATAAACATAATATGATAATGACATTATGATAGACAACACAATTAAGTTCCATAAAAAAATTTGCAACAATATACATTCATTAAAAAATGTATAAATTTGTTGTGTTAGAACCCTATATTCGGAATGTTATCCTCCAAAACCATTATTCTTTGTAATAATGTTCTATAAAATCTGATTTCAATTAAACTTATTTTCAATAACCGAACTGTAGAACCAGACACTAGATTCACTATATTGAACGACCTCACATAGTTAGAGATGAGTTTCCATAAGGAAATGAACATAATGGTGTATGTGAGAAATTGAACACAATAATTAAATTATTATGGTTCTCACTTAGTATTACACATCATGAGAAACATTAAAACTTTTGTATTAAGTGAGAAAAACTATATGTTATAAGAGACATAAATATATTAACTCTACTAAAGAATAGAAGAATATTATATATAAAGAGTATTACTAAAAATGTAAACACACATTACCTTTATGATTGCATCTGGATAATGATTTAAACTCAATTTATAATTAATATTTGTATTTTTAAATCCACATGATCAATAAAACCGTCAAAATATATCAATTTTCATTTCATTAACTTTTAGATTCTGGTGTACAGTTCTTGCTTCAAAAACCCATTCCTCAACTTCTTTCACATTTCCAGAACATACTACTCACTTTCTATAGTACTGGAAAATAGTTCCATTTCACTAACATATCACCCTACTTTAATATAATGGTTTTGAAAATTATTCTTCTATAAATTTTTAAAAATTATTATGAAAAACATTTTTACATATTCAAGTGATCTCATTATTGAGCACAACAAAATATTTATTATTTTACTTGAATTTTTGTAGTATAGAAATAGACCAATTTAATCTATCTATGGATAATTAGATAATTATAATTATGAATTATTTTATTCATATAATATGATAGATTAAAGAAGAATTGGGTTTTTTATCAAATATAAAATAATAAATAGGAATTAATGAAGAATTTAGAAAAATATTATTTAGGAAATCTTGATTAAATTAGAGAAATCCCATGATTTTCACCCATCACCTCATCAAGGATAGGGTTTATATATTTTAATAAATTATTTAAAAAATTAAAAATAAATTTTAATTACATTTTAACAAAAATAAACCCTCTATATTAGTCATAAAAATGATGTTTCACTAGAAACCTCTAATGATTGAGTGATTAAAATCTAATATCATAACCCAAACACTTTTGGGAAACACTTGAGGAACCTTATTTTTTCTATTTTTTTTATAATTATTCCAAATATAATATTTAGTATTCTCTGGGTGTGTTTATTCAAAATCAATAAATTGGTATTATACATACAAACATCATGTTTAAAAAAAATAGGGATGGAGAAAGGATTACATGGATATGAATCCCAAAACATGGTCCTTTGAATAATAGTGTGACAAACCAATACACAAATAATAAATAAGAGAATAACATTTGAATAAAAATTATATTAAATCTTATAATATAAAATATCAATAAGGATGTAAAACCATGATTACTGGGATTTATATCAAGTTCCTTCTTGAGTGATCATAAAGATCATAACAATCAATTGAAGAAGAAAAAATTGTATTATTGATAAAAAATACATTTCCCTCTTATCCTACCATATAGTATATAATACTATTATAATGGGGGATATAATTATTTTTATATAAATTTTATATAATTAAGTTTCAAAATAATTTGAATATACAATGTTTATAGTTGAGCTATCTTGGATATATTTTTCTACCGTGTTTTAGTACTTGTATTCCTAATATATCCACTAGACATTGACTTCACACTTTTTATACCTTTGTGTATTAAGGGGTTATTTCAATTTATACTAGAAATAACCAAATTATAATTCTCTATCCCAATCAATATCCCCATTATAAAATGAATATCTAGTCAAGATTTCATATAATTTCGTCTCTTTATGGGCCTCTTATGGTTTGATCAAGTCATTTTTTTAGTTTCATTACATGAATAAAGTTTACCAATGAATACTAAAAATGTAATGTTTTTTATTAGACTATTTTAGTTAATTCTATTATAAAAATGTAGAAATTATTTCAGTATGGGTCACAATTTTTTTTATTTTGATCTTTCTTTCAAGAAATATACTACATATAAATGTTTAGAGTAAATTATTTTAATAATTTTTTTATAAAACCTATAAAAAATATAACATATATGTATAATGGTAAAAATATATAATACACTTCTATGTGATATGATCACCAAATCTTAACTATTGCAATCCAAGAGAGTTTTATATATCTTAATCAAAATTAACACCTAAATAAAAAGTTAGAAAATTCAAAAGATTACTTTTAATGGAAAATTAATCATGACTCTTTTATGAAATATTTTTTTAATTAATTATTATTCTCTAACATTCAAATTTTTTCGACCTCATTCATTCACCTATGTGACATGTCTTAACCTAACTCATTATTAATTTTAAATCACTCATCTCTAAAATGTTAAATTATAGAAATGTTATAATCTTCTAATAATAATGAATTGAATACAATATTAATGGTTAAATCATAATTCACCACATTTTAGATAAGGAATCTTTTTTACAATCATGAGGATTTTAGTGGATTTTCATTTAGCCTTATGGTTGGTGGGATATCATTTAAAATTTAATTCTACAAACATTACATTTTTTTATTAAGAATACATTATATGAAACATCACACAAAATTTAATGAAGATTACTCACTCAGAGTACCCTATCATGAATCACTCAACTCAATTCCCCATTTCAAAATAGGTCATAAGTCACAACAATTAAAATACAATGAATGATTTTTCATCTGGATGTTTATATATATATATATATTAGATAATAGAATAGAAATTTAATTTATTTATTAGATAATGAATCACATTCCTTTTTATCTTTGATAAGTATCATGAGTTAAAAATGAGAATAATTATTAATTCAATCCACATTCTATAATTTCATTTTATTTAAAAAAAATTAAAGAGGAATTAAATGAGTTTATTATTCGAAACATGACTTGTTGTCCTTTCCATAAATGGTATACAACCACAAAAATTCCATTAAAATGTATATTATTCCCATTATAAGACATGATATTCTCCAATTTTGTAATATTTTTAATGAAATATGATCGTGAAATATATATGAGATGAAATGTTGGTAATGAAATTTTTATTTAAATATGTATAAATTCATGTTAATACATAAATACTACTGGATAATAAGGGAAAATGTAAGGATTTTTCTCAAAAATTTGATAAAAACAAGGTCTCAATATCAAAGAAAATCTTTAACAATGTCACACCATTTCATTATTTTATAATGTCTTGATAAAGTTTAAAATAAAGTTATATATAACAAACATAATTTGTGTTTACTCAAAAATAGATGGTGCTATTAAGAGTATGATAAAATTTTCTTACCACACCTCTTGGGTTGGTGAAAAATAATATTGGTCAATGCCAATGAGGGATTTGTTTAAAAAATCCATTAAAATACTAAGAATGTTTCAAAAATACAACATCTATAAAAATATTCCATATGAATATTAATTTTAAATAATTTTTAAAAAAACATGGAACTTCCCCCACCATTGACTCAAATATATTAAATGAAAATGGATATTTAATTTAAGATAAAACATTATTTAAAAACAAAAAACAAATATAAATTGAAAAAAAGTTAACCCAACATTATTTTCATTTTATTTAATGAAAAACCCAAATACTAACAACATTATGTCTCTATCCCAAACACATGAAAATTAAATTTTCCTAAATGTAATAAGTTTAAATAAATTGATAATTAAATAAATATATGCATAAGGTACAACCTACTATGTGGTGTAATAGGTGTAATCCATCAACATGAGTTCCTCTATAAGATACTTTTAAAAGTCCTACAATAAGTGTATAATAAGAATCCTATTGATGGTGAATATATATCAACTATTCTCATTAAAAAGTTAAATTGCACCAAAATGATAAAAGTTAGTACTATTGTATGGATCAATTCCAAAAGAATAAAGATTACCTTAGTGGAGAAATAACCACAAATTGTACATGAGGACCTTATCACCAATATTCTACCTCTTCTAAGGTATCTTATTTTCATTGAAAGCCTTTTATATTATTTGTATATATGATAGATCTTTTGTTTATCAGAAAAAATTTCGTTTAACTACTGAATTCATAATATGGTCACATGAATCTAGGAGATTCATATTACATTATCCCATAGCCAAATATGCATGGTTCTCTACCTACAGTGGGTAGTGATGAGGCTTTTTAAAGAAAATCATGTGATTTTACATTATGACGGAGGCTTTAAAATTTTATTACTATGACCAAATTTTATCAACATAGAAAAAATACAATATTTTTTGTTTGGTTGTACAATTTTTCCCAATATTTTATTGACTTAAAATTTTTAAAATTCAACTTTATCTTTTTTTTGTATGATATGTAGTGAAACCCATATGGATACCCCATATAAAGAATTTTTTTATGTGTTATGATTATAGAAATAAAGACCCTCGTTAATAAAGAAAAAAACTCAACAAATGAAACACTATAAAAATATGGCATCTGAAAAATTCAATAACAAATTTAGAATAATTAAGAATATATACCTTTTCTTCCACCCATTAATAATACAACCAACATATAACCAGATATACGGGAAGCTAAATAAATTTGTGAAGGGTCCCATGATGTTAAATCCACATTAATCAAATATCTATCAAAATTACATTGGATGTTGGGGATTTTCATTCATCCTATAGATATTCTATATGAATTTAAATAATGTATGTGACTTACAAAAAAATTGTCATGTTAATACATTTTGTGGTGATTTAGACCTCAGTAACCCAGATCCAATGTCTACTATAATACATTAGAATAAAATGCAAGGAATCACATACCAAAGGATCAAATAGTTTAGTAGTCTCAGTAATCTAGTTACATACGTGATTCACATATTATATTTTAATATACAAATAATAATATATATTTTTCAAGAAAAAACTATTTCCTCTAGCATGTACTTACATATCAAACATAATATAGTTCATGGATTTTTGAGAAAGAAAACAAAATAAAGGTGAGATGAAATGATTAGTAAGGGTTAAGTATAACAGAATCTATCATTAATTAACAATCATAATCAAAATGGAAAGGTAAATAACTAACAACATATGAAATTTAAATAATTGTATAAGGCATAATAAATATGGAAATGTAAATAACTAAAAACACATGACATTTAATCAATATACTAAAAATAAAATGCATCAAGAGATAATATCATAATGAAAATATCATGGATAATAATAACTAAATTCTTAATTTAGGAAATAATTAATTATTAGACACAATGATCTCATCCATCATGATACCTCTACCATTAAGACCTTTCACAAGATGATTTAGAATAAAGGTAAAAATCCATTTAATGATAGCTTGACTTGTTTTTCTCATGATACCTTCTGATGCATCAAGGGGGTATATAAAATCGGGCCCCACCCATAACTTCTATTTCAAATAATTCCCCATATATCGAATAATTGATTTAATTTATAAATTAATATACCTTAACATCAAATATCCATATTGAGTAAAAGACGAGGATTTTTCAATATTTCCCCAGATAAAATGACATTAAATGTAGAACATTATATATAGAAATGATATATCATTTAAGTAATAAACATATCCTTGATAAGTAATATTGAAATTTATGGAAAATTTAATGCATAATGATCACAATAAAGTGAATATTTCAAGGGGAATTTAATGACTACCAAATGAAACAAAGAAATGAATGTCAATAAAATCCTTGATCAAAATAATAATAAACTATCCAGAGGAATAATAATTATGTTACAAAAATATACCTATTGTAGTAGTAATTAAAGGGTTCTTTATTTTATGAATATAAATACCATAAAAAGATCTTTAAAAATGTTCTTGATTAAAATATCTTTTTTTTTATTTTGAAAAACATTTTGGAAATCCTTTTTATTGAAAATAAATTTAAAAAAATTCTTTAAAATATCATTATAAAATTTAAAATGGAGATTCAATGAAATTAAATTCATGATGGTGGTTAATTTCGTAAATGATGTAAAATTTAAAAAGAAAATTCATTTTTTAGTGTAAAATATTAGGAAAGTGCCTTGTTCTGAAGACAACATAACGATTCCTTTCACATTTTTGGTAAATTAAAAATGGGAGATATTTTGAAAATGACATAAGAATAATTTGAAAAAAATAAAAGAGTAAAAATTGGTGAAAATTAATTTAATAAATAATTTTTAAAAGGTTTAAAACATTTTTGAAAACATTTTAAAAAATGGTTTTAGAAGAAACTATATTACTGACCTGATAGAGAAATGGATCAAATTTTCTTAAAACAAATCCTCAAATAAATTAAGTACAAAAGAGTGAGGGTTTTTAATATCACTAGAAATTATTAGAAATAACCATAAGATACGAAAATTAAACTATTTTATTATGAAATGGTAAAATAATTTCCTTCATCTAAAATTTAAGAATGAACAATATCAATTAGAATGAGATTGGAAAATAAACCTTTACAATGATCATAACACTGAAGTGATAATTAAGAAATGAATCTATTATTTGTTTCAAATGTAAATAAAAACAAAAATCTAGAAATAAAAATTAAGTTGATAAAAATTCATTATAAAAATAATCCTAAGATGAAAAAATCAATGAAGTAGAATATTAACCCAATAAAAGAAATTGAGTTATGAAATCTCTTACCCTATGATTCCTTCTAGATGATCATGATTTAACCACATGAATAGTGTTTTAAAAATGTTTTTAATTTATTAGATAACCTTATTAATATTTATAATATCATATATTATCCTTTTATAACATATTATCACATGTTCAAGAATAATCATTCATTATTTTTATTATTTTGGGTGTTAATTGTCTTGTTTCATCATGCATGTTTCATCATAAAAGATCTGGTTATTGTACATATTATATATTTATAACATTTTAAAAATTATAATAATTACATAATTATCTTATTTATGTTTTTATTATACTCTCAAAACCAATCATTAAATATGTTCATGAAAAATGAAGTACATTACAATCATGCAGACAATAGGTTGTACGTACACATGAGTAACAAATCCATTTTCAATGATCATTATTGGAAAGAGTTAAATAATATATTATATTTATATAATTAGGAAAATATAATATATACCCTATTGTATACTTATATATATATATCATCCATGTGGTGTGGTGATGAAAAGTGAGTCGCATCGCTTTGTGAAGGAAGTAGTCCACATGTACACAAATGATATTATCATATTTAATAGAGTGAAAAGGTAAGAAATAAAATGAAATATATTATATTTATATAATGATAAATATTTAATTAATATCATAATTTTTTCATATAATAATTAAATTTAACCTTATTACATTCCATTTAATGCTTTAGTGATATACAAATCATGTTGCTTCGCAAGGCTTTAGTCCTTCGTACACATGAGAGACGTTATAGTATAACTACAAAATGAAAAGTGAATATATATATATATATATATATTATAATGAATAAATAGGTAAAAATATTTATTAAATATCACACACACATATATATAAATATATATATTAGATCCATCATCATATCTAACCATGAATGGTTGTAATGGAAGAATGAATGGAATTGGTTCTTGAGGCGTTAATCTACCGTACACACGAATAATGATTTCATAACACATTTGATGTAAGTGTAGATGGTTTAATGTCATAAAAATATTATAAAACCATCCTGTATTATTTAATACACTGTGGTTATTATATAATCATGGTTAAATAATAATTTAAAAAGGTGGAGAAAGGAAAAAATAAAGATTCTCATTGAAGAACACTACCACTTCTTGAGGTATCCTCCATAGGTTTCCCCTAAATACTTCCAATGTTGGATTTATGACTAAAATAAGGGTTCTAGGATGATTTTATGGAATTTTGTATGTGATTTAGGCATTTTTGTTCTGTACCAAATAGGATTAAGTTGTGAATAAGAGAAGAGAGTGAGTGGGATTTTATAAGTGGGGGAGAAGACACACTTGTTTTTTTAAAGAATTGTGTGGTCCCATGTTTTCATATGTTAAAAGGGTAAAAATTGGTCAAAAATTAAGTTGAACATAAAATAAATTATAAATTACTCTAATTCGAAATATTGAATCTATTTAAAAATATTAATTCAATGAAGCGGTAATGATAATTTATAATTAACCTCACGGACGTGACGATAAAGCACATTTTTAAATTGAAAATGTTCAAAAGTTTACAAAGTTTTTATATTTAAAATTAATAAGAAAATGATTAAAATTAACTATTTTGGATTTATGGATATAAAATTGAACTAATTTTACATTAAAACCAATTAATAATATCATTTTACATTATTATTTATTTAAAAAATCCATTTTGCAATTAAAATTCAATATTTTTCACTATTCATCAAGAAATGGAACTTTTCAAAAAATCCAAAAAAGCCACCTTAAGATAATTTTGGTATCCCAATTTAAAATTTATGTTTGTTTTATCATATAAATTTTCACAATGTAATAAAAACTGATTTTAAATTTTTCTTGTAAATAAAGACTAATCTTTCTTTTAGAAAAAAACACATTTTTATAGAAAAAATTTCTTTTTCTTTCAAATGATTCTTTTTATTATTGATAATACACATATAACTGATGAATGTTTATAAATTATATATATATTTATAATGCATTTATTACTATTCATAACTACAAATTTAATAGATAAGTTATAACTATTATATTAAATAATAATATTTTTATAACATGTCACGTTTCTTTTAAACATGGTGTTGCATGTAACAAAAGATAAACATAGTGTTGTGTATAACTCAGGATAAACAGAGTGTTTCTTATAATGCAAGATATTTAAGAAATTGAATTTATTTAAAAATAAATCTATCATAAAGACTCTGGGCATTATATTTTCTTCTATGCTTGGTGTTGTGTGTCTTACATGCTACCAAATAATTTTTTTTATTTTGTAATTTTATAGTGTTGTGTTCCCCCATATTAAAAAAATTATGTAATCACAATTTAAACTTGATCTTGGTAGTTGCAATTTTGATTTATGGAATTACCATTGTTTAAAAACACACATTGTAAAAGGGTAAAAAAAATATCCTCTTAATAATATAGATAGAGAAGTACCAATGTCATTTGGAATAACAAATATCTTGGCTTCTATGTAGGAAAACATTGGTGGAATGTGATAATGTGTACATATAATAAAGGCTTAAATAATTATAGATAATGACAGAAGTAATTGATCATAATAAAGTGAATGATCAATATAAAGTTAAGGGACTCCAAACTATAAATATGTGATGACCTAAAAGGATATCGATCCAACCTAAATTAAGGTACCAGTATTGTATTTTATTTTAATATATTTTTCCTAGAGTTGAGGAATTATTTTACTTTATAAAAATATAAGGAAATATATTTAAATTATACTTTTTTATTCATAAACACAATTTCATCATTTTCTTGTGCTTTTATCAATTTCTAATCCATCTCTTACATTAAGAAATAAATTTCCAAAAATTATTTTTATTCCATAAGAACAAAAATTACATATTTAACAGATCATAAAATCCAAAATGAGTGACAAGTATTTTTATTTATCTCTAAATATTTTTGAAAACCAATATATTTATAATAGGTTATCCAATGGATTAATCTAAAAACCTAAAAATTAATACCACCAACTAATCGTTAATATTTATTTTTCAATTTTTTTAAAATGAAATATTAACCAGAACATAATATAGGACAATGGTAAATTCTAAACACTTATCATACATCAATCATGGGTTTAAGCCCCAAGTCATCAATAGATTCATCGAGTTTATACTCAACATACAGGTTGTACATTTTCTAAAATATTATTAAAATAATTTCTATAGATTTTTCAAAATTATATGATGAATATACATGAAATAAAATTAAACATAAAATAACAATTTTATAAATCTTTTTAATACATCCCCAATACATAAATACATTATCCATATTATTTCTAGATATGTCCTTGGTCTAGCGTTTATCCTTTGGAAGAGGGCATTGACTTGGTTAAATACCATGTTCTCCACATTTAAGACATTAAACTATAAATAGTTTCTTAAGATGATATTTATTTCCTTCTATAGTGCTCTTTATTTTTCCTCAGAAATTCTTTTCTTTATTCCCTCATTTTCTATACATAAATTAATTGACCATTTGAATGAGATTATTTATAGAGTGCTTCTTCCAAATTTCATACATGATGAAAATAAAGCCTTCTTTGTTCCATGGTCTCCATCATTCAATCACTTTGAAAACATAATCCATTCCATATTTTGTGAGTATGGGAATTGGTTAAGTTATATGTTATTAATCATATTTTGGGAGAACTTATTAGGAATAATCAAGATATCTTTTACTCCAATCATCATCCCATTTGGTTTCCCGTAGTCACCACCATGTCCTTTATATTCAATATAAACATGATTTATCTAGGTTTAATCCGTTATAAAAAATAAAAAATAATAGTGTGGGAAATAATAATCATTGTGGGAAAACCTTATAATTATTTATAGGATGTCTATATTAAGAAATCCATTTTCTAGTCTAAGAAACCATTGGTTCAACATAGGGCATGAATTTCTATAATCTATTCAAATCCTTGAAAATGGTTTGTAAATAAACTGTGAACTATCTTAGGCATATCCCCCAGCAGTATCAAAAAAGGTGCACAGTGTTGATCATTATTATGCACTAGGTCACAATCAACTCAATTCCAATGTGCCCATTTCAGTGTAATTATGTCTACGTATATCTGTTCCAAAACCACGTCCACTTTTAGTATATATGCATGAGTGTATTTCTGAGACAAACCACTTCATATATTCCTTACCAAAACATTAGTATGTTATTTTAGACTTTTCCAAAATGTCTATCATATGGTTATGTTCTGTAGTATATATTTTTTTTCCAAAATATCATTCCAAAGGTTTCTTCTAAATATATTTTGATACCAACTGTAGAGACCTAGACCTGAGTAACTTAGATCAGGTGTCTTCTTTAAAACATTGATAGAAGATACAATGAATCACATCCTGAATAAATAAATAGTTTATTTATATTTGTAATCTAGATATATATATGATTCCTATATTAAATTTTAATACAAAAATAAACACATATTTTTTCTCAAGAATGACATTATTCCCTCTAACATATCCTTTCATATCAAACAAAGTGCACTTCATGCATTTATAGGAAAGGAATAAAAATACGGGTGTGATTAAATGGTCAGTAAGGGATAATTAAAGTTGAATATATCATGAATTAATATGTATAATTAATATATAAATGTAAACAATTGATCACACATTCCATTTAAATAAATGGAGAAGTCATAACTAATATAGAAAGGTAAACAACTAAAATAAATTTAATTTAATCAATAAATTGAAAATGAAATGCACCGAGAGATAATTTCATTGTGAAAATACCATTGATAATAAAAAATAAACTCTTAATGTAGGAAATTATTAATTATTGTATGCCATGATCTCAGAAAACATGATACCTCTACCATCAATACCTTTCTCAAGACAATTTAGGAAAAATATTCCTTTCACATTTTTAATAATAGGAAAATATGATTGTTATGAAAATAACATAATATTACTTTTAAAAAATAAAGAGTAAAAATGGGTGAAAATTAATTAAATTAATCATATCCAAATGGATAAGAACATTTTTAGAAAAAATGGTTTTGGAAGAAAATAGATTTCCGACTGAAGTGAAAAATAAAATCAGATTTCATTAAAAAAATTCAATTAATTTAAGTACCAAAAAGTGGAAAAATTTATTTATTACTAGAAACTAGATTTAATTAATATTTTATAATAAAATTTAATTTTTTTATTACAAAGTGGAAAAATAATTTACTTCAACTGAAATTCAAAAGTAAGGCATCTCGATTAGAATGAGATTATGAAATAATCCTTTACAATGACTATAAAATTAAAGTGATAAATAATCAATGAATAGATTATGTGTTTAAACTATAAATATACATATAAAATTTAATTACAACATAATGTAATAAAACATCACTATACACATAACCATATAATGAAATAATCAATGAAGTAGAAGATTAACCCATTGAAGGGAAACTGAGTTAAGAAATCTCTTACCTTAAACATTCTTTTGGTTGAACAAGATTTAAAATAAAATATATTGATTTTTAAAATCTTAATAACTTTTTATAGTATCATAGTAATATTTTAATGTCAAATTTTATCCTTTTATACCATATTATCACATATTCATTAATAATCATTCCTTATTTTCATTATTTCGGGAGATAATCATCTTGTTTTCTAACGCATGATTCATCAAGAAAGAAACCATTATTACCCATATTTTATAGTAATATAATATCAATAACAAAAATAAGTTCATAATTATAATATTTATTTATCAATTATACTTTTAAAAATAATCATGAAATATGGTTATGAAAAATGTAGTACGTTAAGATCACGGAGATGGTAGGTCATACGTACGCATGAGTAACACTTCCATTTTTAAACGATCATTATGGGAAGAAGTTTAGTAATAAATTATCTTTAAATAATTATAATAATATCATTTATACCATTTTATATACTTATATATATCATCCCTATAGTGTGGGTATGAAAATAGAGTCACATCATTTTATGAAGGCATTAGTCCACACATACACGAACTATGTTATCATCTTTAAGTAAGAGAAAAAGAAAGAAAGAAAATGATATATATAATATTAACATATTGATAAATTTCTAATGAATATCTGAATCAGGTAATATAATATTTTACTTTAACCATATTACATTCCATTTAAAGCATTTCTGAAAGATGTATCACATTGCTTCATGAGGTGGCAGACCACCGTAAACACGAGCGACGTTGTCGTATCCCCTACAGAATGTAAAGTAAAAAGATATATATGATATAATGAATCTATAGGTATAAATAATTTATATATATACACTTTATATCAATCATTATACCCAACCATGAAAGGAGGTAATGGTAGAATGAATGGCATTAGTTCCCAAGGTGATAGTCCACCGTACACATGAATGGTGATTTTGTAACCCATTTGATGGAAGTGGAGATGGTTGTAGGTCATGAACATATTATAACATCGTCCTAGTATATTTAATATATAGATGTTATTATATCATTATATTTTTATAATAATTTAAGTATGTGGAGAAAGAAATACAATAAAGACGCTTGTTGAAGAACATTACCTCTTCTTTGGGTATCCTCCTTAGGTTTGAACTAAAGCCTTCCATGGTTGGATTTATGCCCAAAAAAGAGTTCAAGTTTCAGGGGAGGTATGTTAAGAAATTATTTAGGAAGATCCTGGATGTAAAAAATAGGTATAAAAATGTGATGAACATAGTAGAGGGGTGGCGTTTTATAAGTAGGGGAGATGACATACTTGGTATTTTTGAAAAGAATTGTGTGCTCCTATAATTTTTTTATGTCAAAATAATCCAAAATAGGCCATTATATAATCATATAGGATTAATAGTTGAAATATTGACATAAAATTATATCCATAAAACTTTACTGTTCATTTTTAACCTTACCTTTTTAGTTTATCCCCTGTTAAATTCATTTTTACCTTAAATTCGGTAATTAATTTTCACTACATTCACTATTCATTTTAGTAAAGAATTAAGTTGAACTTATTACAAATTATAAACTATTTTGATTCAAAAAATGAAATCCCTTTTTCCAAATTCAATTTAAAAAAGTGGAAAAGTGAAATTTAAAATTAATTCCATGGACATAATGAGAAAGCATGTTTTTAAAGGGAAGATGATCAAAAGTTTACAAAGTTTTTATATGTAAATTCAACATGAAAATGATTACTATTAGAAAAATTTCACTAATTGATATAAAATTTAAATAATTTTACTATAAAAACTATTTAAAATATTATCTTACACTATATATTATTTAAACGAAATGGAAGTTTTCAATTAAAATTAAGTATTTTTAATTATTCATCAAAAAATGAAATTGTTTAGAAAAATCCCAAAAATTCACTCAAATATAATTTTGGTATCCTGATTTAAAAAATTAAGATTATTTATTTATATAAATTTTCTAAATTTGGTAAAAATTATTTTTAAATTAGTTTTTTAAAGTTAGACTGGTCCATCTTTTAGGAAAAACACAATTTCATAGAAAACATTTATTTTTCTATGAAATAATTCTTTATTATTATTTATAATCCATAGTTATCCAATGAACATCTATAAACTATATATTTTTCTTAATCTATTTTATAGTATTCATACTCTTTAATTTAATATCTAGTTTATAACTATTAAATAAAATAATTATAATTTAGTAACATGTCATGTTTTATTTAAACATGGTGTTGCGTGAAACACAATCTAAACTCATTATTGCATGTAATTCAAGAAAAACATAGTGTTTCATGTAATTTATGCTATTAAATAGATTAAAATTATTTGAAAATAAATATATCTTAAAGTCTTTTGATGTTACATTTTATTCTAATCTTGGTGTTTCTGGTCATACACGCTATTGAATACAATTTTATAATTTTAGAATTTCAGGGTGCTACACATTGATAGTAAATAAATTATATAGTTAAAGACCTATTGAGATATACATTGAGAGATAAAGTTTACCCTATAAGACATATTATGGAATATGTTTCAAAAAAATGTGAACCCATTGTTAGGGATACATAAATGAATAACCAGATCACTACAAATCCTTCATCTGTATGTGTTATCCCAAATGTACCATCATTAATAATACATAAGAATATGGAATTGTGTAGCACTAATATAAATGTGGATTTTATATTACTCTTAAAAATTCACAATATCTTTATACCAAGGGGTATGTTCCACTATGTTAAAAAGGATATCATTAGGTAAGAACAATATAATGAGGAGGGATGAGTCAAAAAGGTAGTCTAATGATGGGGAAATCCTACTAAAGTGGTATTCTCAGACATTTATCACTTCTATATTATTGTGAATATATAGGTAATACTTCTCAATTAAGAGGATCCACCATATTAGGTGTGTCTTGCTCTTAGGAATGTGAGGTATAAACTAGTGTGTTTAATAATAAGAAAACATAATAACTTTAAACCCAAGTATATATGAACCAAAATTTTCTAAGACAAACAGAATGATAAAATATCATTTTTGGTGGCGGTGTATTTTTATTGGCTAGGGTATAGAGAACATGATGCATATTCCATGACATTAAGATCCCTCTCTACCTTTTGTGACAAAAATAACCTAATATAAAATTTATTGAAATATCCCATAAGTTCAAAGGGAAAATTACACCTAGGTGTTGAGATGATGGGATGGGATGATAGACTTATCATTAGAGAATTAAATGAATCTATTCATTATTATCAAACATTAAATCAAAATATTTTTATAACAATTGTGACCAAGAACATGTAGTTTTACTAAATACATTAATGCATTGGTGGTAAAAAATAGAGTGGCCCATGAAATACAACACCTCAAGAACACATTTTTGGATATAGTAGGGAATACATTATTTTCATTTTTGATTTATTAGCTATAATTCCATAACTGAAAATAGCATTCCCTAGAACTTCACCCCTATTATAATACGTAATTTCTCATTATTTAGTATTAGATATTTTTAAATTAATTAATAGAGGATATATCCTAGTTTTTCCAAAAAATACATCAAAGGGAGAGAAAATAATAGTTAAATATTCTATTAAACCATCCATTAATTTATCTACTTACTCATAAAAAATATTAACCATAAAAGAATTTAATGGTTATAAAAGCATTACAGAGTCCAAATAAAAACTTATTATTAAAAAATATGACAAATATATTAGAAAATATTTTATTTTCTTGATCATTAGTGGCTATATTGATTTGAAAATAACTTTAATAGTCATCAAAGAAATAATTATAGGACTTACCAACCAATGAATCTGACATTTTTTCAATGTCTGTTTTAGTAAAATAGTCATTTTTCATAGAATAGTTTATGAGAAAATAGTCAATAAATAAACTAAAATTGTTTTTCACAAATTTTATAACTAATTAATTTCATTCATTATGAATTATAGTTATTATAGTTTTCATGGACACAATTTTCAATGGGATAACCAATTTATTATCATATATGGGATATATGATCCCAGTATAAAGAAATTTAATCACACCCATTTTTACAAGTTCAATGAGAGTTTATTTTTTTCTGGCACTGATCTTTCCTTACTAGTTTAGTCTCAACATCTAAAAGCATTAGTTACATGAAATTTTTTAGAAAAATACTTGTAATATCAAAAAAATATTATCGCATATTATTTTAATAATATATCCAAAAAGGTGTTTCAATTTTAGTTTCTACTAGGGAGAGAGGATCTATTAAATGATAATGGAAAATTAGAAACTACATTTAAGATATACATATTTAAAAATTGATTGA
Source organism: Viscum album (assembly GCA_963277665.1). Lineage (NCBI taxonomy): Eukaryota > Viridiplantae > Streptophyta > Magnoliopsida > Santalales > Viscaceae > Viscum > Viscum album. The sequence goes on from OY728157.1 coordinate 621,508,320, forward strand.
AGTGGTTTTAATTCGAAAACAAGTACTTTTTTTGATTAAGAGAAGGGATCTTCTTTATGTGAGGCTAATATGACTCACTATCTACTCAGATTTAATGTATATGGAAAATGAATTTATATAAATTAGATTTTAAAAATTATAAATGGTAATTGGTACCTTGTAATAATCATACTCATCAATTAAAATACCAAAAACACACTTTTAAAAACCCACACACCACTCAAAAAATCAATTAAAACCCAAATCATACAAGAATAGAGTATTGGAACATGATTAATAATGTACAATGAGGAAGGAATGTTGTTTGTGTGTGTCAATGAATAGATCCTCTATCAAATTGATATAAAGGGTAGAGTTATCCTAAATTTGGGTTTTCATTACATTAATAAAGTCTAATTAAAACTATTGTTCGCTAAACACCATGGAAATTATTATATTGCGAATGTTGGTAATTTTATTCATTATTTTATGAAATTTTTCTTTATTTAGAAGAGTTTAATTTCTATGGATTCTGGTATCCTTCATCTCAATCACATAGAATTTTATAATTAAGATGATATTCTTCACTTTCAAAAGTAAGTATCCCACCTATTGAGTTGTATATTCTATGATTTGGTTTAAAATTTTCGCATGATACTAGTCGGTTAAATATATATTAATTGTAGTTATGTATAAATATGAAGATGAATGAAATTAATTTTATATATTAAATAAATAATTACATGATAAAATTATTCCATATTTTGGAAGGAATCATAAATGTTCCTAGACCAATGATTTTGGTTGGTATCATTGTTTTATCTAGGTTGATAATTTCCTCCCAAGGTTAAATATTTTATACTTATTTAGTCACTAGGTAGAGGTTAAAATATATTTATAAAATTTAGACTACCGAGGAATGTATTTAACTACATCCAAGATAAGAATGTTAACATGTTCCCTTTCAAATGAATCTATGATCTCATTATCAATTTCATTATAAAATGTTTTCTTAGACAGATATTGTCATTAGGGAAAAAATTTGAAAGTATTGATATGGGGAATCCTCAATGATATTTTTTTTAAATAATGTTATCATTCCTTGAATATTTTGATGATTGAGAAATATATTTTTCAAAATAAGTAAATAATTTTTGTAGAGAGTCATTGTAAGGATAAATTTTTCCACCACTAAGAATTGAAATTGAATATAAATTTGATTTATATTTATTATTGGGACCATGTTGAGATGGTATTTTCCAAAAACCAATATCCTTACCTCACCAATAGGGTTTTCAAATTGACTAAATTAAGTTCATAGGTCCTAAATAACTGATTTTATGGTATGATGGGACCATATATTTTTTCATGCCATTTGCATCAAAATTCAAAGATGTATTGATTTATATTTTAGATGAATATGAGGGTTAAACTTGGGAGGTGAATGATGAAAAGGGTGTGTGTTATAACCTTGGTGATACCAGTTTTATTTTGAATAACATAAGTTTCCATCTTTTCATTACTATGCTTGTGGTTGTGAAAAAAGGATGGGTTTTATACTAAATTATCCAGACATTAAAGTTTTTATTTATGAAATGGATTCCTATGAAATATTTCTACACAAGACTCTAATGAATCCAAATGTTGGGGAGTTTATCAATGGAATGGATGTTATCAACAAAAATACCATATTTCAAAGGAATAAATTGACATTGTGAATTACCTTGGCCCAGAGATAATTTTCTTTAAAGTGTATGAATTTCATAAAGTTTATTATCCCCCTTATATTATATGGAAAAATTATTTACCTCATATACTTCATTAGTGTGAGCTATTATTTATATCCTATTTTTTTTATTTTGTTTCATTTTGACTATTAACTCACAAGTAGTAGTTATATTTTTATTCACTAGATAACCAACAACTAAATCATATTTCCTGACAAAATACATGGGTAAATGACCCTCAATGAAGTATTTAGTTTTTATTTGTTCAGTAATTTAATGGTTAGTGCAATTAAAACAAAGTCTTTTAAATATATTAGAGTATTCCTGAAGGGTGTCTCCTTTTGATTTCATAATAACATATATTTATTTTCTAATAGATGTAGTATGAGAATCTAAAAAAAAATTAAAACTATTCCATTAATTTCATTACAACTTTAATTTTTTTAAGAGGAAAGTATAATAAATCTTTGGTTACACCTTCAATGGAGAAAAAGAAGGTTGTAAACATTATGAGGTCCTAAGAAACACTTTGGGGTTTCATGGGAGGTAACAATGTGATAAAATATTTGAGATGTTTATGAGGGTCCTAATAACTATTACTATATAATTTAGGGTTGATATTGATGAGTCCCCAACAAAGCACAATGGAAGAATCTTCCTTATTATTTTGAATGTATGATTTTTTGTACATAAAAGTAGTGGAAGTCATCTCTTTTAAGGTATAATTATTTATAGGCATGTTATCATTTTCTTAATTTGGATAACACTTATCTTGGGTTAATACATCATTATTTTCCTCAATTATTCCCTTATTTTCATTGATTTATAATATATATATAACATAAAGTGCATGTGAAGTGTTTTCTCAATTTCTAGGTCTTTTTTGGGTATTTTTCCTTTCTTGATCAAGTATTAAAAATAAATATGATGACTTACAAAATATTTTTAATTATTTTTCTGATTAATAAATAAAAAAATGAATATTATTTTATAAACAAGAGAGAAGACAAATGGAGAGATATATATAAACATGAAAAAACAAATAAAAAATTTAAAGGATAAGGTTATAAGTGAAGAGGAATATAATTAAAGAAAGATTAAAATGTAAAATTTAAAGATAAATAAATAAAACAAAAAAGATAACCTTATATTCCTAGAAATAGTCATAATATTTGATAATGTGGGAAATCAAATAAAATTATTTTTTAAATTTTTATTTAATTTTCATTGTATAAAAAGAGCCTTATATCCTTTATCGATGGAGTATTGTATCCTTCATATTGAAATAACGTTATAATTACATAAAAATAGATGGTATTGGTGAATTGGGGTTTTTTTATATAATAAAAAATAACTAATTAGAATTAATTATGGAATTTAGAAATATTTAATTATTATAGTGTGATCAAATTAGGGAAATCCACTGATGATCATCTACCATCACTTAAATTAAATGGTTTTGATATTTTAATATTTGATTTTAAATAATTGACACCATGTTTTAATTTGATTTTAACAAGGACACCTCATAGGGTTTGATAAAAATATAATTTTATTCTTCAACTACAGTTAATGATCTATTAATTTACATTAGACATGATAATTTAAAATTCAATAAGGAAACAAAAGAGGAACTTGATGTGTTGTCCAAATATTTTTTATATTCATTGCATGATGCTACAAATTTTATTTAATATTTAATGGATTTGTTATTGTAGAATTTATCAAAGGATAATATCAACACAAACATTATTCTTGAAGAAAAACAAGGATGAAAGAAAGTATTACATGAATCAGAATCCCCAAACATGTTCTATTGAATAATTTTGTGATATACCTATATATGAATCATAAAAAAAGAAAAATGATTTATAAAGACAATATTAACCTCTAATTAAAAATATCATTCAATGAATTAAAAACATGAACCTTTTGATTTATATCATGTTCATCCTTTAGAAATTCAAAGGATCATAGAACTCTATATAAGGGGTGAAAACCATATGATGTCTAAAAGAATGTCCCAAACCCTGATCTACTACCCACTAGTTGAGTTCTATATGATAATGGGGGATATGATTCTATTAAATACATTAACCACAATATATATCTAAAATAAAATCAATAGAATATTCATATTACTGAGCAATCTAGGATAGTTTTTATACTCATTTTCACCACATATATAAGTGACCTATCCAACTAATTTTGTTATAGAATTTTATGGACTTATGAGTCTCCAAATATTTTTTTTAAATTCCACCATAATTAGAAAAAGTATACTTCTCTACCCCATGTTATTTTCTAATTACATAATACATACTAATCTATCAATTCTAGGAATGCTTTATATTTAGGGATCCATTGGGCCTTTGGTGGTTGTATTAAACCTTTGGACCAGATTTATGATTTTGATTCATATTGACCCATGATTCTTAAAAATATTTATTTTATATATTTGATTAGTTTAGTTGACATTATCATAAAAAATAAAAAAATATGTCCATTTTAGTCCCATAGTATTTTTATTATTTTGATATTATTTTAAAAACAATTTATTTAAAATAATTATAGTACAAAAATTGTTTTAATTAGGGGATTATAAACCAGATAAACAATATAAAGTTATTTTATATTGGTGAAAATATATAATAAACTTCTATATGAGAATAAAGAGTAAAAAACCACATAATGATCATTTATAAGGCTTTACCAATCCATTTTTGTTACTTTATTTTTTCCTATAATACTACTTTTGCACGGTGGCACTATGATCCTCCACTATACCTCTTGTCATCCAAGTCACACTAAGAACAACACTATTGCATAATTTCATCAATTATGATCTTCTTAAACATGTAACTTAGATTATAACATCAATCATCCTTTCATTACTCCAACTTTTTTACCTCTAAATACATCTATTGGAATTAATACTTTAGCTGAATATGATTTATCCTACAATGAAACAGCTTATTCTTTAGAAGATAAATCATGATCTAAAAATAATAGAATAATGTTTCATTTTCTCCTTCGTTTGATATCCTATAAAATCATATTTATCTCGATATTATCCTTCACATCCTCTATGATTTATATGTTCACTTTTTCCATTGTGAAAATTGAAAATACAAAATGAATTATAAACATCCAACTCATTATTATTCCACCAAATCTGAACACATAACTAGCGCTGCATCTCCATGTTTATAGATATAATCTATGTATGAATTTGAAAACCCCTATAATGGATCATCCATTCTGAAATAGAGTGACTTTTCTATCAAACATTTCAGTTACTTGATTATCTACTTCACCTTTTACCAGTGGTCCCTTCTCAGTTTCTTCATCAACCTGCTGATGACTCCCATTACATAAATAATTCCCAAACTCATAAAAACCTTGATGTATATCAATTTTTGGATCTCTAATTCATATTTAACAAATAACATACACTCAAAATCATCATATATTTTAAGTACATTTTCTATATTTGACTCAAAAATGATAATCCACACCAGTTTTTATAGGCTTAGATTCGGTCATCTTGAATCATTCCCCCACCTTAAATATTTACTTTGACTATGATATAAATAATTTTATAGAACTAAATTCCTTTATAATTAATATCTAGGGAATACTATTTGTATAAAAAAGGTTTTAAAATTAATATATTCAAAAAATTTGCTTCCAACTCCATAGTCTATATTCTAATTAGATATATAAGATGCATGTCATCCACATAGAGAAAAAGTATGATAAATCTTCCATAAAAAAACCTTCCAATAAAAAATTATCTTCAATTCTATTGAAAACTTTATTATACTCCATAGTAAAATTAAACATCCATCTTTAATTTTTGGGTTCTTATTTCATCTCATACAAGACCTTCTTGATCAATAAGACCATACATTTCATTATACTTTCAAAAAAAATCATTCAGTTATTCCAAATATATTTACTCTTCTAATTATCTATGAAGGAATAATATCTTCAAATATAAATAATCAAGAAGTAAAACCTCTATAGAAACCTTTATAATAACTTTCTGAATTTATAAATGATTCACTACTAGATAAACTATTTTTGTGAAATCCAAACCATCCATTTATTGAAATCCTTTCAAAATGATCATTTCCCAGTATCATTCCTTACAAAACACATTTATTTAAATGTTTATGGCCCACTTTTTTGGTATTAAAAATTCAATGTAAAGAAGATCAATTAGAATCTATATTTTTGAAATATGTAAGGAATTTACTTCGTCCAAAATTTTCAACTCTCACTGTCTCAAGTTGTAATGAATTATTGATCTCTAGTAGACCACTATAATTGAACCAGTATAAATGATCCTCCTAAAACCACTACATTCAAATATTCACCTTTATGATTTCCTCCCTATACATCAACTACCCTTGAGAATTCTAGTATATCCTAACAAATAAAAAAAAATCCTAACTCTATCTAAAACAAAACCTTTAAAATAATTAGGTATTTTATGAACTATTATACTTCATAAACTATATGTATTTTCTATAATTCCATCGATATGAAATTAATTTTAGAGAAATTCATTGTTCTATGTTCAATTTCTTAACAAATTACTATCATTATATAAAATATCCTAATTGAAGAGAATATTTTTTCTTCTAAAAACATTCTTTAATGTATTACGCCAAAGTTGATATCCAAGTTATTTATTTTAATTCCCAATTAAGAAACCTACTCTGGGCTTTGCCTCTATATTTTCCCTTACCTTTCCATTTTCATGGGTATAGGTGGCGTTGTTAAAAAAATTATGATGAGAGATATCCATCATCATTCCAAATTAGAAATATTATTGTTTTTTATTCCATAACTTAGTGGATATAATTTGATTCACAAGGTCATTTATAAACTTCATTAACATTTCCCACAATACCATTGGATAAACTAACATGTAATATATTGAACATATATCTTTCATTATGATTATAATTCATCCTATTTGTGCCAAAATTATGCTATGATCTTCCATGTACAGTCTCGTGAAACCATATTCTATTCCAGTAAATAAACCTATGAAAATATTAATTTTATTTTTACCCCCATTATCAAACCTTAAGCATTTTAGCTTCCCTCTAGTATCCTTTAACAACCTAGATCTTTATCTAAAAAGTTTTTCAGAACCAAAATCTAGTAATTTAGAAAAATCCCACAAATTGTTTTGTCCCATAATCGATCAAGGAAAATTTGTATAGTGAGGAACTATAAATAAAATCCGGGCTATCCCCCATACATCAATATATATTATCCCTAAATTAATAATTTTAGGTGTATTAATTTCTATATTGATGGTAAACATGCTCATATTTCAAGGTATTCACTTTTCACGTATTCCATGCTCTGTGCTTTTATGTTTCAGTATACATTTGATAGTCAGTACTTTTATTCCCTTCTCACCTATGTAACTGAGATGATAATCCTACTACCTATTAGATATAAATATTTTCCCTCTATTTAATTACTACATTAAAATACCTTAATAAATAAAATTACCCTTTTGTCAAAAAATTTACTACAACCATGGTACCTCATGTTACTTTCCACACACCATTCAAAAAACATTGTAAAAACTCATGCATCATCCATATGTTCTAAAAAGAACAGGTTCTTTCATAACCATGGTATGTATTTCACCCCTTAAAAATTAAATATGAAGTCATTTGAATATTTAATTAAAATAGAACCCTTTCTAGTGATCTCAAGAGTTTCATAATCCACAAGTTGAATAATACTAAATATTCTAGAATCATTGTTTCCAATACTCCCTATATTGGGTGATGAGTGAAAAGATTTCTAGTGTGAATTATCCATTAAACTTATTGGTTAGAGACACTCAATAATAATCATTTTTCATCTTATAAAATTGGAGTTTTTTATAAAATTATAATAAAAAACCTTTCAGAATTAAAAATTTAACAATTAGTGTCTTTTTTCAAATTCCCTCATTGCATAAAATGTCAATATATGAGAATGGGATAATTTTAATTTCCTCAAATCCTCAAAATTTTCTACATCCCATTATTTAGACATTTACATGAAAAAAATGGTCTTACATTCCAAACAGAAATTGTTTTTGTGAGAAGATTGGGATTCATTACTTTATATTTGTTTATTCTATATAAAATCCTAAACATCCTCAATATTCATGTACATTGTACTAATAGAATTTATCACTATTGTAACCATCACATATAATAATTTTTATAGTGATTATATAAAAATAATCACCCAAACTACCCCAATGAACATTATTCAAATAGATTCCCACTGATATTGAATCACATTACATTCATTAATGTGATCTACCACTGACTTTCTATAAAAAAATTATTGTTGAAAAGAATATATGTACAAGATTTTTTTTCACATTAGATGGATTCAAATTCATTTTGGAAGGTGTATTTATCAACTCATCATTGTTATTCACTTACTAGATATTAAAGGATATTTTTAGGGATGGTATCATCTAAAAAAATCCCAATACATTTAGATCAAGACATTCCCATTCTTCAATTGGAATTTTTTTTAGAAAAAATAGTAACCAATCAAAATATTCAAGAATTTTAAATATATCCTATCAAATATATCAATAAATATGTTAACCTTTTCCAAAACAATCCTTTAAGAATCAATAAAATCCCACATAATCCAAAAATAGTAATGGGATAGATAACTGCATACCTGAATTCTCTTATAAAACCTAGATAAAAATGATGCTCTATACTGAGTTCTAAAAAACATAACTAGAGTACAACCATTAGAAACTGCAAAATTGATATCTCATATAACAGTTTTGGATAAAATAATATATTTACTAAGTTATCCTATAAGATATTCTACCTATAGAACAATGGTTCATATCTGTTGAAGTATAAAACACCTGATATCAATAAAGAAACTCGAGAACAAGGATTTAGAATATCCATAATGAATTTCTTCTAATCATTAGAAAAGAACATATACAAGAAAAATAATAGAAATAACCAAGTGATAAATATAATAGTTGAAAAAAAACTTCATTGTTTAGACTTATTCACATTCCCTAGGAGGAATACTATAACATTTTCATTAAGACAAGAAACCTCCAATTTATAATTTCCCTAAATACCGAAACATAAGAAGATTACAATTGAATAGTACTATTGAAAAATTAACCCAATCCACAATAATTTAGATGATTCTATCTAATGATGTTTTTCTCAACAAAAAACCAATATTTTCATAAATACCTACACTAAATAAAGAAAACCAAAAATATCCATCAATTTTCACTACCTCAACATATAGGTTCAAATGAATAGTTATTTCTTAAAAAACTCATCCATTGGTTTATTTAATACACCCCTAACTTATTTCCTTCATTGTATGGTACCAAATAGTGGCTCTATTGTACCACCAACTCCATCAGGTTCAACATCATGGTTCTAATGATTTTTCTTCAAGTACTTATAAATATATATGATCCCAACCTTTTCTGAAGATGACTTGGGCTTCATTACAGGTACTATTTTTCCGTGTTTTGAGTACTCCTTGTTTGGGATTTACATTAGGGTGTGTTTGGATGAAAATTTGAAAAATAAATGAAAGATAGAGGGTAGTGCATGGTTGGAAGAGGGTTTGGGAATACTGTGAACCCCATCCCAACAAACCATACAACCCTAGACAGAGTGGAATTACATGGTTAGTATGTGGTTTGTAAAACTACGCACCCTCTTAAGATTAATCATGATCCCCTATAAAAAAAGGCACAAAATTTAGGTTCATAGTTAAGATAAACTATGTGCCCCTACCCAGCAAACCAAGAATGCCTTTTTAATTCACATGAAAAGTAGATTATAAATCCCCAAAACCCCCGAAACTCACCATATTCTACCCATATTCAACCCTATATGTTATTTAATATTTTCATAGCTTCCTAGATGGATTCCAAGCCTTCCTGACCTCTGTTATTCATGGTTAAAATTCTGGATTGAATATCTTCACCCCTCTTAGTAAGAGAATCCTATCCCTCTTTGTTTATCATTCTTCATCCTTTCATCTCCCATCCTAGAAAGGGTTGTTCTTGTTGTTTTGATTAGATCTAGATATATTATTTTGGATCTGGACCTATAATTGAATAATCTTGATTTTTTGATATAGATTTAGGGTTTTAGAACTAGGACTCCTTCTATATCATTATTCCACTCAAATTTTGGGGATTTCTATTGGGTGATATTTCATCAAAAATTGAGGAAGGTGACCTATAATCAAAATTATAAATCCATGATTGAAATTATATGTATATAATTGTAGAATTTATATTAGTTTTTTAGAAACTGAGTTTGTGATTAAATCAATTAAATTAGTTAATTAATTAATTAATGAAAATGGGAAATTTGTGATATTGGAATTGTATATTATGAATAATTAGATATGGAATTAATCATAGGATATTGAGATTATTGAATTAAGTAATTAATTGTGGAATTAATTAGGGGATATTGAGATCTTTAAATTTAATAAAAAAATTTCATATTAATTATAGGATAAATATATTTTTAATTAAATAACTAATTTATGAATTAATTATGGGATTATTGAAATATTGGATTTTGATTAATTTATTGGGAAATTAACTAAGGGAAGTGATGTGATTAAACAATCATGGAATTATTAATTAATTGATAATATTAATTAATTATTGAGTTAATTAATAAGATTGATAAGATTAATTAATTATTGAGTTAATTAATAATATGGTAAAGATTAATTAATTATTGAGTTAATTAATAAGATTGTGAAGATTAATTAATTAATAGTTAATTAATGAGATTAAGAATATTAATTAATTATAGAGTTAATTAATTAGATTGAGATGATTAATTAATTTTTGAGTTAATTATAGATATTGAGATGATTAATTATTTATTTAATTAATTAATAAGATTGATAAGAGTAATTAATTATTGAGTTAATTAATGTGATTGAGATGATCAATTAATAGTTGAATTAATGATTGAAATGATGAATGGTAATAATGGAATTCATATGAGAATTGAGATATAGAATGGTAATAACGGTGTTCTGAGATTGAGATGAGATATATAATGGTAACATAGGTATTCTAGGACATGGTGTCCCTTGGGGATATTCTAGACTCTGGTGTGGGATTAATCAAGCATTGAGGTGTGTGTATCCTCAAAAACTCGAGAATATTATGTTGTTAAAGAAAGAATAATTTGATAATGTGATAATTATTTGATTATTCATTATTTTTATTTATTTATAAAACCTTATACACTTTTATTAGATGGATATTGCTTTAGAAACCTTTTCTAGTGGCCTAATGAGTTTTACTCACAAACTACTCATGCTGCATGATTAGTACCCGACTAGAGTTTGTGTTTTTAAGAAAAGTAAAGGGAAACAACCCTATGTTAGGTGGATTAATTATGGAAGGAGAATGGTTGAGGGAACCATACAAGGTTCAGTACCCACATAAGAGTCTTCAGTATCTTAAATTTTGAGTTTACATATTTACATTGGACATGTATTTTGGAATTCCATATCTACTGCATAGTTTTGATGTTGTATTACTAGTTTTTTATCTTGAGATATTGGTATTGTTCTGGTTATGATATCATTTGGTTATTCTGTAATTATTGATTATTTATTTCTTTTAGTTTATTTATAATATAAAATAGGGTATAGTCTCCCCAAGACAGACATTAGACCCTCACTACTAGCTGGTGGCCTCTCGCATACAAGGAGGTGCACATGAGGTCAGGAGGCAATCCTACTCGGGGAAGTGGGGCATGGAACCAAGTTCAAGAAGTTACAAAAGTGGTATAAGAGGGTTTTTATTTTATTTTTTCTTTTGTATTAATATTTTGTAAATGTAGATAGGAGACTTCGAAGAGTAAGACCTTGGACATGAGCTCATGCATGGGAGTTGGAAACCCATGTATGGTGGGAAACACCAAGTTCCTAGGGTGGGATTGTTGTTATTTCCATTAAATGTTATAATTGACTATTATTTTACCTTGGGTTACACACTTATGGTGTGATGTGATTATTGTTTTATTTTTTTTATATTTGACTCATGACCTAGTAAGGCACGATAGTTGAGTATACATGCATCATAATAAGAACTCGTGATTATTTTGTGACATGAATTATCTTAGGCATGCATGGAAAACAAGTTTTGGGTAAGTTGTTGAACATTAGATATTTTTATTTTATTGTGAAATTTAATTGAAAATGGTGCCTAATATGAAATTGAATGTGGTAAAAAGATGCAAGATTAGAATAATTGGGTTTCTAAATGAGACACCTGAACAATGAAAACGAGTTACGTTTTGTTACCCCTTACTTGGATGTAGGATGGTTATGTGTATTATTAGTTCCACAGTTCTGACCATGTGACGAGATATAGGGGAAAATACTCATTATTTAATGTATGTTCCCATAAATGTGAATTTTGAGAAAGGTATTGTAAGGTGCATGTTTTTCTTATAGAGTTATGATTCCACAATGATGCCCATTGAGAGGATGAAAAGAGTAAATGGATTATGATGATATACCCGTAGTGGAACCTAAGGAACCGATAGTGTCGGGTCAATAAGTTAGACATTAGTTATGGGATAACTATTCTTGATTTACACAATTCATAAAAATAGAAATAGGGTGGGTTGTGAAGAGAATGTCTGACATTATAAGGGAGTTTGAGTTTAAAACCCCTATGACTTTTGTTGTAGAGGGTGGAACTGAGGGATATGAGTTGTGGATTGAATCTATATAAACTATACTTGACCATTTGGACACTCTTACTTAAAATAGGTTCAAGTTGGCTAATTATATGTTATGAGGATCAGTAAATCACTGGTGGGATGTTCAAACTCTGACTGGACAGGATGATGGTATGTTATGGAATGACTTCTTGGTGTGGTTCTTGGAGAACTTCTATCTAGACATGATGTGATAAGAGAGAGTATCTTATTTCATGAGATTGAATTTGGGGATTATGTTTTTAATGGAATATGAAAGCAACTTTATTTATTTTTAGTTCTTTTCTCTAGCATTGGAAGTGGATGATGCTACTTCAGCAATATAATTTCAGGAAGGAATTAAGTGTGAAATTAAATCCTAGGGGAACATCTTCAAGCTGAATAAGTTTTCATAAGTTGTGAATTAGGCTCTCATAACTAAGTGAAACCTGAAGGATTATTCTAGTTCAGGTTATATTATTACTACATAATGATTAGGAGGAATTTCTTCCAGTAGATGGAAGTTTCGTTTTGAGAACTTTAGCTAGATTGGTTGAAAACAGATTCAATTGGGGGAAAAGTAAGTTATGTTGGAGCTTTTTCTAGTGATTTTCCACTATTGTGTTAGGTTAGGAAAATTTTGTAGATGTTATCCTCAACCACCATTAGATTTTTGGTCGTTTAGTAAGATGGTACATTTGATGATGTTCTGTAGGAACCTGTGATACACACATAATGGTGTGGTAGCTAGACAGAAATAGAGTGTAAGAAAGTGATCTTCTACACATTATCAGGTTTGAAGTTGGTGTCCTACTAGTTGTGGTGGTAGGGAGAGTGGACACGGTACTTCTATGAAATATTTCTCTATCAGTAGAGTGGTGAAACTCATTGGATATAGGTTTCATCAAAGGGAATAGGGGTAGGATAGTTGCATGCAGTGAAGCCTACACTTGTGGATAATGAGGTTGCACCATCAACAGTGAGAGGTACTATTCTTGTAACCTTTACATTATATAGTCACTTATTTGATACTGGTGACTCCCATTCCATTATTTCTGCACAACATGTAAATGATTTGAGCCTGGTGATAGAGTTCATGATCGGGTTTTTTAAAATAGATACATTGTTGGGAGAACAGTCAAGGGACATCTTCTTGTGTAAGGGATGTTCTCTCGAAGTTGTTGAGTATCATTTTTTATGGGATTTATATATTCTTAACATGTTAGGATTGGACCTAATTCTAGGAATTAACTAGTTAATAACATACATAGATCATATAAATTTTTATCGAAGGAAATTGATGTTTAAATCTCCTAAGGGTGACAAGTACATTCATTATAGATAGTGGGATATCTAGGCAGGCTGAGTAGGGCCAATTTGTAGCAACTGGGGGAGATCACAAACTAGGTTGCTAGACTATTTTCTAGATGATGGGGGGTGTAAATTATGATATCTTTTTACCCATAATGGAGGTATTTTAGGATGTGTTTCCTAAATCTTTATTAGGTATTTCTCCTAATAGAGATATGGAATTTACTATTTATATCTTTCTAGGTGATGATCCAGTTTCTATTCCACTGTAAAAAATGTAACTGATATAGATTCAAGATCTCAAGGCTTAGCTAGTGGATTTGATGGATAAGGGGTTTATCCATTTGTGTACATCACCTTGGTTATCACCTATATTGTTTTAAAACAAGGATTATGGGATTTTCCACTTGTGTGTTGATTACAAAAATTTAAACTTTATGACTGTGAAGAACCAGTATCCTCTTATATGTTTTGATGATATTTTTGAATATTTTAGAGAAGATTGTGTCTTTTCTAATATTCACTTGATATCAGGATATCATCAGTTGAAATTTTAACCTTTTTATATACCAATGACTACCTTCAGAAGTAGGTATGGCCTATATGATTTCTTAATAATTCTATTTGGGTTGATGAACACACCAATAGTGTTTATGGACATGATGAATAGAATTTTACATCCGCACATGGATCAGTTTGTTGTTGTATACATCGATGATATCTTGGTATACTACAAGAATCATGAGGATCATTCCCAACATATTTAAATTATTATAAGTGCACTAATATACCATCAGCTATACTCCATGCTATCTAAGTTTCCTTTTTGGATTGATCAGGTATACTTCTTGGATCACATCATCTCAGAGGAAGTTTTTTATATGAATGTAGATAAAATCCAAGTAGTGATTTCTTGGAATCATCTGAAGAACATATTCGATATCCATAAAATTATGGGATTAGTGAGATATTATTGGATATTCATCTAGGACTTTTCTCATTTGGAAGCACCAATTTCAAGCTTAACCAAGAATGGGATAAAGTTTGAATGGTCAAAATCTTGTGTGGTTTCTTTCTAGGAGTTAAATAAGTGGTTTAAATTAACACTGATCTTGATCCTACCTGAGTGAGGTGAGGAGTATATGGTGTGTTTTAAGACTTTTGGGATAGGTCTTGGAGTATTATTGATGTAGAGAGATTGAGTTGTGGAATATGGGTCTTGGTAGTTGAGGCCTCATTAATGGAATTACCCTATGGTCATCCTCGAGTTAACTATAGTGGTTTTCACTTTGAAATTTTGGAAACACTATCTATTGCGTGAGAAGTTTTCTATGTATATTGATAATAAGATATTTATGTACATCTTCTTTCATTGACATTTGAATATTTTTCAGTGGCGATAGGTTGAGTATATGAATCCATTTGATTTTGATCTAGAATATACGCCCGGGGAAGGAAACATTGTTTGTTATTCTTTCAGTAGGAAAACTCAAACTCTAACTATTCAGGAATCTATTGTTAAGTGAAAGATGAGGACTATACTAGATGAGATGCATGTGGTGGTTTATTAGAATTAGGAGATGATTAACTGAGTGTCAGTTTCGATGGAGTATACACTATTGAGATGGATCAGGGACAAGAAGTATGATGATATATAATGTTTATCTTTGATGGAAAACCTTAAATATGGGGAGAAACCTTTATAATGGTTGATAAATGAGGATGATATCATCTACATTAAGAATCAGGGTGTTTTGTCTATGAGTATATAGGATTATTTGATGTGGTAATTCCATGCCTCAAAGTGGGAGGTACATATAGGTGTGACCAAAATGTACTCTCATATAAAAAGATATATTTAGTGTCCAGGCATAAAAAGGGAGATAACAGGGTTCGTGTGAAAATGCTACACCTATCTGTAGGTGAAAAAAACGGAATAATGACCTTGATGTTTTCTATAGTCATTTCCCATTCCATAGTGGAAGTGGGACAATGTAACCATGGTAATTGGGGTGGGTCTCCCAATGATGCCTCTGAAGAATGATGTTATTTGGGTTATTTTGGACATATTGATGAAAGTAGAACATTTATTTCCAATATAAGAGACTTTCTTAGTAGATCAGTTGGGATATTTGTATGTTTTAGAGATAGTCTATCTGTACGGGGTGCCACCAACTATAGTTTCAAATCGTGACATGGGTTTCACTTCATGCTTCTGTCAGGTCTTATAGGTGATGCTTGGTTCTTAGGTTTTGTTGTGTATAAAATTCCACCCAAAGGTAGATGTGAAGACAGTAAATACTATATAGGTGCTTGAGGATATGTTGCAATAATGTGTTCTATACTTTGGTGGATCTTGGGATAAGCACCTAGCTTTGGAGGAGCTCTCCTATAATAACAGGTATCAGAATACTATTCATATGGAACCATACAAGTCTCTTTATGGTGGGCCATAGAGATAACCTTTAAGCTAGATGGAGGCAGGTGAGTTAGAGTTTTTTCTATCGAGTCCCTTTTAGAAGATATCGAAGAATCTTTAGTTGATTCGTAACCGTATGGTTATGGTTCATAGTAGATATAAGTCATATGATTATAGACAAAGAATACACATAGAGTTATATAGGGTGATCATGTATTCTTTTAGGTGTCTCCTAGGTTGGGTCACCATGGGATATGGGGTCATAGCAAGCTGGAACCCAGGTTCATTGGACCATTTGAGGTTATGTAAATAATTGAGTCTATAGAATACCGATTGGATCATCCATATAAATATAGTTTTATGCATGACATTTGTTATGTGTCACAATTTTGGTGGTATGACCCTGACCCTTCTCATGTGATCGATGTGGATGATGTTGATCTCACGATAGAGTGTCCTTTGAGGAGCATATGATATGTGTTTCAGATCATAGTGAGGAATTGTTTTGGGGAAAGCCCATGTTGATAGTTCGTATATTCAGGAAACACGGTCATCTATAGGAGACAACATGGAAGGGATAAGTAGATATTAGGTCTTAATGGCCTGATATTTTTGGCTCAGAATCTTATTGATGATTGGGAGTGCAGCTCAAGGATTAGATATTATAAGGTGAGGAGATTATAAGATCTCAACCTTTTTTGGAGATGAATTAGGAATGATTTCAAGTACAATTTTTCCTCTTGATGAGTAAACTTTGTTTGGTTTTAATTTGGGGTGAGTTTGTGTGCCAATTTTAGAAAAATGAAAGAAAAAGGCTAGTGCATGGTTGGTGCATATTTAGAGAAAACTATACACCCCATACCAGTAAATCATGAAACCTTGGAAAAAGGGGAATTAGATGGTTGGTGCATAGTTTTTAAAACCATGATCCCTCTTAGGAGTAGCTATGCACCCTTATAAGAATAGCCACATGGTTTAGGTGCACATTTAGGGAAAACCATGTGTGAATATTTAATTCAACCGAAAATAAATTTTTAAATCAACTGAACCCCTAAAACTCACTATATTAAAACCCCATTCAATCCTGGGCATTATTTAATGATTTCAGATCCCCCCAACTGGATTATAATCCTTCTTGAACTCTATTATTCATGATTTTAATCCTAGATCAAAGATTTGAACCACTCCCAGTAAGAGAATATTATCCCTCTTGGATTTTTATTCTTCTTCCTTTCTTCTCCCATCATAGAAAGGCTTGTTCTTCCTGTTTTGATTAGATATAGATCCTAGATTGTGGATATAGATCTAAAATTAATGTATCTTTATTTTTTTCGATATTGGTTTGGGGTTTTAGATATTGATCTCATTTTATGTCGTTGTATCACTCAAATATTACGGATTTTCATCGGGTGATCATTCATCAACAATTGAGTTAAGTGGTATCTAATTCAAATCCCAATATCTTAATTGAAATTATGTTTATGTAATTATAGAATTTCTATTAGATTTTTATCAATTGATTCCATGATTAAATTAATTATATTGGTAAATTAATTAATTAAGGTAAAATGGAAATTGTGAATATTGGAATTATAGATTGTGAACCATTAATTGTGGAATTAATCAAGGGATATTAAGATTTTTGAATCGATTAATTAATTGTGGAATTAATTAGGGGATTTTGAGATTGAAAAATTAAGTAATTAATTGTGGAATTAATTATATGATAAGGATATTATGAATTGAATAATTAATTGATGAATTAATTATGTGATTATTAGGATGCTGAGGGAACTGATGTGATAAACTAAGTATTCAATTTGTTTGGAAATTATAAGATTAATTAGTTGTTAAGTTTATTAATCAAATTTAGAAGATTTTTTAATTATTGAGTTAATTAACAAGATTAAAATATTGATTAATTGTTGAGTTAATTAATATGATTGAAAAGATTAATTAATTGTTGAGTTAATTATTAAGATTAAGAATATTAATTAATTATTGAGTTAATTAATGAGATTGAGATGATTAATTAATTATTAAGTTGATTTATAGGATTGAGAATATTAACTAATCGTTGAGTTAATTAATGGGATTGAGATGATTAATTAATTTTTGAACTAATTAATAAAATGATGAATGGTAACAATAGAATTCATATGAGAATTGAGATCTAGATAGGTAACAAAAACATTATGAGATTAAGATGAGATATAGAATGGAAGCGATTTCATTATTGGACATGGTATGCCTTGGGGATAGTCGATACTCCAGTGTGGGTCAAAGTAGGTATTGTGATACGAGTGTCCTTGTAAACCCAATGAGTTTTTGTGGTTAAATAAAGAAAAAGTTGATAATGTGATAATTGTTTACTTTTTCATTTTTTTTATTTATTTATACAACTATATACATTATAATTGACTGAATATTGTTTTACACACCATTGGTGGTGGCCTATTAATTTTTACTCACACCCTACTTGGGTTTCCTGATCGATACCCAAATAGACTTTATGTTTTTTGGATAGGTTAAGGGAAAAGGCCATGTGTTAGATTGTTGGCATGGGGATATACCATGGTTGAGAGAACCAATCATGTTCGGTACCTACATGGTAGTCATTAGTGTATTTACCTTTGAGTCTACATTTTGACACTGGACATGTATTTTGGCATTTCGTATCTACTACATAGTTTTGAGGTTATATTTTTAGTTATTTTTTATCTTGAGATATTGGTATTATTGAAGTTATGATATCATTTAGTTATTAATTTGTTATAGTTTATTTATTTCTATTGGGTTATTACTCTAATTAAAGAGGCTATAGTCTCCCCATGACTCAAATTAGACCTTCTCTACTACTCGGTATCCTCTGACGTATGGGGAGGTGCACTTGATGTCATGTGGGGGTGATACTCGGGGCACCGGGGCATGACACTTGTGACAGGACATAACAGAACACTTATCCATAAAATTTTTCACACATGCAAGATTAAAATATGTAATTTCATACAACTTATAAAGTAGGGTATAAAATAAAAAATGGACAATCCTATATAACTAGACTTGATTTCTTACCCAGCATCATCTACTAACTCTGATGAAGCTCCACTAACTCAACCATATATAGAATTAGGGTCATTTTTTTTACCTAAGTCATAAAAAATTAAGTCTCTCAGGTGCCTTGGTTCTCAAGATGGGTGGTAATACAATTAAATACTCTACCCCTAATGATGTCCCTAACAAGTTCTGAAAATACAAGTGAATTCTTGATATGAAAATATAATAAATAGAATAAAAATTAACATATAATATTTGATAATTCATAGTTTCCTCACCCCATGTGAACCTACCAAATTCTATAAATCCCATAATATGATGATATATCCATAGACTGAATACACATTAAAGATAAATGATGTATCACTCATTGTTTCATTTTAAAAAGTGAATGATTTTTCACCATCAACTTTCCTTAGGTGAATGATGTATCATCATCACAACCCATACTTGTGAAAAATATATCATAAATATAAGGTTAACAGATAATGAGAATTCAATGGGTAAATTAGGCATCAAAAATCATAAGTGTATGATATATAACCACTACCCAAATGTAGGTAGATGATATACTACTGATACACATATTAGGTGGGTGATTCATCATCAACACAATACTACATTGGTAGACATTGCTCTATTAAAATAAACTACTCAAATAGATAAATTAAAATCTATAACCATATTTCAGTGTATGATGTACCACTATCATCAATCTATAGTAGGATTATGTTCCAATAATAACAATACCTAAGTCTGTGATATACCAACTCTATAGGTAGACACTATACCAAAAACATAATAAGAGTGGTACAAAACAACTAATTTATCATCCCCATGGTGAATGATAGAACACAATTTCAATTTTAGTGGATGAGACACCAAAAAACAACCCAAGGTGGATGATGTACCAAAAATAAGTAACTTTAGAAAACGATTCATTACTCAAAACAAAAATATTTTTTTCAGGGTTATTTATCACAAAAAATTGTTTATACTCTCAAAGAATCCAACCACCTCAGTGTCCGTTACTTATCCTAGCCCACATGTAGCGTATTATATTCCTATTTCATACCTCATAAATGTATATTATAATACCCCACCAAAGGATCCTAAGACCACATCTAAATCATAATTCCATCATTAAGTCTCTATATTCAAAGCTTCATAATGAATTCATAATTCTAATGGTAAAAAGTGGCATGGAAATTAATACACATCAATAAAGGGGCCAATCATGAGTCTACTAATGTCTATTTTTACCTTAAGAAGCTATGTATTTCAATTTAGATAAAATTATATAGAATGTGAAAAAAGTATCACTAGACTATTTCAATAATATTTTTGACACATTCTCAAAATCCAAATAGAAAGAAATGTACCACCTACCAATACCTAGAAATTTTATACTCATTGAATACCACAAGTTGATTTTTCCATGTCAATTAAAATCATAAAACCTATAAAAATTACAAGACAAGTGCTTAGACAATTATTTATGGATATATAATGAGGTAAAAACATGATAGAGAGAATATCATTTCTATACTCTCCCACGGAACTCCCCATTATAGAAAAAACACTATTCAAGACATAAACAAAGAAGACCTAATCCTAACAAAATAAGAATGATAGAGGAAGAGGGAATAAAAGTGTTTTTGCTCCATATTTGGAAGAATAAATGAGAAATTAATATCCTTTTATAACATTTAAACCAATTAAATTAATTAAATAAAAGTTCTAAAAATCACATTATTCCCTATTGGAACTCTGAATGCCTAATAGGGTTCCATATGACCCCTATTTGACTCCAATATATAGAGGATGTCACCATTATCTAATAAACCAAAATTATGATGGACTCCTACTATAATTATTATAATAAATGTGCTACTTGGGTAGATTTAAATAATCTACTTATTTTCCTAAAACATGATCTCAATCCATCTTTGATCCTTCCAATATCTAAAAGAGGCTAAAATACACAATATTTTGACCAGAATTAAATACAACTAACACCTCTGAATGGTAAGGGTTATATAATTTCTCCAATATATTGGAGATCAACCCTATGATGATTTAATAAACATCATCTATGAAGTTATCCCGCCGACATGACCATATATGAAACTCTCTCTTCCACATTTCCTCCTAAATATGCATGTACTCTAACGACATTCATATCAACATGAATTTAATCCAATAAATCATCTTCTCACTATGATCCATAATACAAAATGGTCATGCCTCACACAATTAACCTTACTCTAACTCAACCACATTGAGGTTTATCACATGATAATGGTCAAAACAGAGTCCTTAAGGTTTAGATGCATAAAATAAATCATTCATGGAACTATAACTCAAAGTAATATCAATTTGATATGTTATGATATCGGCCGTCTCAATTACAAAAAATATATCCCTGAACCTAGGTTCTATCTTTCCCAACCTTCAAATACTAGGGTTCTCTATGAAAGGATTTTCCCACAAGAATACTCATCCATCCATATTAAACATAATATAATCAAATCACATCATTGATGTCTAGTTTTAGAGGGAATAAAATACTTTCTATTTTCTAATGATTATACAACATATCATACATGGTACTAATACCAATAGTATCTAACTCCCCTTACCCTAATTTTTACTGATAGAATTATCACAACTTTACATACAAAGATATGAATTTTACCATATGAATCGTTGTGTGATAACTATTGTTAAAGGAAAACTCTATAATATCAAGATGTTTCTCCCATGAACTATTGAAATCATGTATGAACTCTCACTACATGTCTTCTAATACATGGGTATTTAGGAAATTATTTCTATCATTGACCATGATGGTCCATTTCCTAGGGGTATACATTATCTCAAATTAAAAATAATAGAGATAATCGACCTACCTCATCCACCAAAGGTGTAACTCACATTATGAGAATATATAATTCAAGTTTTTATGATATTTAAACACCATAATCCTCTTTACATACCTTCATTAGAACATATCCAAAAACAAATCATGATATATCACTACAAAATGTTTACTCCAAACATGTATTTGGTTATTATTGTGAATGTAAAGATCACTTTCAGATCCTAAAAGGATCCATCATAAGAATCTTACCATAGCAACATCACCACCGTTCATGGTAAATATATTATTTGTCCCTTTTAAATGGGATAAGTACTAGATAACACTCTATTAGTAACCTTCCAAGCCTAGAAAATAGTGAATCTAAAAATTGTTATTAGGACTCTACTGAAAAATACTGACCACAAAAATCTCCCTATCCACTAAAATTTTCACCTTCGATATCAAGTACCCCAAGAATTGAACCTCTCTAATCTAAAATTATTACTTCAAGAGTCTAGAGTGAGACCAATAATTATCCCTTAGTGTACTCAAAATAGTCTCTATACGAAGAGAATGATCCTCCCTTGAAAGGGAGTACTCAAAAATATCATCAATGAATAATATAATGAAAAAAATAAAAAATACATATGGAATAACCTTTTCATCATACCCATAAACATAAATAGTGGGTATATGGATTCTAATGACATCATGACGTAATCATATCATCCATATCTGATCCTAAAATTATTATAAATAATATCTAAATCTCTAAACTTAATTTGATGATAGCTCAACAATAATTAAATCATTGAGAACCAATTGGACCCCTTAAACTATTTAAACATTTTTTCAAAAAGAGGAATAAAATACCCTTGCTTAGGTGTCTACAAGACCATTCTACATTAATAAATCCATAATCATAATGATGTATCTTTATTTTAAAGAATAATACTGGAGAACACTAGGGGAGGATATTCTTGGGTTCATAAACCAATTCACCTATAGATCCTCTAGTTGTGAATTTATCTTTGTCATGTCTTTAATATCCATAATGTATGGTGGGAAGGATATAATCAATGTTTTTAGAATAATCATGGTCATAGAATAGATCTGTATATTGGGTGGAGATCATAAGAAATCCTTAGGAATGAAATCCTAGAACATGTCACTTACAAGAGAAAATGTCACCTTTAGAATCACTTTATCCCAGTGAACAATTATGGTATTAAAGGTTGAAATTGACCATATATTACCATGGTATGGTATTGACTAGATTTTCTATAGATCTAACTCACAATTTAAGTATGAAAATCACCATCTAAGGATGTGAATGACACCCACTAATGATATTAGTTGATGTATTCTCAATAATGTATCAACCAATCCATCCTAAAGATAACATCAATACTACACATATTTAACATGAAGAAATCCCATATAATCCTACATATTATAATCCATATATTACCCTTTAGAAATATTCAGATACCCTTTGAACATATCACTAAGTGTGTATCGATTGACATCACCCCATAAAGATACTCAATAAAAAAACCCAAATCACATACAATATAATATTCTATGAATAATTGTGATACAATCATATAAAAAAAAGTTAAATATAGGTTCAAGCACATAGTAATGATACCTTGAATGGTATATAGTTCTCCACCCAACCTAGAAAGTGTCTTCTTAATTGTTTGAAGTTATATTGAATCCCATCATTGACTTCCCAATACTCGACTTACCCAAGTGACATATCCCTACCAACACCACTACCCCTACTCATTGGAACCACAAAATTCTTTATAAATCAAATGGACAAATGATTCATAACTACTAGACTATTATTTTTCTCTTAGACCTACTTTTAAACGTCTAGTGAGACTGAATCTAAACCAATTATCCAAATATGTTGTTATACCATTGAAACTTTATAAGTTTCCTTTATCTACACTATAGAATATTTATTTTGGGTTTCTATAATAATATGGAAAAATAATTCACTTCTTATCGCACTGATATCACTCATGTGAGACTCCCCCTCTTGAAGGAAGTGGAGAATCTTTTCCCTTACTACTATACCAATATTCACCCTTGTGAGACTCCTAAAAACTATTCTTATTATATTTGGAAGACCTAATTCTGAACCTCGTATAATAATCATATCACCTAGATGTCCTATCATCTATCTATTTAGGAATCAAAATAAATACCTGGTTCGAAACATCTAATATGTATTTCCACTAAAATATATTCACCTAATAGTGAATATAATGCCTCAAACCATCCTCATAACTCATAGCTTTTGTAGTCTCATTACCCTGTAGTTCAAGTGAAGACCATAATAGATTAGTAAAATGGATTCTATAATCCATAAATAACATTCCCCCTGAATATGATATATAAAAACTCTATCTTGGTTATCCCTTAGAGTCTAATGAAAGAAATATGAGAAAAAGAGAGTCTATAAATTATTTTTGATCATCCTTACATTTTGGTCTTACAAGACCATAAAATCCAAAAATAATTTCATTTGTCCCCAAATAAAATAGTAAGTATGATCCAAAACACACTTTAGAGGTGTCCCAAGATGATAAAAAATGGAATGAAAAAACATCATCAAAATATTGATAGCCCATACACCACCCTAACCCAAAAAGAGAAATGGATACTATAGCTAAAACTCAATGGTCAAGTTTTTCATGTTTGACCTAAATCTTTGTAACCCAACCCCTTAGATTTAAAAACCAAAAGAATACACTCATGTATTTGTTTATCAATATGAATAACATGTACAATTGTATGATTTGGACCCACTTCTGGTGGGGAATACTCATCCCTACCTTGTTGATTCTCAATGTGAGGTTGTCATGGACTAATTTCACTATAATAATAAATTCAAAACTCAAATATATATTACAATTATCCATATAATAGTTTATGAAAATCAATAAAATTTACATTACTCTCTTATGTAAATTCACACTCACTGATATAAGTGTCTCACATATCATCATGAATATATCCCAACTTATATACGATTTGGTCAGGTAAAATATTACGTATGATCCTATTATAATCATAGTATATCAATATTAGTAACTTGAAATCATGGATTGGACAAATAAAATTTTCCTAAGAATTTATCAAATAAAAATTTAGGTAATTTTTTGTTTAAAATTTAAAAAAATTAACCATTAATTATATCTATAATATCACATAAGAATATTAATTAAAAAGGAATCATATGAATGTCAGGTGATCCCTACATATTAATTATGATACTTAAAAACATTCTCTCTTACTACCATTGGCCCAATGTAAAACCATAAATCATAAATAAAACCCCAATCCATCATATTATTTGAAAATCATAAAACTATAATAATAGAGAAGAAAGAAAGAAATATCATACTTGGTAACATGAAATTCACCTCACACTTGGGTTAAATACTATTAAAAATAGGATCCATAAGAAAATATGAAAACACCCAATATCTTCTCCACTATATCCTAAAAAATAATAAAAAATTAAAAATAAAGCATCTAATACTTCTTTGTAATGTCCTTGATCTAGTTCACCGCTAGCGTGATCAAACCAGGTCACTATATACCTTAGGTGAACTTGCCTATATTCTAAAGGATATCAATTAGAGGTGAGGTAAAATTCATATCATGGTGATAATATTCCCACTATGGTATAGAAAATTATAAATTACACATAAATCAATATCAATAGTTGTATTCAAAAATTAATTACAACATAACAATAGACAACACAAGTATGTGCCATCTAAATTTGAATAACTATTTACATTGTATAACAAAACAAGATTATAATGTTATATAAGTTATATAATAATATAGGATCTACTATTAGAAGATAAGATAAAAAAAGTCCAAAAGTAATAAAAATAATGGATACATATAATAAATGGTCTCAAGTTTAACAGGGTTCTATATCATAGTTAAAACCATGCTTTTCTAGCTTAACCGTCCCTAGTATTTGGGCCCATTACCATAACTAGGTCACCAAACATAATGTTTTATTGGGTACTTGGGGTTCCCAAATAGGGCATGAGTGAATCACATTAGGCTACAAAAAACATTTTTCTTAAAAATTCCATTAAATATAAGTCTGTGACTGATAGAGAGTTATAATAAAAAATATGTAAAGAACGTATCACTTCATGGAATGATGAACAACTCAACCACATGTGACCATACCTTCTTCAGTCGGTCCCTAAGTGGAAATATAAATAAATGTGCTGAACACAACTAAAACTATGAATTATATATCAATAATCATTACATAATTAATTTCAATGGGTTTTTACTATCAACTGTTAATTTTTAAATGATGAATCAGCTTTAAAACCCATTAATATGACCAATCTATAACCAATACCCTTTCAATGGTGAATAATAAATATACTAGTGAATAAGGTATCCCAAATATCAATTGGATGATATAATAACACCAACTATACATAGGTGGATGATATACCATAAAAAAACACCTTAGGTGGACGATGAAGCACTAACAGAACACTCCATAGGTGGATGATCCCAAAAAATATCTTCAAATTTAATGGATGTTATGCACCACTAACCATATCTACATGGAAGATGTTCCATAAATGTAAATCTCTTCGTGGATGATATAACAGTAATATCAATCTCTAGGAATATGATATACATCCAATTATAGTCTCCAAGTGGATGATGCCCCACCAAGACATCTCTCCTTGGTTGATGAGGCACCATCTATAACAACTCTCTAGTTAGTAAATATACCATCATCGTGCTAGAAGTGTATGAGATTTAACCAATACATCATTCCCATGGCGAGTTATGGGTCACCAAATCAATTATGGTATATGAGACACCACTAAGCATCCCATGCTGGATGATGTACCGTAAATCATCCACATCAATAAATGAATTATCACTAATATAAAAAACAATGAATTCAAAATTATTTATCACATAAAAGGGATTATATTCTCAAATACACTAACCCACTCAATGTTTCATGATTGAGTTATCTCATCACTAAACTATCACATTTTCATCTCATGCCATATTTAGGTATGGTTTAGGATTCCCATGAAACTCTTATGTTCATGTCTCAAGTATAATTCAACCATACCAGGTCCAAAGTTAATATTCTATTAAATATCCACAATCCAAATGGTTATAGGTGACCATAGTATCAATATCCATCAATTAAGGGACCTCTCATGGATTTATTCATATCTATTTATACCATACATAGTGAAACATTTCATTTTCGATAAAATTATAATGAATTCACACAAAGTAGAACTTCTTCAATTTCATTATACATGTGATACACTCACAAAAATAAATAGTAATGAAATAAAACACCTATAAGAAACTATTAGGGTCCTGTTAATAAAATTTAATTATCTTATTTGGCCTTAATAAACCAAAATTAGTGAACCTGAAAAAACTACAACATTAGGTCTTAATTAATTATACATGATGAAAACAATAATAACGGGAAAATGAGTGGTTTGCACACCCATGGAACTCTCCTATTATAGATAGCACTCTCATATGACTATAAATGAACAATATTATAGTCTATAGGAAGACTGATAAGAAGTGTTTTCACATCCTTATTATAATAAAAATGATAAATTATTATCATTTTATATAATTTAATACAATTGAATTAACTGAATTAAAATGTAATAACAATAAAATCAGAGCCCCTGAAACTCTTTTTGGACTACGAGATCTATAGAAAACCCTATGTGTACTCAGGCTAATAGTCACAGTCACCATTTCATATGATACTAGAAATTTAGGGGAATAAAACTAGACATTTTATGGGAAACATTATATCAAGGAAGATTTCATCATCGGCCCATTTTTCTAAAAGTTGAGCCTGAGCCTCCTCTGACCTCTCCAATATAAAAAATAGTCCAAAATAGATACATTTAAAAAAAACTAAATCAATTTCATACCTCATAATGGGTGGGTAATTATAATTATAATTATTATATATTAATTATACCCCAACCAAATCATCTCTCATAAAATCATAAATTAAATAATTATTTATTTCATATAAAAGTATACTCCAAAGACCATTAACATTTCTTGAGTTCTCTCAGTAATTTTATTGAATCTTAAACTATTAAATATTTCGGTTCATTTAACAAAAATAGAGTATATTTTATTATCCAACCTTAGAGAACTAGTGAATACTATCATTGAAATAATCCATCTCACTTATTTCAAAAATTAATAACATAATATTATATTATGATTTATATAAATCCAACAGAAATCAGACTAAAAATAAAGACATATTGTATTATATAACATATAGTTAAAATAATATAATCATATTCAAGATACACATATTGTGTCACCCTCTCTGACTCTTATCTTAGCGAAATATAGAATAACCCACATATTAAGAGTTGTATCTAGTATCACATCAAAATTACCATTGAGAAATGGAGATGTTTTGGAAATTGAAACTTTACTATAAACCCAACTATGTCATATAATCACTTTATGAACTGATATATTTATAAATAAGATATATTAATGTAAAATCTACCCAAATTCATGATCTATATTTCTTTTAATTTTCTTAATGAATTGTCCTGTAAACACTATGACCATATATTTTTAATAGACACTTATATTTTAATCAATTTTCTAAACATATCTTCTCTTAAATCCTATAATGAAATATTATATCATGAAAATTTAGCTAATTTTTTACCGCTATAAGACAAAATACATGAAATATACTTCTCTTGGAATATATATGTCTTGGTTTTAATCATTTTTCTAAGAAAATGACTCAGGATATACATTAATAATATTCTCAAGTCTAAGGACTAGTAAACACATTTAATTATAGTAACATCTAATGGAATATAAAATAGTTATAGTTATTATTTATGGTATTATCATCATAATATCATATATTTGAGATCACTAATTGAAAACTTAAATAGAAGAAGTATAAATTCTTATGGATCATTAACTTCTAATATTCATTAAAAAAATTCTTTTTAGTTTTATGTATCTAGACCATAAGACATAGTTTTAAAAATATAATCATGAAATATTAGGTTTGGAATTATAGAGAAGAATTTTTATTTTATATTATTGCAATAAATATTAAATGAAAATTATAATAAATTTCATGAAAAAGAAAAATAATATGATAATAATAAAATATGTATACAAAAAACATACTACATGATATAACAGTAAAAATTATATAATATATTTGGAAATAGATCTCTAAATCTAACCTAAAATACATCATAAATGGTGTTCGTTACTAAAATTAATTCATGAATGTGTTAATTTTATATAATTATTAACACTTATTGAATTATTTGATTCTTATTATTCTATACTGAATAAATTAAATTATTTTTTCTATTGATTTTTTTTGAATTGAGATTGACACTTGAATAATGATTCGATCTGATTTAGAATTTGGAGTTGACAAAAATTAGTGTTCATGAGAATCCCAAATATATTTTTATATATATTCAATTATAGTTAAAAAATTATTAGTAGTATCTATATGTGAAATATGTATTTTATACACTTGCTATTTTTTATATATTTTTTTAAAAACTTTGAAATTGAATATTATTTTAAGAAAATATTTTCTTTTTTTCAATGATTGAAAATAAATATTAAAATTTTTATTGAATTTTTTTATAATTGAAAAATGACAACATAAAATTCCAAAAATTTATATATTCAGACTTCCTAAAAAATTATGATTTTTTAGAACTTGTAGGTTGTTGAATGTTTTGTCTAATTTGTGATGTGTAGAACCTATAAAAATTTAAAAAAAATTAAATATCATGGATAACATAAAATAGTGACAAAAAATATATCATCAAACAATCAATTATTTATGTTTTACACCTCCTATATGATTGATTTATTAGGATTAAATAACTCATATTCAGGTAGTGGAATACACCAAATAAACAAAAAATCCTATATTTCCATTCTATGAAATGGAAATCATATATGAACTAAAATGAAGAACATGTGTACCATTCACAATTCTAAGTTTAATATCTTTTCATAGAATATAGATTTCGTTAATATCCTTATGAATAAAACAATGGGATCCTTACTTCACAATATTTCCATGGGATATACTGAATCAAATAACCTTTACATTAGATTCTCCTTTAAATCATGATATGATTATAGTGACCTAGACAAGCCATGAATTTGTTTTAAAACATTTTCATAAGGTAAGCATTATATCTCACAAATAATCATACAATTCCAAGAATGGAAGGTTTGGTATCTTTTAGTACTATCTACAAAATTCAATTATTTTACAAACACTGTGAACATCTATCAAAAACAAATAGACACTACATATACTCCTATACTTATTGAACATGATACCCATATTCATAATCTATGGAAATGGAAACATAAGAAACGGGTTATCTCAAATGAACAGTAAGGTTAAACATAAGTGATAATAATTTAATATCATAATTGAAAATAGGATGTGAATATGGTTATAATCAAGATACATAATAAAATTCATTCACAAAATATTATAGATCATATACCATGGAATATTCTTTGGAATAACATAAGATATTAATAAATAGAGTGTAGAAAAATGAGTCAATAAATGTTATTCGTGATAGATTAAAAATCACAATAATAAGCATAAAACTATAAAATGTATTTATACATTTCCATAAACGTCCGTATAATAAAGATTACCGTAATGAGCCAATACTCAATGGGAATTCTTACGAGAAACTAAAATATACTCGGGAATACATATATCATGAGATATAAACTTCAAAACAATGAATTGGAGGGAAATTAACTAACCTAATGATAATCATATATAATTATTTGGGTCACATGAAATCCATCACTTATCACATAATTAATAAACCATAAAAATAAAATGGGTTTAATAAAACATTCCATAAGAAAATAACTCACTTTTATAGAGTAAAGAACTTTTTGGAGGGAAACTGTTTTGAAATGGTTAAATTAAATAAATAATTAATAACTTTATCACTAATCATAAAATTATAAACCAATAGAAAATAATTGGCTTTATAATTACATCAAGTAAAATTATAGCTAAATAAAATTAAATAAACATAATAAAGAATATTTTATTTCATAGTACATATAAAGGGTATATGGTTAAATAAATAATTTCACCAAATCAATCAATGTATGGAATTTATTAGAACAAACTTCAACAAAATAAATCAAAAATAGGGTACTCAAAGAGGGAAGACATTGAGTGAAATATTAAGAACATACATAATGGATTACAATGAATGAAAAAGGTAGTTATGGATCATTACTACAAAATAGAAGGTCTTTATAGAGGTCATATTGAGAAAGTAAGTGTATTTTTACATTATAATAACATAATTAATGAAGTATAATGTATGTAAATGAATGTAGATTTAGATGAAAACCATTTTTAGGAGCATTGGGAAAAAATTATCGTAAATAAGAAACATCCTTTATATTTCTGAAACAATAGATATAAATTGATTATAAATAAAGGATAATAATGTTTTATTTTATAAACCCATTCAAACTCTAAAAGGGAGTATAATAAAAAATGGCCATTATGGTGGAATGAGGTGTTCACACAGTAAATGTTAAAAAGTTATTTTTTTACACTTTGATAAAAATGGACAAAACAAAAAAAGATAAAAAATCATTAAAACATTTTTGAAGAATATAATGTTGTATAAAATGAACACAATAAATTATTGAGATATAAATAATGAAATTTGAAAATTTATCCAATGAATCAGTACATGAAAAAGTGGAAGTTCCTGACTTAGAAGAACAGACGAGGTTCGTTTCACTTATAATAAACACTTTTGGTAAAATATGAGTCCTAGGGAAATGAAATATATAGTGAACATATAAAAACCCATGAATATAAAAATAAAATTATGAGTGATATTATAAAAAATATAAAGTCACTTTATAGATTATGTTTCAAAAAAATCATTTAAAATAAATATTTGTAAATAAACTCTTTTGGTTTGAGTATCATTTTGATCAAAACCACTTTCATGTTGGGTAGCTTTTTAATTGATGTAAATTTAAATAAATTAAATGATTTGTCTCTTAAAAACCCATGAATATGGTAAAATAAATTAATTAGGAAGTTATCACACCATATTAATGTATAATGGTGCACATTAACAAATACTTCTTAAGATATAAATATGAGGAAAATAATCCCTTAACTTTTTAATCTAATAGTTCAATGTAATCTAAAATACTATAAAAAATACATAAATGTAATATTATTATTATCTATAACCTTATTCATGAAAATTAACCCCTCGTATGTATCGTTTGTTATCATTTATAATGAATATATTAGTTAGTTATCTCTCATTTTTAATATAAGTTGTTAGAACTTTTACTGGATTATTTTTTAAAAATTTAATGAAGATTGGGTCAATTATACTTAAATGGATTCATGTTAACTATTATTATATCATTCAAAATAGAATAATAATTTTCATAATGATTAATTAAGTAGCATTTTCATTAGGTGAAAGATATGAATGATGATTGTGAAAATAGAAATTGGGATTAACTAGTTTACAATGTGTTTAACGATCGAAAGGTGATATATTAATAAATATTTTAAATCATTAAATCATATTAAATTTATCATTATTACATGGTATTACCATTATATGGGATCCAATAATCATTTATGAAAAAATATTTATAACATTGCTTATGTAGGTGGCTAAATCAACCCAAATGGTAATTTGTCTTAATAATTTAATGAGTAATGGGATTTATTTAGATAATGATATTGTCACATATAAATAGTATTAAACATTTAATAAACATCATATATATTCATTAAATCCATTCTAAGGACCATCAATGATAAGTGATGATGAATAATAAATTTCTTTTCTCGTGGAGGTGGTAGTCTACACTAACACATGAATGATAATTTTGTTTTTCTTAATTTAAAAGATATATGAATATAAAAATATAAAAAAATAATATAATAAAATTAAAGTATAAATTTATAATAATATTATCATATTTATTTCCAATAAAAAATATGATTTTAGAAAATTATGAAGAAACGCTAAGTAGTTGATAATACTCATTTTGAGGATTAAATTTTCCACTGAACTATCCATGGAAATGAAGGAATTATGATAAATAATAGTCACCATATTAATTTTAAATAGGCATAGGGATCTAGTAGGAGTAATGTTTTTGAATTCCAAGAACAAATTCGAAGGAGAGGTTGAATTTCTACCCTTTTATCTGTGAAAGGAAGCATAATTTTTAATGTAACCATTACATTTTCAGTAATCTAATGTTACTATTCCAATGTAAAAAACTC
Organism: Viscum album; assembly: GCA_963277665.1. Classification (NCBI taxonomy): domain Eukaryota; kingdom Viridiplantae; phylum Streptophyta; class Magnoliopsida; order Santalales; family Viscaceae; genus Viscum; species Viscum album. The sequence continues at coordinate 621,541,906 of OY728157.1, forward strand.
CAAAATTTACATAAGTGTAGAGGAAGTATGTCTGGGTATATATTATTCTAATCTACTTATTTTTTAGGCAAACTTAAGTATTTAGGATTTTTATTTTGACTTTTTAAATTGTTCCCCAATTTATTTTATCCATTATAATTAATATTTTATCTTATTAATTAATTTTAATAGAAATAATTAAGATTAGACCATTTACCTAATTTTAACTGTCTAAAATGTTTTAAATAATTTTAAAAAATAAAAATTTTCTGATTGGAAATGTAAATTTCAAAATAAATCAAAAAAACACGTAAAATGTATTTTTTAGGAAAACTTTTTTATTAGGATTAAATTATTTTTACAGGAAATGATTATTAAAATACATATACTTTTGAAATAAATTATATTATTATAAAAAAATAAAATTTTGTCAGAATTAAAAGAATAACAAAATAGAATTTCACCATCAAAACACTTAATTAGACAAAATGACCGAAAATCATTTGAAAAATGTTACATTTTTATTTTATTCTAAAAATGTTGTATATATAATTTATAAGTTCAAAAAAATTTAAATTAATAATTTTATTTCTTAAATACATATTTTATTTCTAATTTTTTAGTATTAGAGGATAGTATTATATAATTATAAAATCATGAAAATTATATTTTTTATAAAAACTGTAACACCCCAAGATTTCATGGTGTTTTATTTCTTCAAAATAATTTGATAACTTACACTACACGCAACACCGAGTTCAAGCACACCATGACTTACCAAACAAGCCATTCAAAAGAGGTTATGAATAGTATTAACTAAATTTTAAACTTTATATAATCCTTATAATTTTAGAATCCATATTATGAGTTTCTTAGACATAATGTAAGAACAAATTCATTTTCAGTATTGCACTTTTACCAACTTTTAATAGTGAACCCTTTTTAAATACAATATTTTAAACTTTTATATATTCAATTTGACTAAATAAATTTACTTTTTAGAATGGGGACATCAAAAATTTACAATGAAACATCCCAAGCTTCCACGGTACGTTTTCCTTTGAATAACACAGTAGTGTGTGTTGTACGCAACTTCGAGTTCTAACACACACCACAACCAATCAAACTAGCCGTTATGAATAGTAATAACTACTTTTTGAAATTTTATAAATTTTACCTCTCAAAATGGACTTCATTTTTGTATTCGTAGTATCGAATTTAGCCTAAGGTGAAATTTTGGAACTTTTTGGATAACATTTATATTTTGATGAATAGTGAAAATTACTAAATTTTAATTAAAAACAACTTTGTTAATCGAAATAATTTATATTGATAAATTTTGAATTTGAGTGGTTTAAAAGTATATTTAGAATATATTTTTACCATTTAATAAAATGTTGGTCATTGTACATAATTTCACAATTAAACCGAACATAAACAAGTGTCAGTCTTTTGATAGTTATTATCTCTTAAAAACACGCTATTTGTTTTGACGACGGGTATTAACTTTTAAATTAATTAATGCAACTGATATGTTTTGAATTTGGTAAAATAGACATAATTTTTGAATTCATAATATCAAATACAGATTAGGCCTAATTTTTTGTATTTTTCTGGAAACTTTCATTTTTTGATGAATAGTGAAACCACTAAGTGGTAGTTAAAAAACTGAATTTTTCCTAAAACTTAATTTTACCGCTTCTGTGAGTGGAATTTCGAAAATCTGAGAGACACGGTTAATATCAAGGAGTAAAATGTGGTTTAATGAGATGAAAATAATTTTCGGTGAATAGTAACTTTTTACTTTTATTTACCACTATTAAAAGTAAATAGGGTAATTAAGGGTAAAAATGATATTATTATTACCCTAACATATGTCCTAATTCTATTGGGAAAGTGTATCTCGACCAAAAAAAACCTTAGGGATAAAATATTATCATTTAGGTCCACTTGGATTAGATTAAGACATTTATTATTATTTAATTCAAAGAAGAGTTAAAAGAGTTAAAATCAAAGTTTATTTACTAAAACATTTTTAATATAAGGTTATACATAAGGTAAATTCGATTGTAAATATTAATTAGGAAGATAAAAAGATTTCCTACATAATGGAATTTTATTTATAATTTTTAGACAACAAATAATGTAATTTATTTATGACACAATGATGATGAAGTAATTACCATAATAATGAAAAATTAAAATAATTGATATTATAAATACCCAAATAAATATAATTTGAGACTTTTTATGAATTAAACTAATTTTATAGGTTAATATGTCATGTTAGTAATGATTTAATTAAATTATTTAGAATTAATCATTCTGTTATGATTTTCAAAAAAATTAATTTTCCAAATAGTGTCAAAATTGACATAAAAGAGTTTTTAATACAAATATTATATTATTAATTGATATTCAATTCCAAAAAATCTAAGGTTCTGCCAAGAGACTTATATCATGATATTTTTATCATTAAGGGGCCACTTGGGGGTCTCTTGGAGGTATATAGTAAGTTTAGTAACTATATAATATAAAAATAAAAAGTGACATGGTAAGTGTCAAACTAATTAACTAAGAGTTAAAACTAAAAGATAAGGATAATATAATGACCCAAACCTTTCTAAATTATATTGGTTGAGTTATTTTAGACCCATACCCACATTAAACTTTAAATAATCTACTTTGGAGCCATTAGAAACCGAATATGAATTTATTATAAAATAATATTTATAGCTTTTCCAAAGGTGCCCCTCACCCCTCTTAGTAAAGGGAACTCCCCCTTCTCATTAATTCACACCTTCAAAGTCATTTGGATCAGCCAAACTCTGCCCCAATACTCTATCAACATCCCTCACTTCATCCTAGAGTCCTTCCTTTAGTCATAAAGCCAACCTAAGGAGCCCTTTTGATCAAATCAAAAGGAAGAACCCGAAGAAGAGGTAATGATTTCACCACCCCTTTTCAAGTTCCTTTCTTCTTCCACTTATTCTTTCATTGTTATTCCCATTCTAAAATAATGAATCCGGTATCTCCTATATACTGTAATATTATTATAAATATGGTACAACCATATTCAGTATTCTATCCATCCTTTGAATGACATGTCACCATACGTGCGTACATACGGCTTACCGTCTCCACGTCGTGGTGTAATTGTTATTCAATATATTATTATTTGGATGGGTATAATAATGATTTTTAATTCATGTAAATAATAAATATAACATTTTAATGATTCTGTATATATGATATACCATCCAATTATATATTATTTTAATATCAAAAGAATGATATTGTCGCTTGTGCGTACGTACGGACTATCGTCTCCACGAACGCGATGAGATTCATTCTCCATCGTATCCATTCAAGTATAATTATCATTTGATGATTTCAAAATAATTTTTAAGGAAATTATATCATTCTGGATATGAATAAGATAAAACCTATCCATGAAAAACACGGCTTACATAACAAAACATATAAAAGAAAACGAGTAAGTTAACACCCGAAACAATGATAATTCTAAAATATTATTAACAAAGAAATGTTAAAAGATCCTATATGATATCATATTAATATATATGATTCGTGTATAATTTAATAAAAATTATTTCAACATTATACAGGAGGTTAACCTACCCCAACCAAGGAAAGGTACAAGGTAAGAGTTTATTTCACAATCTCTTCATTATCCGAGGTTGTTTATACGTAATAATCTACTGGGATTTATTTATCATCCACATCCATGTTTCTTTAAAATGTATTTCAAAACATTCTTACTATTTTACAGAATATGGGTTAAAGTCATTTATACCCTTGTTTGACTTTTTATAAGTAGTTTATAAAGGAATCTTTCTGTCGTTTTCCAAACAAGGCACTTTTTAACCTTTTCGACAAAATTAAGGTAAGAATGTTTTTTTTAACTTATACGGTCGGTGAAACTATTTTCTGCCGTTATAAAATATTCGAAGCTTCCCTTACAAGATTATAAGAAAATTTTCAAATTAAATGTTTTATTTTATAATTATGTGACTTTTAAATGATTTCAAAAAAGGGATATTTCTCTCAAATAGTTTTGATTTCATCTATGTCAACATGCTTTGATGCATTTTAAGCTTATTTGAAGTTGATTTATTATGATACAAAACTTCCATATTGTATTAAAGATTTTGTGATTTGTTTGACTATGGATATTTTATTTTTATACCATTCATGGTTTATGGAGAAAGTATTGACATTTCGTATGCTAGTTTTAATACGAATGTTTATGTTATGTTTAAACCTGTTCATATGAGGAATGGATTGGACTTAATATGTGACGGGTGGAGCCCGCTATAGCTCCTCGATGCATCGATAGGTCTCATGAGACAAAAAAGTGTCTTGGAACAAGGCCTTGACAAAATCTTATTTGTAGTCTTGGCACGAAGCCATGGCTATGTGGTTGTGATAGTCTGACATTATGCATTCCATCACTATGAAAGTGGTTATTGATATTGCATGTGATTATTTGATTAGTAGAATATCCATGTGAATAAGTAAATGGAATTATTTCATTTTATTTTTTATATACTATGTTGAAGTTCAATTTTAAAAGGCTTTTGGTTTAGTTATACATTGCCTTAAATGTTTATTCTTATTTATGAAAGTTTCCGCTATATTGTTATCCTTACTAGGCATTTGATCTCACCCCTTTTATATGTTTTATTTTTCGCAGGATTTGAAAAAGTAAATTATGAATGATCTGCAGGGATAGTATGAGGGGATAAGAGTGTGGACTATGGAGACTATGTTTTTGTAGTTTTCATTTTTATGATGTAATGTAAAACTCTATGAATATATCTAGTGTATCCAAGGCTACTAAACTAATCAGTCCTTCGATATTTGATCTTTTATGTGATCATGCCAATGTTATGTAATAATGCACCGACTCTGGGTAACTGGGGTCAGGGCATTACAGTTGGTATCAGAGGATGTTTAGTATAAACCTTGGAATCTAGATTTAGATAAACTCTGATTAGAGCACATAGATCTAAGATGGACTTTGAGGATTAGTATAGAAGAACTTCCTAAAATTTTGGTATTGTAGAAATTTTGTGAGTTTTCCGAGCAATACATCCCTGTCTGGATACGAGGAGGTAGAGGCGGATCTGGCACATATGTACCTAGGGGTAAAACCTGAAAACACCACTTTGAGCTAGACTCAAACGGGAACTGGTGCACGACAATGGGCCTTGCTGCACTCTTGGTTGCGACACTCCCGGGGGATATGCTTAGGATAATTCTCATTTTCATTAAAAACCATAATGAAGGGTTTATGAGTATATACTTTTTCAAAGGAGACATTTTTATGATTATGGATTATATCCATAAACTATTTAATTTTTTCTATGTGTTTTACAAGTTTGGGATTAGGTATTGTTATTCATAAACTAATCTAGTGTACGCCATTGTTTAGAAATGGTTCCCAATAGAAGGACTGAGAACTCCAGCAATGCACATGATCCAAAGAGAAAGAAGGATCATATATTTCATGGTCTTAAGCCAGAATTTATAAGAGAAATAGTCTCCCATGTATTATCATCATATGAAGAAATAATATCAGGTGTTGATAAGATAAGTAAAGAGTTTAATGAGTCATATGGATTTGAAGGGAAGAAATAGAAGAAAAGGATGGAAGAGAGAAAGAGGGATAAAGGGAAGAGGGAAAAGAAGAATTTTCCCATATGTGATAACTGTGGGAAGAAACACCCTGGAACTTGCCTGAAAGGAATGAGAGTTTGTTATAAGTGTGGAGGAAAAGGGCACAAAGTACGTGACTGCAAGGGTAAGAAAATGGTTTCAAATGTACAATGCTTCATTTTCAAGGAGTTTGGACACTACGCGAACCTATGTCCTAGTCATCAGACTATGCCGCAAATGATGCTATTGGATAATAATGAAGTTATGACACTACCACAGATGAAGAGGAATGATTAGAGTTCTTATTTTGATTATGTCATTTGAGTGTTGTATCAACAATGTACTTGTTATAATAATTATGGAGTTTATAAGGATTGTACTGCAATACTATTTCATTAAGGACTTGAGATTGTGTGGAACAAAGAAAAGTGACTCAATAGCAGGTTAAATTTTTGGAAAATATATGGTTGAGAGAAAGATAAACCATAATATGGTTCTGATACCGAGGTAGTGATTTTAGAATAATACATGATTGATTTGGATAAATTATATTGGATATTCGTGACTACCTTGAAACTAATTAATGATTTATATATTCCATTATTGTTTGGGTTTACAACATTTTTGGATTAAAGGAGTATATCTATTATTCTTTAAGGAATAAGGGATCATGAATGTAATCAATAAGGTTTTATGGTAATTCAGGATGTTGCAGTGTTTTAAAAGAATACATGATGAAGGTGTTCACATGTTATTACGTGGAAAAAAGGATCTTCATTGTGTTTACCTTCCTTATAAATTTTGGACTGAAGTATTTTGGATAGTTCTAGTTTGGATTAATTTGGATTGCCATAAAAAGGACAACCCGGAGGTCGGGTGGCAACCCGTCGCGTCCAGAAAAGCCGTGAGACTTGAACCCACAACCGAAGGGAGAAAAGGGTGTATCACCTACCACTGACCCACGTGATGTCCTATATTGAATAATGTCATTTTTAATGGTTCTTATAGATGATTTATAAATTTATTTTTTTAACCCTATACGAATAGGATAAATAGAATATTATTTTTAAGTTCTATTATCTTTTAGAGTGAAAGATGAGTTTGTGGTAGAACTTAGTTAAAGGATGAGACTCTACTTGTCAAGTATATATTTTTCTTCTTCTCTTATTCAATGAAGAAATTAATTCTTATAATTTAGTGAAGGGAACTTAAAACAAAAAAAAAATGTGTTATCCGAATACCATATGTTTTGCTGAACCGATGGTATTTTAAATCATAATAGATTGATGAATTTAAGGCCCTTAATTTTACACTTGTTTGTGATTGATGACCTCAATAACTACCTATAAATATTTACGTTTTCCCTCCAATTATATGTCTCTAATTTCCACCAATGTTCTCCGAATAGAGATCATAATTTGGTGGTGACCCTTTCATTTCTCTTTTCCTCTTATTAAGACTAATTTTTATTAACCCACTTTCCGATGTGGGTTTTCCCACAAAGATATTTTCTATATTCAACCTTTTATTTTCGAAGAAAAATTTAAAATTGCAAGGACGCAATTTATTGAAGGAGGGGAGAATGTAACACCCCAAGATTTCATAGTGTGTTATTTCTTCAAAATAATTCGATAACTTACACTACACGAAAAACCGAGTTCAAACACACCATGACTTACCAAACAAGCCGTTCAAAAGAGGTTATGAATAGTATTAACTAAATTTTAAACATTATATAATCCTTATAATTTTATAATCCATATTATGAGTTTCGTAGACATAATGTAAGAACAAATTCATTTTCAGTATTGCACTTTTACCAACTTTTAATAGTGAACCCTTTTTAAATCCAATATTTTAAACTTTTATATATTCAATTTGACTAAATAAATTTACTTTTTAGAATGGGGACATCAAAAATTTACAATGAAACATCCCAAGCTTCCACGGTACGTTTTCTTTTGAATAATATAGTAGTGTGTGTTGTACGCAACTTCGAGTTCTAACACACACCACAACCAATCAAACTAGCCGTTATGAATAGTAATACCTACTTTTTGAAATTTTATAAATTTTATCTCTCAAAATGGACTTCATTTTTGTATTTGGAGTATCGAATTTAGCCTAAGGTGAAATTTTGGAACTTTTCGGATAACATTTATATTTTGATGAATAGTGAAAATTACTAAAATTTAATTAAAAACAAATTTGTTAATCGAAATAATTTATATTGATAAATTATGAATTTGAGTGGTTTTCAAGTATATTTAGAATATATTTTTACCATTTAATACAATGTTGGTCATTTTACATAATTTCACAATTAATCCGGACATAAACAATTGTCAATCTTTTGATAGTTATTATCTCTTTAAAACACGCTATTTGTTTTAACGACGGGAATTAATTTTTAAATTAATTAATGAAACTGATATGTTTTGAATTTTGTAAAATAGACATCATTTTTGAATTCATAATATCAAATATATCTTATGCCTAATTTTTTGTATTTTTCTGGAAACTTTCATTTTTTGATGAATAGTGAAACCACAAAGTGGTAGTTAAAAAACTGAATTTTTCATAAAACTTAATTTTACCGCTTATGTGAGTGGAATTTCAAAAATCCGAGAGACACGATTAATATCAAGGAGTAAAATTTGGTTCAATGAGATGAAAATAATTTTTGGTGAATAGTAACTTTTTACTTTTATTTACCATGATTAAAAGTAAATAGGGTAATTAAGGGTAAAAATGATATTAATATTTCCCTAACACATGTCCTAATTCAATTGGACAAGTGTATCTCGAACAAAAACAGCCTTAGGAATAAAATAATATCATATAGGTCCACTTGGATTAGATTAGGACATTTATTATTGTTTAATTCAAAGAAGAGTTAAAAGAGTTAAATTCAAAGTTTATTTACTAAAACATTTTTAATATAGGGTTATACATAAGGTAAATTTGATTGTAAATATTCATTAGAAAGATAAAAATATTTCCTACATAATTATAGTTTATTTATAATTTTTAGACAATAAATAATTTAATTTATTTATGACACAATGATGATGCAGTAATTACCATAATAGTGAAAAATTAAGATAATTGATGTTATAAATACCCAAATAAATATAATTTGAGACTTTTTATGAATTAAACTAATTTTATAGGTTAATATGAAATGTTAGGAATGATTTAATTAAATTTTTTCGAAGTAATAATTCTGTTATGATTTGCAAAAAAAAATCAATTTTCCAAATAGTGTCAAAATTGACATAAAAGAGTTTTTAAAACAAATATTATATTATTAATTGATATTCAATTCCTAAAAATCTAAGGATCGGCCAAGAGACTTATATACTGATAGGTGTATCATTAAGGTACCACTTGCGGGTCGCTTGGAGGTATATAGTAAGTTTATTAACTATATAATATAAAAATACAAAGTGACATGGTAAGTGTCAAACTAATTAACTAAGAGTTAAAACTAAAAGATAAGGTTAATATAATAAGCCAAACCTGTCTAAATTCTATTGGTTGAGTGGTTTTAGACCCATCCCCACCTTAACCTTTAAATAATCCACTTTAGAGCAATTAGAAACTGAATATGAATTTATTATAAAATAATATTTCTATCTTTTCCAAAGGTGCCCCTCACCCCTCTTATAAAAGGGAACTCCCCCTTCTCATTAATTCACACCTTCGAAGTCATTTGGCTCGGCCAAAATCTACCGAAATACTCTCTCAACTTCCCTAAATTCATCCTAGAGGCCTTCTTTTAGTCAGAAATCCAACTTAAGGAGCCCTTTTGATCAAATCAAAAGGAAGAACTCGAAGAAGAGGTAATGATTTCACCACACCTTTTCAAGTTCATTTCTTCTTCCACTTCTTCTTTCTTTGTTATTCCCATTCCAAAATAATGAATCCAATATCTCTTATATACTGTAATATTATTATAAATATGGTACAGCCATATTCAGTATTCTATCCATCCTTTTAATGACATGTCACCAATACATGTTGAGGATTCATCTACCAGTATAAGGTAGGTAGTCTAGTTCATTTTCCTAAAAGTATATCCTTTTATATTATATGTTGTTGTGATTCATGTTGGACCTTTATGTGTATCACTTATTGAGTTTATTTTTCTTAAATTAAAATTTTAATACTAGACTTATATTTCCAATGATAAGTGACAACCTTAAAGGTGGTTGAGAGCATCAATTAGAACCACCCCTATGGGTGTGATACTAAATTGTCTTAAATTTACGTTCTCTGATTATGAAATTAACCCACCCTTAAGGTGTTTTATTTTCAACCTATTTAATTGGGGTGTTAAAATAACCTAAATGATTTATTTAATATATTGAATGTAAGTAGAATAATGAGATTATGCTCCTAGAACCTTGATTCCTTATTACCCTATTTTAATTTATTCCTCATAAATGAAATGAAAATAAAATTAAATGTTTTTTTAAATGGTATGGATAGATTTCTAGTCCTTGAACATAAATTATGTCATATCAGAGGTGATACATAGGTTTTGACTTAGAAGCTCATTGGGATTATTGAATTAAATTCATTACAAGTAAATTTATATTACACAATGGGTGATACATGGAATCATGTATAGAATAACATGGATGGGATCACAAGGAGAATTTGTTTTTATTATGAAATGACAGACACTTGAGTTCCTACATGCAAGAACTGGGATGGGATCAGAGGTCAATGCCTTTATACAATTCCTTAATCGATGTCTGGGTTCCTACATGGAATACCCAGGAAGTTCTTGTTGGGTGATGGGTTTATAGTACACATAGAGAGATACTTAGGTTCTAAATGTGGAATACCTTTTTCTCAATATTCTAATTAATTAGACAACACTTATGATAAGTCAAAGAACATACTTGGATTTGTTCAATACGTTATATACATGATGGAATTCTCTAATTTATTTATTAAGTTTTAAATTCCATGGGACTTACTCATCCCTTATGTGAATTTAATTATCTAAGGGTATATTGGTTATGTTTCTTGGGTCCCAAGTATGCAAAATAATTAATTACTAATTAATAAAAAAATCAGGGATATTTTCGGTTAGGATGATAAAGGTAAAACTGAATTGGTGTCATATTGGGAACACAAACCAACATGACTATTATTTATTTAATTAAATCTCATTATTATTATTACCTAAATTTTTTTTCATTGTATCTTCTTAGACTATATAGCACTAGACACTGTTGGAAATGGAATGGTGATTTTTACTCCCACCATGTTTGGGCCACCGATTTGTACCTAAATCGACTTCATGGATACAGGTAAGGATAAAGGTAAGAATCCTTCTATGGATTCGTAATTTTATACACTAGGATTTAATATTGAATCAAAGGACTAGGTTAGCTCTCATTATTCCATTGGATATGTTTTATGTAATTCTCTTCATTTATGTATTTCATGTTGTATATATATTATTATTTATTTAACTGTGTATCCTCGATTTTTAAAGCATTATGATATGATATATTTTTATATATGTTTAGGGTATAGTTTAACTAATGGTTTATTATTATCTATTTATATTTATCTGGATAGTTTTATTCCATTATTTCAATTTTTATTACTTCTACTAGTTTATCTTTATATTTCACAATTTTCCTCTAATCTGATAATGGGGGTATAGTCTCACCATTGTATCACCTTAAACCCTTTCTTCTACTCGAAAGCCTCAAGAATTTTGGGAGGCATTCATAAGGACATGTGGCCAACCTGACTGATCAATTATATATGAACTGGACCTGAGACACTACAATGTGTTATCTGAGACCCTTTTCATTTTTTATTTCTATTTGGGTTGGTAGACAGAAGACTATGAATGTGTTGAAATATGCTAATGTTCCCATTCCTGAGAGTAGATATACTTTATATACTAAAAATCCTAATTAACTATGATGTGACTTTTTGTTATTATTTTTTCCCTATTATAGTTGTTTTTATTTCACCATTGGATGATTCACATGAGTAGTGATGTTTATTATAATTGTGTTCTTTCTTTTACACTTAGCCTGATAAGGCAAGGGGATGTCTTCCCATGCATTAGTGTAAGAAACTCAAGAATCACATGTCATGCATATGCCATGCCATATTATTTTATCATGTACATTAAATTAAACATTATGTACATGACATGATCTCTATATTGATAAATTGTACGAAAATTTCTTATAGGAAAGAACTAAATAATTATTTAATGTGTTTTCATCAACCTAAATGGATTTTTCTTGCATATCTTGATGATTGAACCATATATAACCCATTTAAATGTGTTTTTTCTATGTGATTATGGTTACATGGTTTGAAACTTTAGAGATTTTAATTACATTAATGAAAATTATAATTTATAAATCTTGTACTTATATAATTTGGGAATAGTGATTCATCTAATCAAATCATTTTATACACCCTGTTACATCCAAATATCAAGTGTAAAGGTCTGGTTGTTGTTACATGATGTGCCAATTATAACTTATAGAGTATGTATCTATAACTTGGGAATGGTAAATCAACTAAATATAATATTATTTTCATATATAAATATGATCATATAGATCATCAAATGATAAATTAAATGGTTACCATTAATTGGGGTTAACAATTAAAAATTAAATGGTGTTTTCCTCTATAACATACAATTGGAACTCCATATATCAAAACATATGCAGTGATATTTGAGGCCTTGATTAAGCTAAACCTTAATTGAAGTTGTTGGGAGTGTCTCTCAAGTTCTTTAATGATCTTCTAAATTACTTAGATCTAGATTTAAGATCATCCATATGGTTATTTACTATTTTATAAGAAGGATTTCTAATTTTCATGTTTTATTTCTGATTTATTATATTATTATAATTTTTTTGGGATGTGTTATTGGAATTGTAGAGATATTCCACCACATTGGCCTCAAGTCATGGCCAGGAAGCTAGTGATGACTGTACTCTGAAGTGGTGGGACCTAACCCTCTAATTGTTCCATATGAGGCTCCTCTAGTTATACCTCCCGTTTTATTTATAATAGGAATAAATACTCATCCTTGAGGTGGTTTTAAAATTATTATCATTTATATAAGGATTACAATGTCATGTACTGACTATGTTAGAGCTAACTAGGGAACTCCAATAGCATCACCCACCTACATTATTGAGGGATGGTGACCCATATGATATTAATTCATGGATTTATACTTTTATACAGATCATAGATAATCTTGATACACCTCTACAAAGGAGGGTTGAGATAATAATTTATATACTTCTTGGATCCACCAATCATCGGTGGGATGTTATAAACCCAGCTGGTCATCATTGAGATATGATATGGAGGGAAATCCCAAATAAATTCTATGATTACATATTCCTAGAGACACTGAGCAAAAAAAACATGGGAGTTTATGAACCTATAGTAGGGTATAATGTATGTTAGGGACTATTTAGATCATTTCATAGAGCTCTAATGTTTCGTTCGTATTTTAACTAGTGATGAACTAACCGGAACAAGGTGACTTGATGATAGGCTTAGGTTGTCCATCCAAACATAGGTAATTTAGTTTCTATTAACTATTATTTCATAAATAGTGATCAAATCCCTCATATTATATAATAACTTGAGGGAGACTAAGAGTGTGGGGCATGGTGGTTCAGCTCCAACACAAGGCAATTGTTCATCCAGTGGCAGAAAGTGTTTCTTTGAGAGTTATCATAAGGGTAGAAGTAACCAAAGTGTGTACCCAGGTATATATATGGTATTCCATAAGTGTGGTGTTCTGGGACACCTGATGCCCCAATGTATCAAGGATCTAATTGGGTACCAGGCTTTCAAAATGATGGTTTATCATTGGTGATTTTTAAAAACCCTTCCTCCAATTTCTAGTTATAGAGAATATGCAACGACTATAGGTTGTGGTTTTGGATTGGTGACTCCACATTATCTAGAGAGTAGGGTTACTAATGGTTGATCGGGCCACGAAGGTGGTTGTAGTCGAGGGATCTAGAAATACGATATGTAGTACTAGTAATCTAGACCTAATCGTGGTATTATGGTAGTATCATAGTGTCAAAAATTAGTCTAGATATATACAATACATCCTATCCCCAATGAGTATGGTGAAAATACATCTATGGTTTGATGTATGATTTTAATATCCTCTACCTTAGTGACTAATTTATTTGAAACTAACACTACCCATTTTTTTATATCTATGGAAATTGTGGAGAGTATTGGGATTTAAAATTAGTATTTATATTTGGCGATGAAACTTAACACCACAATAAGTATCTGATCTGAAATTTTACAATAATGTATAGAGTTTCCCCTTGAGATTGGAAGTGATATTCTCATATAGAACCAACTCATCCTTGAAATGAAAGGTTTTGAAATCATTGATGGGAAGGATTTTTGGTTCATTTCCATGGTCATGTTGATTATTATTATTGTAGGGTAATCATAACATCACCTAAGGGGGGTAATATTATTCATAAGGTAGAATGGGATATCTAGGAGATTCAAGAATAACCTGAGCACCATTGGTTTGGAAGAGTGACATTCCATTTTTCTAGTCTTTTTCTATATGGCCAAGGAATGTAGAATATATATTTCCATCATATAGTGGATTATTTTAGGGATATATTCCCTGATGAATTTTCAATTATACCTCTAGATATATAGGTAGATTTTAATATTTATCTAGTTAAAGAAGAAAAACTAACATTGATTCCCCTTTACATTATGTTTACTACTGATTTGTAGGAGCTCAAGATGCTATTTGAGGATTTTGAGGCTACGGATTTTATATGACATATTATGTCTCCATGGGATTCACCAGCCCATTTAACCAAGAAGTAAGATGGTACACATGTGCTATGAATGAATTAATGATGGTTGAATCAGTTTATGGTTAATAATTGGTATCAAGTACCCCACATAGAGGACCTCTTTGTTCATCTCTTAGGAGTTTCCTTTTTTTTTGGAGATTCATTTTAGGAAAATATATCATCATGAAATGGTTAGACCCTTATAAATACCATGTATAAAACTCTTGTAGTATATATGTATTGAATGAGTATTTGGTTATGTCATTCAGAATCATGAGAATATCCACTTTTTTAATTGATTGAATGATTGGCGTTTTCAACCTAAACCTAGATTCCTTCATTCTAGATTTCATAGAAGATATCTTTGTGCATTCTCATACTCGACACAATCATGACAATAAACTTGAAATCATATTTAATACACTAAGAAAACATAAGTTGTATTCCAAGATTATATAATTCAACTTCTATATTTATATGGTTCTCTTCCTAGGTCACATTATCTCTGATTCATATGTGACTGTTGACCCTAAGAAGTTGAGAGATGTGGTTTAATGGGAGAATCCCTATAATTTATTTGATATATGGATTTTCATAGGAATAGATAGATATTATAGGAACTTTATTTGTGATTTTATGCACCTTGTTGCACCATTTATGGGCTTGAAAAAGAATTTGATTAAATTTTTATGGCATAGAGCAGTTGAGAGATCCTTCTTGAAGTTTAAAGAAAGATTCAATTTAGTACTAATCCTAATTTTAACTGATCATGATATAGGCTATATATTTTATTTTGATTCATTAGGAATTAGGATGTGAGATATTTTGTGGTTAGGAGACCATGTCATGGAATATGAGTCTCAGTAGTTGATCCCTCATGAACAAAATTACCTGATGTTTAACCTCAAATTAGAAGTAGTGATCCATACCATGTATTGTTGGAGGCATTGTTTATTTGGGAAATGATTCAGTGTGAAAACAATTAGAGAAGTATAAAATACATATTCACCTAGTGTAACATGAACCTATGGTATTGGATGTGTGTAAAATACCCCTAGTACTTTTATTTTGATAATTATTATATTCTTGGGAAAGGAAATGTAGTGGTTGATACTCTGATCTGAAAGACTTAGACACATGCATTTTAGGGGTCTATTAGTGAATGAGTGGAATTTTTTCTAAGATGCATTTGGATATTCATGATCATCATAGATAGATTATTCTTATATATTTGGAATCACCCTCTTCACTTTTGAATAAATTAAATATGAGGTTTATTTTAAATTTTGAGGGCTTAGTCCTATGGTAGAGTGCTTTTGGAGAAGAACCGCTGCCTAGTTGGGTAATTGATAGGGATGATATCATGCCTATTAAAGGGTGTGTATGGGTTCCAAAGGAAAAGTGAGAGGATTTTATGTGATATTCCCATGCCTCATCTTGGTAAATAAAACTATGTCATACAAATATCTATCATGACCTAGACCACTAGTAATAGTAGTCTAGGATGGCGATAGGGATAGATGGTTTTATTATTCCTTGTTCTTTCTGTCAGTATGTGAAGCCAGAGAACCAGTGTCCTGATGGATTATTACAGTCATTACCCATTTTAGAATGGAAATGGGATGATTTCACTATGGAATTTATTATAATATTACCAAAATACCCTTGAGTAAGTGAAATTGTATGGGCTATTATGGATAGACTAATGAAGGATTCTCATTTCTAACATATCATAGATACCTTATTTTTGGATGATCTAGGAAGGATATATGACAATAAGATCATACACCTTCATAGAGTTATATGTACCTTCATATCAAAGAGGGAGGATTGATTCACCTCACAGTTCTGGAAGGGTTTGTAGAAGGCTTTGGGTTCACATGTACAACTTAGAACAACCTATCACCCTTATACTGATGGCTAGTCTGAGCATATGATACATGTGTTAGGTGAAAAGCTCTAAGAATACTTCCATTATTTTAGAAGTTCATGGGATAAACACTTACTTACTACTGAATATTTCTATAGTAATATTTTCCAAGATAATGTCTATATGGATTCATATAAGGCCCTATATCAGTTGCTATTTCATTTACCCATGTTATGGTTAGATGCAAGAGATTTAGTGTTATTGGGACCTCAACTCCTTCAGGAGAACTCATATTAGGTATAAATTGTTAGGAATCATATGGATACAAAAAAGAATGTGAGGAAATATTATTTATATCATTACAACTGACATATGGAGTTTAAGGTTGGAGATCGGGTCTTCTAAAATATATCACCAAGAATAGGGAATTGATGGATTTAGAGAAAAGGGAAGAGAAAACCTATCTTAATTAGACCCATTGATATTTTGAAGAGAGTTGGGCTAGTAGAATATTGATTCTAGTTTCCTCGGAGGTAATGATCCATGCATGAAATCATCTATATTTCATATCCATAAAATTATTATCCAAACATGTGTTTTTTCCAATTAGACGAGTTGAAGTGTGATATTGATGATTCTTTTAAGGATTATCAGGTGCATATCATAGATTAGAGAATGAAGGATCTAGAGGTAAGGTTAGTTCTTCTAGTTAAGGTTCTATGGAATCATAATAGTCTATAAGATGAGACCTAGGAGGGAGGAAAATGTATGCACTGAGAGAAAAAAAACTATTATCTGATAATATTGAACCATCCTCAAAATAGAAATATTGGGATAAGTGTAGGATCAAAATAGTGATGTAGATGCTCAATGTACAAGGGGGGGGGGGGGTGAATTGTATACTTTAAAAATTCCTTTGGAACCTTTAAAGTTTGTTAAAAATAACTATGTTTTCCTTGAGTAAAGGAAAGGGATAAGTTTAACAAAGTTAAACTTAAGAAAATTCACAACACCTTTAATACCAAATGAAAACTTGGAAAGAGATTCCAGAAGTAGGTTTCAGAAATAAGGTTCCGGAAATTGAAACATAACAAATGATTACAATATGAGACTCTACCTTAAAGCGTATAGAATCTAAATGAGACAGAGTACAAGTAAGGAAGTATAAGAAAGTTATACTTTCCTTATAATACAAAATACATCGAAAATAAACAAGTAGTAGAACTACAAGTAACAAGATACGAGCAAGAACAATTTTTTCATTAAGTTTGAAAATTTCAACAACAAAAGAGTTAAGGTACAACAAGAGATCGGATCTGTCTATTTGGGATCTTTCTCCTTCACCATGAGACTCTTTAGAATAGTATTTATCTTCTTTAAGTCTTTATGATCTTCTTCAGCTTGCTTCTCTAAGACCACTATTCTTGCAGATTGAGCTTTAATCTTTTCTTCCTGAGCTTTAAGCTTTTCTTCATGGGCTTTAAGATTTTCTTCCTGAACCTTCATCTTTTCTTGAAACTCAATCCGATGATCCCTTTCAAACTTCCAGTTTTGAGAGAAAGAATTTAGCTTCCCATTCAGATCTCTGACTTCTTGAATCCAAAAGTTCTTTTCATCTGTCAGCTTCTCTTAAAAGGAAGAAGTCAGCTCATTTATTTTCCTGTCCTCAGTCTCAAAATCATCTTTAAAATTGTCTTGAAATTCATCAAATAACCTCATTTCTTCTACAGTCTTCCTTGACCAGTTTGTCATCCTCTTGCAAGATTTTTTATGGGCTTCGTAGCCAACAAAGAACGTTTTGAACTGAGCCTCTATTTCAACACACTTGTCCATAACCATAGATACAGAGTCTGATTTATAATTTAATGTATGTTGAAGCATCTGACATCTTGACTCAATACTTGAGAAGGTCGGATTGGTTCCCACCAATTTCTTTAAAGACTGAACAACAAAGTCATGCCCCAACGAAGATGACTCCGAATCCGAGACTCTTCTTGGAGAATTTTATTCTTCAATAAGGTCAATCTTTCTCTATGAATAACTAACAACTTCCTTTCTCTTCACCACTACTGAGCTTGGAGTATCAGCAAGAATTTTCTTTCCCTTGTCTTTTTTCGGAATATAATCCTGTTCCGGAGTTCTCTTTTCACTATTAGAAACTTGGACAACATTGTCTTCCTCATCAGGAACTTTCTGAGCACCAACCTCTATATTCTCCATTTGAGAAATATGTAGTAGAAGTTGTTCTTCCTCTCCATGATAAACTACTTATTCTTCTCCTTTCTCTTTATCCATTGCTGGAGTAACTAGCTTCAAAGATTAAGCTTTTGAAGCTCAGAGCGATAAGTGTTCCGAAGGTGTCCCCTTATAATCATCTACTTGCTTCAACACATCTCCGGTTTCACCACTTTCTTCAGCAACATCTTCTTCTTCTTCCACTTGCTCAACTTGCTCTACTTCCTCAGCAGTCTTGGAAACCGCTTCTTCCAGAGCAACAGAATTTCTTCCTGGAGTCTCAGGTGGAGATTCCAATGAAAAAGATCTCGGAACATGAATATTTGCTGAAACCATCTCATTGAATTTCAACAAAGCCTGAGCTACCTCTGCTTCAGACATCTTCTTCTTCAGTTTCTTTTCTTTTGCTTGTTTTTCTAGCTCATCCGCAGTTTTTTCCTTCAAGGCCTTAGCCTCCGTAGGGTCCAAGCCAAACTGAGGCTCCCCTTGCACTCTCTTCTCTTTTATCTCCCTCCATTTAGAAACAACCTCATCTGGGTAATCTTTCTTCTTCTTTGGTTTTAGAGGTGCGGAATAAACTTCCTTAGACATGGGATTCTCTGCTTCTACTTCCACTTCTTTCATCTTTCTCTTCCTTACCGTCTTAGAGGATTCCAGATCATCAACTTTCAGAACTATTTCTTCTTGAGCAGGAGAATCAACAAACTGACCAGTCTTCTTGTCAAAAGCTACATCCATCCTCTTAAGAGTACCATCACTCACCAGCATAATCTTGAAAACTCTTGGCTTAGACTTGCAAGACTCCTTGAAAGACTCAAGGCACCGAACTATCAACTTTGAGAGGATTGCTGGATACATTATAATCTGAGCTCTCAGATTTCCTTTCTTCAAATTATCAAGAGTGATAAGAATGTGCTTCATCAAATTAAACTTCCTTAGATTTATCAGAAAATCTAGGATGTAGATCTCACTCTCCTTTAAGATATCTTTGTCACCCTTTCTCGGTACTATAAGACCTTGTACCCATAACTCTAGAATCCGAAAATTTGTAGATAAACTAGAAATATTCGGAGCCTTGTCATCTGCCAGTCCGAGAGTTTCTAAATCTTTTTTCCTTGTCGAAACTACATTTTGAATCCGGCAACACATGAGATATGAATTCAGCTTCTCCTTCGTTATTCAGCCCTACCAAGATGGCTTCCTTGGCATAAGAAAGCTTATAAGTCTTACCATAAGACTTAAAAGACAACTTCTCCTTTCCATCTTCCATAAGAAAGGATACTGTTTCATAGAACTCTATAAGCAAATCTGAATACACTTCATCTTGATTCCCAGGTTTTGACACCGCAACATCTTCCCAACCATTTAGCTTAATATTCTTGGAAATAAAAGAATCGTACTTGTTGAAGAAATCCGGATGAACTAGTCTTTCTCTATATACTAACCACTTTGAAATCGACTTAGAAGAAGACATGTCTTGAGAATATGCTTCCACAGACATTCGGATTTGAAGACCTCTGAGATGTTCGGAACGGAAAAAGCTGAGGTTCGGAATGACTTTTAAACGGAGAGGTAGAGTTTCGGGACGCTTGATCTTGAAAACCGATGTGGGACAACCTTTTGGGGTCACCTTTATATAGGCAACGAAAAAACAGTTCAACTTCCAAAGTTGATCGAATGGTTGTGATAAGCTGAGATCAGATCTGACAGTCAAAAACCAATTCTCTTGAATCTGATCTTTTGAGGTTTTTATTAAAACAAATAATTAAGAAAAATATAATCCGAAAACAAAATAAAAGAAAATTCCAGCAAGTAAAGTATGACTACAAAAACTTGGGTAAGGAAATCATACCTTTCGGATTGGCTTAGGAGGATTATTCGTAATGGGTAATATTCTTACGAAAACCAAAAAAAAACTTTATTACGTAAAGACACAATTCGGAAAACTCACTACGAAAAACAAACTCAGTAAGGAAAACTCAGTACGAAAATTTCCATTCTGGATATTTCCATTCCAGAAGTTTTCTATACAAAAATATCCATTATGGAAAGTTTTAGTTCCAGAAATTCCATTCCAGAATTTTAATTCCGAAAAGTTTGAAAACAGTTTTTGAAAAACTTTGTTAAAGTAACAATCAAATGTACTCCCCCTATGAAAAATATTTTATTGCTGTAAGGAGAATTTTTCAACAGAAAGTTAATTAAGAAGGATTACCTTACGGTTATCATTCCTAACTTCTGTTTAATATATTCAAATATATCAAAAGGCAATGATTTTGTGAAAATATCAACAAGTTGATCTTGTGTTCTGATAAACTGAAGAATAATATCTCCTTTAAGTGTGTGATTCCTAAGAAAGTGATGCCTAATATCTATGTGTTTTTCACGGGAGTGATGTGCAAGGTTCTTACTGAGGGAAATGACACTAGTGTTATCACACAAAATTTGAGTTTTAGTAAAACTCAAGCCATAGTCTGTGAGTGTGTGTTGCATCCACAACACTTGAGCACAACAACTTCCAGCTGCTACATATTCAGCTTCAACAGTGGAGAGTGCTACAGAATGTTGCTTCTTGCAGGACCAAGAAACTAATTAATCTCCTAAGAAATGACAAGTTCCGGATGTACTTTTTCTATCCATCCTACATCCACCAAAGTCAGCATCAGAAAAGATTTTTAGAATAAAATCATTTCCAGAAGTATAAAATAATCCTATATCCGTGGTTCCCTTAAGGTAGCAAAAAATTCTTTTTACTGCCTTTAATTGAGATTCCTTAGGATTGGATTGATATCTTGCACATAAGCATACTGAAAATATTAGGTCTGGTCGACTAGCTATTAAGTATAGTAGACTTCCTATCATACCTATAAAAGATGTTTGATCTACTGGTTTCCCAGCTTCATCAAGATCTAAAGAGTTTGAGGTACCAATAGGAGTACTTATACTCTTAGTATTATCATAACCATAGTTTTTAAGAAGATATTTAATATACTTATGTTGAGATATGTAGGTTCCTTCTAGTTTTTGAGAAATTTGAAAACCAAGGAAAAAAGTTAACTCACCCATCGTACTCATTTCAAATTCAGATTTCATTAGACTTGCAAAAGAGTCGGTCAAAGATTGCTGAGTTGAACCAAATATGATGTCATCAACATAAATTTGAACAATCAAAACATTTTTCTTATCTTTATTTATAAAAAGGGTTGGATCTGCATTTCCCTTAACATAGTTATTTTGAAGCAAAAATCTAGTGATTCTATCATACCATGCTTGTGGGGCTTGTTTAAGGCCATACAGAGCTTTGGTAAGTCTAAATACATAATCAGGATGTTTTGTATCTTCAAAGCCAGGAGGTTGTTCAACAAAAACTTCATCTTGAACATAACCGTTAAGAAAAGCACATTTCACATCCATTTGGAAAAGTTTGAAATTAAAGAATTCTGCAAAGGCAAGTAGAATACGGATAGATTCAAGTCTAGCTATTGGAGCATAAGTTTCTTCATAGTCTATTCCCTCTTGTTGATTATAGCCTTTAGCAACAAGTCTAGCTTTATTTATTACTATGATTCCATTTTCATCACATTTATTTCTGAAAATCCATTTTACTCCAATAGCAGAAGTTTCCTTAGGTCTTTCAACCAAGGTCCAAACTTTATTCCTTTCGAATTCATTTAGTTCATCTTGCATGGATTTAATCCAATCATCATCACATAAAGCTTCATCAGTGCTTTTAGGTTCTAATTGGGAAAGAAATGCAAGATGTTCTACTTCATTTCTTAAGGAACTTCTAGTCTTTACATATTGATTTACATCACCAATGATACTATCACTGGGATTATTCTTAAGAAACACCTGATTTGGGTTTTGAAAAGCCTGTTCATCAACATAGGGTAGAAAATCTTCTGGGGTAAATGTTTTAGGAATATCTTCTAGAATATTATCTTTATCAGAAGGTTCTTTTATGAAAGGTTGATAATCAGTTTTTGAAAACACATCCGAGGATGTAGGCTGAGGTGTTTTAAAAACAAAAGTATCTGACTCATCAAATTTTACATGTACTGTTTCTTCAACAGTACAAGTGTTTTTATTAAAAACCTTATAATCCTTAGATGTTGTGGAATAACCTAAGAAAATTCATTCATCAGATTTTGGTGCGAATTTATGTAAGTTATCTTTAGTATTTAAAATTAATACTTCGCAACCAAAAACCTTGAAGTATGATAGTCTTGGTTTTCTACCATTCCATAACTCATAACGAGTTTTATTAAGAAAAGGTCTAATCAAAACTCGATTTATTGTATAGCAAGCAGTACTTACAACTTCAGCCCAGAAATGTCTAGCTATAGAATATTCACTCAACATGGTTCTAGTTATCTCTTGAAGAATTCTATTTATTCTTTCAACTACACCATTTTGTTGAGGAGTTATAGGTGCTGAAAAATTTGGAGTAATTCCTTTTTTACTACAAAAAGTTTCAAAATCAGAATTTTGAAATTCTCCTCCATGATCACTATGAATAGTTTTCAATGGAAGGTTTTTCTCATTTTTAACTTGAGCTCTAAAACTTTTGAAATAAGAAAAAGCTTCAGATTTTTTTTCTAGAAAATAAACCCAAGTAAATCTAGTGTAATCATCAACTAGAACAAACACATAGTATTTGCCTCCAATACTTCTAGTTTTTGTTGGACCAAAAAGATCCATGAGCACTAACTGTAATGCATCGGTTGTTGAGACTTCACCAATTGATTTAAAACTAGATTTATGTTTCTTACCATATTGACAAGGATCACAAACTTTAGAAGAATCAAATCTAAGCTCCGGTAGATCCTTAACTAGTTTCTTCTTAGAGAGTTTACATAAGTTCCCAAGGTTACAGTGACCTAGTCTTCTATGCCATAACCAGGAATGATCTTCCATTGCACTAAGTCAAGGTAAATCTTAGCTTCTAAGATCTTCTATGTTTAAGGTGTAAACATTCTCTTGCCTATTGGCTGAGAGAATAAATTCTTCCTTGGAATTGTGAACTAAGCATTTATCATTCCTAAAATTCACAAGGTAACCATCATTACATAACTGACTTATGCTAATAAGGTTGTGCTTAAGACCCTTTAAAAAAAGAACATTTGAAACCAAAGTTTTACCAAGAAAAACAATATTACCAATACCAACAATCTCACCCTTAGCATTATCTCCGAAAGTTACCTTTCCTCTTTTCGTTTTGATAATCTTTTCAAAATAGATTTTGTTACCAGTCATGTGCCGGGAACATCCACTATCCATATACCATGTATTGTTGCTGGTACTCTCTTTATTTTCCTGAAATCAAGAAGAAAATTAGACTTTCGGAATCCAAACTTGTTTGGATCCGAGATTTCCAGACAATAAAATTTTAGGTACCCACATCTTCTTAGAAAAGTAAGCTTTGGGAAATCCTAGAGATTGGGTTTTGTTTAAGGAACAATTCTTTGCCCAGTGACCACCACATTGACACTTGGTACAAAATGGGGCACTTTTAGGAACAAAATAATTGTTACTGAAAATTGGTTTTGCATGGGTATAACCAAATACGGATTTATTTCTTAAAGGTCGTATTTGGGAATACATTTTATCAAAATTTTCCTTACCATGAGTAAAGTTTGATAAACACTTCTTTAAGGAAAAAATTTTGGACTTCAGTTTTACAACCAAGTTTTTATCCTCAAAATCATTAGTTTTAGAACTAGAGATAGGCTTGAAAGCATTTTTATTAGAAATTACTTTTTCTAATTCTTTAGAAAGTTTGTTCTTCTCAAAACTTACTTCCTCAATATTTTTTGAAATACTTTCAAAATCAGCATTTTTCTTATCAAGATCTTTAGAAATATCTGATATCTCTTTTGTAAGAATAGAATTCCTATAGTTTTCCTTATCAAGTTTCTTATTGAGTTTGGAATTCTCAATCTCAAGAATTTCAGCAAACCTAGAGACTTCTTCATAAGTAGGTAAAGTATTTTTTTCGTCAGAAGAGGATTCTTCATCAAAAGAGTTATAATACTTACTATTATTAGTATTTAAAGAAACATTGGTCAATGATTCATTATTTCGTACCTTATCCATGAAACAATGATTATCAATAGATAATCTGGCTATAAAACCAAGATTCTTCTGTCTTGAAGATTCATAATCAGAAGATTCATCTGAAGAGTCACCACCACTGGCACTCTAGATGTCATTAGCTTTCAGAACATTCTTAGCTTTTGATTTATAATACTTCTTTCTGTTCCTGTATGAATGTCTTTCTTTCCTTTATTTCTTTTTGAGCATAGGGAAATCTGGTCTAATATGTCCAGCTCTCTTGCATTCATAACAAGTAACTTCTCTATCTTTCTTATCTTTCCTTTTCCTTTTTCTTATACTTGGATTGGAAATTTCTCGGGCCAGCTATCTTGTTCATCCTTTGAGCAAGATTTGCTAATTCATTTTCTGATATTTCACTCTCACAAGAATCTGACTGAATTACCATCTTCTTAGACTTAGATTTGGTTACTCTATCAGGATTCTTAGCTTTCATATGATTTGATGTTGTTGTAAAAGCAACAGTACCATTTACATTTTTCTTTTTGATATTATCAGCATCTCTCTTCATTCTGGTTTCATGTTACAGAAGAGTTCCAAAAAGATCATCAAGATAAATATGAGTGACTTTCCTGTTCTCATCTATAGTAGTTCTTTTGGATTCCCACTCATTGGGCATGATATCAATTATCTTATCCACAAGAGCTTCATCATCTAAACCTTTCTCTCCCATAGACTATAGGTTGTTGACGATAGTCATAAATCTCTGTTGTACTTTACAGATTGGTTCACCATAAGGAAAGTTGAAGCCATGATATTCAGGTCTAAGCATAGCTCTCCTAGTCTCAATCACCTTAGAAGTTCCAAAGTGCGTAACTTCTACCTTCTTCCAGATACAATTAGCTGCTTCACAAGAATAAATTTGGCTATATATATTTCTGGTCATTGAACAAAGTAGAGTATTGCATACCTTATATTTGAGTTGATATTCTTGCTTTTCCTGGTTAGTAAAAGTTCTAACTTCCTTATCCGGAATTTTATAATCACCAGTAAGAATAACAAAGTTGTCCACTCCAGTATTGATAACAAAAGTCTTCATTAGATCTCTCCAGTACTCATAGTCATTACCATCAAAGATTGGTGGTCTTTTAGGATTTATATTATCAATAGAACCAACAATGATTCTTGCCATACTTATAATAATCTTCGGCACACAAACTTGTTAGTAGAAAAGATTTGTAATAACAAAGTTCGGAATGGAAAAGTTCGTAATAACAAAGTTAGCAAGAAAAACTTATACGTGAGAATAAGTATTTCAGAGACCTCCTATGATACCAATTGTAGGATCGAAATAGCGATGTAGATGCTCAATATACAAGAGGGGGGGGGGGTGAATTGTCTACTTTAAAAATTCCTTTGGAACCTTTAAAGTTAGTTATAAATAACTATGTTTTCCTTGAGTAAATGAAAGGGCTAAGTTTAACAAAGTTAAAATTAATAAAATTCACAACACCTCTAATACCAAATGAAAACTTGGAAAGAGATTCCAGAAGTAGGTTCTGGAAATAAGGTTCCGGAAATTGAAACTTAACAAAAGATTACAATATGAGATTCTACCTTAAAGCATATAGAATCTAAATGAGACAGAGTACAAGTAAGGAAGTATAAGAAAGTTATACTTTCCTTATAATAAAAAATACAGCGGAAATAAACAAGTAGTAGAACTAAAAGTAACAAGATATAAGTCTTTTAACCCAAAGAGAAGGGTATCCAACAACCTTGGATAAAGGTCCCTTGATTTATACTTTCAAGCAAGTCTGTCTTACCCACACCAGGGTAAGCCCTCGATACGAAGATCGGAGTGTCTCTGTCTTGCTATCCCCACAAGCCCTCAACTTCAAGGTAGTTAGAAACCTATGTCTTCCTCAGCAAGGAAGCCCTAGAACTTCAAGGTAGTCGGCACCTCTGTCTTCCTATCCCCGGAAGTCCTCGAATGTAATCACCAACATTCGGAGTCACACGAAGCTTTGAGAGTTAATAAGAGCCTATCTCTCTACAAATCACTTCAACAGCATGTATGCACAATAACCAAGTTGTTCATCCATCCGTTGTGAGCTCTTTCAAATGAGCTTCTATTTATAGGTAAGGTTGGCCTCCTTCCCAATGGTCATATTTTCCTTAAAAATCGGAGGGACCTGTACACGTGTCACTTAGTCAACGGTTAGTTTATAACAAAATAGACGACATCATTTTATAACAAAACAAGTGTAACAGAATGTACGACACCGTTTGAAATCTAACTCAAAAGATTCGGAGTGAAGGTTCAGAGTGAAAGTTCGGAGTGTATGGAAAATAATAAAGAGTAGACAAAATATAAAGGCATAAGAAAAATGGAAGTTCGGAGTGAAAATTCGGAGTCTGAATAAATTCAGAGTGTATACAACAAAGATGATCGGTTTCTATTTAATAGATGAACTCAGAATGAGAATTCAGAATGAGAATTCATCATCAAAATTCGTAGTGAGAATTCCTTATCAGAATTCGTAATGGGAATTTATCATCATAATTCGTAATGAGATTTCATCTTAAGAATTCGTAATGAGAATTCGTATCCAGAATTCGGAATGAGAATTCATCATCAGAATTCGTAATGAGAATTCATCATCATAAATCTTAATGAAAATTTCATTATCAGAATTCGTAATGAGAATTCGTCATTAAAATTCGTATTGAGAACTCAATGTCGAACTTCATAAGGATTCGTATCTTGAATCTGGAATAGAACTTAATCAGAGTTTGTATTCGAAATTTGGAATGATACTTTATTACAGTTCTCATCTAGAATTCAGAGTGAAACTTCCTTACAGTTCTTATCCAGAATTCGGATCCTAAAACAGAATACTTTATATCAAAGTTTCAAACAAATCTGAGAAAACAGAAATGAATCTGAATTTTATACTTAGGAAAAAATATGAATGAAAATATGATAAGAATAATTTTTCTTACAAAAGCGATTTTCCTTATAAAAGAGATTTTCCTTATAAAAGCGATTTTCCTTATAAGAGCAATTTTCCTTATAAAAGCAATTTTCCTTATAAAAGCAATTTTCTTTATAAAAGCAATTTTCTTAAAGATAAGGTGTTTGTGATTTTCAAAACAAGAATGAATGTAAAAGTTATAAGAAAAAACTTATTGACTCAACAATAAGTTGTTTTAAAGAGAAGAGGTTGTAATGGTTTGGTTCTTTGGAGAGGTATAGATCCTTTAAATTTTATTTTAAAGATACATTTTTCTTTTAAAATATCTTAATGTACAAAATAATGAATTGGGAGAATCTGAGGCCTGTTCTGAGCTCGGAGTCCTAGTTTTTTGAGAAATAGTTTGAGGTGCATGGTTGGCACTTGGTTTTAGATAATTGTGTGTCTTGACCATAAAGACCTAAGGAAGAGGGGAATGGTTAGTTTAACTATCAAAAGGAAGTATATATATCCATGAAAGACCTATAATAAATTAAAGGTATATTGGGAATGGTTGGAATATGAAGATTTTAACTATGTTCCTAGTCATGTGACGGGGTGGAGTACATGGTCAGTAAGCTTTCACGAGCTAAACACATTTTAAAAAACCATGTGCCTAGTAATGCGAAGGTTTGTACCACTTAGATCATGGTGGGATAACTTTGGAACATAGTTTGGCCAACTATACAGTCAAACTAAGTGTCTCATTAATGTCCATGGAAAAAGGCCATTTGTCCTATTTGTTTTTAAAAACTGAAAACACTTATCCTCACTCATTTTCATAGTAGGATAGTTATTTGAAGCTCCCCCATTCCACTCGTCCAAGTTTTTGAGATTCCTCATTCATTTGGGATTGTAATAGGATGTTATTTATCGTGTTGGATATCCAATGACATGTTATTAAATCCTATTTCTTTGTTCCTTAATTTCTATCTCCATATTTCATTTTAAGTCCATGAGAGCTAATATGACCTATTTTTAGGGAATTTTTATATTTCTCTGATTTATCTCATTCTATCATTGAGGATTCATCTAACGATATATGATATGTGGTTTAGTTCTTTCCCAAAACATCCATCCATTTATTTTATGCATTGTTGTGTCGTACATCACACCTTCCCATGTGTCACATATTAAAAATGTATTTTTATTAAATGAAATGTTTAATCCTATATTTATAAGTCCCTTGATAAATTTTAACATCAATGGAGGTTGAGAACCAGAATTAGAACCACCCACATGCTTTGGGATGCTAAATTATCTTAAATGTCCATTATTTTATTATAAAGTTAACCCACCCATTGGGTTTGATCTTTTTCCTCTATTTAATTATGGTATTAAAATGAACTAAATTAATTGTTCAATAAATTAAATGGAAGGTGAATAATAGGACTACACTCGTAGATCCTTGACTCCTTATTACTCTATGTCTATTATATTTCCTTTAAATGAAATTAAAATTGAATTAAATGATTTATTAAATGTTATGGATTAGTTGAGAGTCTATGACCATAAATTTTGTCATACTGAGGGTAATATATGAGTTCTGAGTTAGAATGGCTTGGATGATATCACCATGATTATTGAAATAATGAATTACAAGTGAATTTATATGACACCGTGGGTGATACTTGTATTCCAACATGGAATAACTTGAATAGAATCATCAAGTAAATGTATTTTTCTTATTCCAAAAGTGACACTCTAGTTCCAACATGGAATGAAAATTATTAGATCAGAGGTAATGCCTTATATCATACCTTGAGTGATACATGGATTCCTACTTGGAGTGAAAATGATGTATTTGTTGTGTGATGGGTTTATAGTAAACCTAGAGAGATATATGGATTTTATATGTGGAATTAGTTTGATGGTATTATGATGCCAATTAATTAAATGACATGTCCTTCAATTCATATAATGTACTTGGATTTGGTCAATACTTAACATACATGATGGCGTTTTCCACTTCCAAAATTAAGTTCAAAATTCCATGGGGGCTAAATGAACCCTTATATGAATATCTTTATGTGGGGATATCGTGGCTCTAAGTCTTGTGTCCCAAGTCTATAAAATAATTAATTCATAATTAATAAATATTTAGGGACATTCTAAATTAGGTTGAAGTATGTAATATCGAACGAGTGTCCCATTAAGAACCATGAACAACATGAGTATTATGTATTTCATTTACTATCCTTATTATTTTTAACTACTTAATACTCATTATATATTATCGCATTGGATATCACTATAAATCATTAGTGGTGGACTACTGAGTTTTAATCACCCCATGTTTGGGCCATAGATTAGTACATTAACATAGTTTTTTTATTCAGGCAGTGTTAAAGGGAAACATCCTTCCATAGACAATTGATTTTATGTAGTAGGATAAATTACAAGATTAGTGGATCTAGTGATCATGATTCCATTAGAGACGGGTTTTATCTTTTTATTCATTTATGTATAGAATGTTGTATATTCTTTTTTCTCTATTTCCCCTTGTATCCCCCATTTTGTATAGCATCATGATATGAAACCTTTTTGTATATGTTACTTAATATGGTTCTAAAAATGGTTTTTGTAAACTTTTTTATATTTATATAGGTGGTTTTCCCTATTATTTTTATTATTACAACTTCAAATGGTTTATCCTTATATTTCAATATTATCTTATAATCTTATCAGGAGGGTATAACCTTCCCACTATATCACCTTAGACCCTCACTGCTAGTTAGCAACCTCCGTTATATGAGGAAGCATACTTAAGGTGATGTGGACAACTGGATTGGACACTAATCTATAATCCATTCATAGTATATAAAATCCTTGTATTTTAAAAATGAAATTTTGTGTTTTATATCATTCAAGATACAAAACACTGAGCTTAAAAAAAATAATGGAATATTGTTCTTTTAATGTGACCTTTTTAACCCAGCCGTTAAATTATCCTAAATGAATATTATTAACAAAATTATTAAATATAGAATGATCATACTCATTTATAATATATTAATTCATTATTTATAAAAAATTACTTCATTTTTAGTAAAGCCATATTTTCTTCAACAAATACGTTTTCTTCATTAATGATTTTTATTTCTTTTTATGGGTGATTATTATAATTAAGTTCTATAAATTTTATAAAATATTTCAAAAAAAAATAAACTACTTTAATTTTAGAATTCATCATGTCAAAATTATCTAAGGGTGATTTTTTGAAAAATGTATAAAATGATTTATTTTCCAGTGAATAGTGAAAATACATATTTTTATAAAAATTCCATTTTATTTATATTTAAATCCCCTTCATGGTTATATTTTGATATAAATTTAAATTAATTAATTTTTAGTTAGATATAATCTAATTAATTACATTTTAGTCAAACTTGTATCATATTTTGGTATAAGTACATTTTTTGGGCTTAAAATGTATTTTTTCAAGAAAACAATTTGCATTTAATTTTGCAGGATTGATACTAAATTAAATTATGAAACATTATGTTTTTAATTTTTAATAGTTTATTTCATATTTTTAATCATTGGTTCATATTTAGTAAATATGACTCTTTTATTTTTTGCCAATATGAATAGTAACTTTAATAATTTTTTGTTACCACAATAAAGGGTAAAATTATTAGGATTTTAAAATGACCCTAACACTTTACATTATTTTATTTTATGAAAAAATTTCTTTCTTAATCATTAAATATCTGGTTATATGGAATTTTATGGACATTTGGAAAATATTATGACCTTTATAGTATTTTATTTCAAGAAAAGTCATAAATGTCACACTCATATTTTTAATAAATACATAATTTTTAATATGGGGTTATCAAGAGAATATTTTAAACTATAAATATTATTTCTAATATAAAATATTTTTATTTCTCATGGTAATTTATTTTAAATTTTTAGTGTAGAAATAGTTACCTTAAATGCCTTCACAATAATGATGCAATAATTATACAATTATTGGAAAAATAAAATAATTGATATTAAAAATATTAAAATAAATATAATTATAGATAATTAATGTTATGAATGATTTTTATAGATTAACTTGACATTTTATTGTTTTATTAAAATTATTGGTTTCAATTCTATGTTTTATT
This sequence comes from Viscum album, assembly GCA_963277665.1. Taxonomy (NCBI): domain Eukaryota; kingdom Viridiplantae; phylum Streptophyta; class Magnoliopsida; order Santalales; family Viscaceae; genus Viscum; species Viscum album. The sequence goes on from OY728157.1 coordinate 621,573,731, forward strand.
TGACATGATTAAATTCAATGTAATGAATATTTCAAAAATTATTGATGTTTTATAATAAATAAAATTTTATTTAATGATATAAAATTACTAAAAATATTAGATTTATAAATTTCATTATGATAAGGTTTAAAATATAAAAAATTGTCCATTTATGTGTCTTTTTTACTTTTATAGTGATTGTATTTACCCTCAAAGTGTAAACAGTCCTTATTGTCACTGTATGTTTAAAAAGGGTTAAGGGTGGGTTAAAACCAAATGATAAGGGTAACAATGTGACCTAAACTTGTCCAAAAATTATTTTATGAGAGTATTATGACACATAATAATCTTATATTCAAAATAAATCGATTTTTATTCATTTTTATTTGAAAATATATTTATATTAATTTAATATTTTGAGGTATTCCGAAAGCACCCCCCCGTTCTAATAAAAGGGAATCTATTATCCTCAATACATAACACTTAAAATCCCATTTTTATTTGAAACTACATACCCCAATACCTTCATATAATCCCTTACCTAATTCTAGAGTTATTTTTTATTCATAACACCAAACTTAGTGGTCTTATGGTGATAAGAAAAGGAGGTTGTTCAAAGAAGAGGTATCGTTTTAATTGACTGTTTCTAGTTTATTTCTTCGTCTAACTATTTAAAATATTATTAAACCATGATAAAATAATAAGACTAATATAAAGAATATACTTGGCTATTATTATGTTAATTTCATAAACTATATCATTCTCATCTTCCATCAAATGGGAAACAAAACCATCATTAATGTGTATGACAGACTACTGCCCTGTGAACTGGTGTAATTTTTTTCCATCACTATATCTCAAGAAAATTTATATTAATGTAATTATATTTTATATATAATATTCATGTCTTATTTATAATAATTAAAATATAATATATCATTTAATATGTTATCTTTCCATTCAGTAAAAAATGATAACATCATTCGTGCGTATGTGTGGACTTCCACCTCCATGAGGTGATGTAATTCATATTTCCTCACCACATCATAAGGATTATATATATATATATATATTTAATATTATATTTCATATATTATGATAATTATAGAAATAAAAAAATAAATATTCCATATTTCTATAATGAACATTGAAAAAAGGTAACGTTACTCATGAGTACATAGGACCTACCCTCTCCATGATTATAACATTATTCATTTTTCAGAACCATATTTAATGGTTGAGTTTAAAACAAAAAATTATGTATAAAGATAATAATTATTTTATGAATATTATTCTATATATTATGTAAATAATAGAATCTTTAACCATAGTCAACCTACCAAATTCATTTTTGATTTATGTACCAAATATTATCGAAACATCTGACATGAATTTAATTAAATAAATAATTAAATATAGCATGATAAGAGATAAAATAAAAAATAATAATAAACATAAAAAAGGTTCTTAAAAAATTAAATAGTTAACCTATGTTTATTATTTATAAATATAAAGAACATATGTTATGAGTGAGACTCATGGTAAGGGGCCATCTTTTAAAAATTATTCTTTATATTTTTTCCTAAAACCCTATTTTTCTTTCATATCCTATTGATTGTATTCCAAAAATAATTTAAAAATGGATTTAATATTTTAATATTATTGCTTAAATTCATTTCGAAATATGTTATGATTTTTACAAAAATGGATTGAAAATAATTTTTGTATTCATGTTTCCAAATGAGGTACTCTGTGACTTTTTTGGCCAATGTATGTAAGGAATGTTTTTTAAAATTATATGATTTTTTTTCAATTTTTTTTTCTTTTCAATGTATGTGTTTTTTAGAAATAATCAATTTAAAAATTAAATGGTTATTTTCCTTAAGAATTTTTTCTTGATACAATAATTAATGTTTTATGGTTATTTTATGGTTCTTGGTCATTGATTGTGATAATGGGTAGGTTCATTATAAACCTAATATGGTTGGTTCCATGTTCGGCCTCTAATTCCATGGGTATGTTTTATTTTGATCGTTATGGTTATTCTAAGTGTAATTAAAATGGTTACACCAAGTATAACCACAAGGTATATTTCAAGTATTACCATGAGGGTTATTCCATGTGTAACTTTTAGGGTTACATTGTTTATAGCCATTATGGTTACTCTATGTGTATCTATGATAAGAAAATGATTCGTTAAGTTACCAAAATGATTTATTTATCATTTCTATGGGTATTTAATGTTTTTATTTTTGAAAAAAAGTCTGCTTCATTTTCATGGGGAAATTTTTTATTAAGCTCAAATAAAATTGAAGATAAATGTAAACATTACATGGGTTTTCATGTTTTTCATTGGACTAAGGGTTTTTATTATTTTTATGTCCCTGATTGAGCTTTTTTTTTCTCACCCCACATTTTTAAAAAGAAATACACCATGTTTATGGATGGGAATGAGAATATAATAAGTCAAGTTGAATGTTCTGAATATTTATCATGAAAATAAATCATGTTTTAGTTTGAATAATATGGTTTTGTGGAAAAAATTTATACTATTTAAAAGTTTCACCTATAATATACTGGTTTACTATGTATAATTTCTTCTAACTCTATAAAACTCTAAAACTAAAAGATAATTTTGGAACGGAAGTGAATTATAGTTTAAAATCACTTGAGTATATAATGTTTAAGTTCATGCTCTTATATTTTCTATCATAGGTAGGGTTTTTATAAATTTATAGATTAGGATGTGTTTAGGTGTGGTAATCAGAAGAGTTATGAAAAATAATAATTAGTTTACTGGGTTAATATTGATCTTTAGTTGAATGTCTTAGACACCCCTTTTTAGGTTTTAGGTGGTGGATGAATAAGATGATTAAGAGTATTTTGAGAAACATTTATGGTAATGCAACCCTTAGGTTTAGTATAGGTTTTATTGAAAATTTTATTTGAGGAATAATTCCTTTAATTTTGGTGGACATATGTTTAAAGGTATTAATACCCTTTAAGGTTTATAAGATCTATAATTTTGGGTTATTTATGGGTTATTAAAATTTTTAAGAAGTTCTTCAAATTTTAATAACGTTATAGATTTTTATTAATATAGTTTTATTAAAAGGAAAACCAACTGGTTGGGTAACAACCTATCATATCCGGAAAGGATATGGGGACTAAGACCACATCTAAAGGGTGATAAGGGTAAAACCCTGACCACTAGACTAAGAAATTCTTGGGTTACTATCATTGAATTTGGGAACATATGTATTATCGTATAGATAACCATTGGATTGTAAATTGATTTTGTTATTAAGTGATAAATGTTATTTTTGAAAAATATAACTCTAATTTTTTTGAATATTATAGTATTATGTTAAATAGAATATTATGGGATTTTATTTAAAGAATAAAGTTTTAATTTTTATTTATTGGAAAGTACAATATTAATGTGGCTTTATAGTGACATCAGTTATTTATGGGAAGGATTATCATAAATTTAGCATAAATGTTTAGGTCATACACATTTATATATGATACATTAAGATTCATTGATATGATTTAGAGATAAATGTTAAATTTTTCATGGAAGACTATGTAATCAAATACTTCTAGTATTTTTGGGTTTCAATAATAATCAAGAATATTTTTTAGGGATTTTAAGTAGATTTATTTATTGAATGATCTATAATTTACTTTGAGAATTACTGTATTATTTTTTAAATTAATGTAGTTATATTCACATGAATATTTATTCATTTGGTAACTATCTTACCTTGTGTTAAAAATTTTGGTTTGGTTAGTGTTTAAGATAAGAGGAAATTATTATTATTATTTTGGGGATTTTTTTATCCTTAAAATTTGATTCTATTTCTTAAAGCTTGAAAAAATCATCTTGAATTATCATTGATTAAAGAAAAAGATGATATTTTCATGGAAATTTATTAAAGTAGAAAATTATACTTTTTAAGTAAGTATATTTCTTTTTTTTATTATAATATGTAGAAAAATATTTCCTTAATTTTCAAAAAAAATATTTTGAAATAAAAAAATTGTTTAATTTTAATACAGAGAAATCAATTGTATTTTAAGCCATAATAAATTTAAATTTTTATGACAGTTAACATTCTCATGACCATGTTCACTATCACAATATATCATCACTTATGAGTTATTTTTTCCTTCCATATCCATATTTTCACTTTCTATTAATGTTCTTTTTTTTAATCCATATTATGTTTTATTCTAGATGACCTTTATACTTACCTTTCTCTCTTTTCAAGTGGATGTTTTGTTGGCCCTTTTATGATGTCGTATTTTAACAATGGTGGTTTGAATAGTTAAACCCTATTTGTTGATCCAAATTCAAATTACAGGGATTTAATTACTTAAATTGTGGGAGAATATCGTATCCCATAATTTTAATAAAAATTATAATGTTCGATAGCATATAAGATATGAAACACCAACCTTAAATGAACAATATAATCTTATTATTTAATTGTGACCATTATAACCTATCCATTAAATTGAAGGAAATGAATATTATTAAGCAAAACATGAAATATATAATGAATATTTTAATTTATAATGTATTAATTATTTAATTTTAAATATGTACATGATTTGTAGAAATGTTTTTAAGTTTTTCAAAAAATATGTTTTCTTAAAAAATGATTTTTATTGATTTTTATGGTTCATTATTATAATTTAATAATGGAAATTTTAGAAAATTTATTTCATAAAATGAATTTCATTTTTGAATCCATCATTTCAAAACAATCTTTGGATTATTTTTTAATAATTTTCTAAAAATATTAATTTTTTAGTGAATAGTGAAAAATACTGATTTTTATAAAATTATCATATTCTTTATATTAAAGTGGTCCATTATTATTTTAATTTAAATTTAAACTAAATTTATTACTCTTTTGTTACACATAATAAAATTAATTACATTTTAACAATACATATAATTTTATTTATAAGTACATTTTTGTGCGTAAAAATTCATTTTTTCAAGAAAAATCATTTTTTTTGCATTTTATGGAATTGATTTTAAATGAAATAATTAATATCATATATTTTTATTTTTTATAATCTAATTTTTTATTTGGAATAATTGAATCCAAATTTTTTAAATATTTCTCTTTTATTTTTTGCTAATATGAATAGTAACCTTAATAATATTTTTTACCAATGTAAAGGGTAAATCTGGTATTTAATGAAAAATATTAAATTATATTGATTATAAAATTACTGGAACACCTACCTTAATTTTTTTATGATTCCATTTCAATAATTATCTTTTATTATTTGGTTATATTTCATTTTATGAGCATTTGTATGAAATTGTGATCTTTAAAGTATTTTATTTCAAGAAAAGTCAAACATGTCACACACTTGTTTTAAATAAATATATTATTTTCAATGTAGGTTTATCCAGAGGATATGTATGAATATAAATTTTTTTAAATATAAAATATTTATCTTAATAATTATAATTTATTTTTAATTTTTGGTAAATAAATAATTTCCCTAAAGGTTTTCACAACACTGATGTAGTAATTATTGAATTGTTGGATAAATCAAATGAATGATATTATAAAATGTTAAAATATATATAATTTTATATAATTATTGTGATATAATATTTTAAAGGACCAACTTTACATGTTATGGATGTATTATAAGAATATTTTTTATAATTATATGTTTTATCTTGATACTATTAAAGTCAATGTAATGAATAGTTATAAAATAGACATTATTTATATTTTATAATAAATAATAATTTACTAAATAATATAAAATTTCCAAAAATATTTTATTCAAAAAAAATTAATAAATGGTGTATAATATCATTCATGGTCTAATTACGTGTCTTTATTTTATTTTTAATAAATATATTAACCCCAAATTAGAAAAAAGAATTGTTGTTGCGGTAAGTTATAAATGGGTTAATGAGGGGAGAAAACCCAATGATAAGGGTAAAAATTTGACATATATTATAAGGCCCCAGCCTTAAACCTTACTTAATCCTGAGTTATTACAAGATTACACATTGAGGATCATTTCGGGTTTAGAGTTTTAGAGAATTAGATCATAAAACTTGCATTACATTCAACCAATAAACAAAGTGGTTACATAAAGATAGTATTCTTCTTTCCCATCAATGCAAACATATTTAAAATAAAACATAGATTCTTTTTGACACTTCCTTGACACTATCATCATATCATGTACCTTTCCCTTGACCTGTGAAAAACATTTCAAAAAACTTGGGATGAGCATAAAAAGCTCAGTAAGGGATATAAAAATATGGAAAGGAAACATGGGTACATATATACATAAGAATGAAATCATACTTTACCAATAAAACATAAGCACTTCAACATACATCATCAAATCATTAATAAATCATAGAAATCATAAGACATAAAGGTAACTTGAGGCATTCATAACATTCTTACGTAGGGAGTAACGCTCTTGGTTACGTTTGGAATACCCATCACAGTATATTCCCTAAATCTCTTCGGAGAAACCTTAACCTTTCACTCCTTAGTGTTACCCAATGCATAGGAGAGCTATATCGGGCTCACCTGCCCTTAGTTTATCACGGAACCACCCATCTTCATAATAATGCCCAAGAACCTCAACATAATCGTATCACATAAAACATGCATAAAAGAAACACAACATTTCCACCTTTCAATCACAAGATATCAATACAACACATTGATATAAAAACATTATGAAAACCATTTTAAATACCAAAAGAAAAGAAAAGTAAAACATGGTATTTATTTTTCTTTTAAAAAAAAGGTATGGCTTGGAGAGGAAGCCGAAACTCAAATAAAGGTCACGGTGGCGGAGAAGTCGTTGTCGCCGCATACGTATGACAAAAACATTCCCTTTTGTAGTTTAGTAAAACACTTCGTATAAGAAATATTCCTTTTAGATAAACGTAAAAGTTAAAGGGGTTTATACACCGTATAAAAGAAGGTTGTGTATAAAACAAAATATGCCTCAATGAAAGGAGATTGAGACGAAGTCCCATACCTCGGGTCCGACTTGACTCAATCGTTATTTAATGCCTTGAATAATAAACTTGAGTTAATTTCTACTTGTTTAAGAACCTTTTTCAGGTTCATTATTCCTTTTATATCACTTATTTCCATGTCATGAACACTATGTAATTATTTAAGTTAATAACGGTCGTTTTAACGATCATTGGTACTTGAGTCAAAAATAAACCCTTTATAATTACATGTTGTTCATGTATCCATTATATCTAGAATTATAATAATTATGTATATATCATATGTATCCAGTATATACATGCATTTATAATATTACATAATCTTTTAGAGGTAAGAAATGAAATGCACCGTTCATGGAGACGGTAAGCCGTACGTACGCATGAATGCTACTTTCATTTCTATTTCGTATTTTATAGAATGGAATCATAATGATATAAAGGTATATTATAATTCCAGTATAATATCATATATAATATCATAGTTCCATCCTTTATACATCCCACATATGGTATTTAATGAATCAAATCACTTTGAGGGGGCGATAGTCCGCACTTCCTTAAATGAAGATATCGCGTTTATCCATAATGGAAACCATAAAGGTATGCCGAAAATGAAAAATACATAAGCTTAAAAAACATAAACATATTATATGTCATATATAAATATAGTGACATCTTAATGGACACCTTTTAAGGTGTTAAAAGAATGTTGAACAATCATCGTTTCGGAAGGCATGAATTCACCATCCACGGAAACAGTATGTCCTTTAACCATTACATGTATGTGTGTGTAAGTGTAGCTATAATCCTTCTTATAAAAACATCATAGTATATTGAGGATACTGTATTTGTTACAAAAGAAAATAATAAAAAGAGTTTAGGGGGTTGGAGAAGAAAAAAACAAACAAAAGGACTCAAAAGAAGACATTACCTTAAAATCGGGTAAGTCTCTTAGATTTGAGCTCAAAGGCTTCCTTGGGAAGAATTCTGCCCAAAGTGAGGCTTCAAGGAGTAAGAGAGGGACGTGGAGAGCCAAAATGGGCAGGGTTTGGCCGAGCCAAAGGCTTTGGGAGTGTGGGTAAGGAGGTAGAGGTGGGGGCCTTTTATAAGAGGATAGGAGGGGCACTCTTGGAAGGTAAAGTAAAGTCACTTTATTTTAAAATGGTATTCGGATTTAAGAGGTCCCACATTGATTTTTTTCAAGGATAAGGTGATAAGGGTTCGAAATCCACCAATACAATAGGTTTTGGCCATTTTAAGTCTTAGATTTTACATTATCATTCCATTTTATTTAAATCGTTAAATAATGAGGTCATCACTGCATCATCATGATGTCATAAATTATTTAATTTATTTAAAGTCTAAAAATTATAAAAAAACTACTATGATGTAGGAAATCTTTTTATATTTCCAATGACTATTTATAATCAAAAATATGATCTTTATAACCCCATGTAAAAATTGTTTTATTAAAACATCTTATGTTTGTGTCATTTTTACTTTTACATTAAATAAAAAGTTATTTATGTCATTTCCCAACCGAAGTGGCTCCATGGGGTCCCCAAGTTGACCCATGGATTTTCTTGGTCGGACATGACACATCCAATTAGGGTAGGACATGTGTCAAGCTCATCTCATTTTATTAAAGCATTATTTTTACCTTAAACTACACTAATTACCTCTAATCGCGATTAAGAACTTAAGAGTTACTATTCACCAAAAAATTATTTTAATCTCATTGAACCACATTTTACTTCTTAATGACAACCTTTTATGTCGGATTTTTGAAATTCAAAACACAGAAGTGGTAAAATTTCATTTAAACGAAAAATCAGTTTTTATAAGTACCACTTAGTGGTTTCACTATTCATCGAAAATTGAAGTTTTTTCAGAAAAAATACCAAAAATTCACCCTAAGCTATATTTGATATTCTGAATTCAAAAATGATGTCTATTTTACAAAATTCAAAACGTATAAGATGCATTAATTAATTTAATAATTAATTCTCGTTGTCATGACAAATAGCGTGTTTTTATGAAACAATAAGTATCAAAAGATTGACACTAGTTTAAGTCCAATTTCAAAGTGAAATTGATTTCAATGACCACCATTGGATTAAATGGTAAAAATATATTCAGATTACACTTTAAGACCAATTAGAAGGATAATCTAACCATATAATTAAATTAAATGAAAAAGCAGTTTTGATGTAAAATGCAGTATTTTTAACTATTCATTAAAAAATTAACATTGTCTGAAAAATACCAAAAATTCACACAATGCAAATTTTGATGTCCCAATCATAAAGAATAAGTTTATTTTGACAAACATATCTTATAAAATTGTCAAAAGATATATTTAAAAATGGTTTTCCATCAAAAGGCAGTAAAACAATCTTTTAAAAATATTAGTGTATTCCATGCTTAAGATTGGATTTATTTTCATTTTAAGCCTCTAAAACAGTATCAAATTCATTAATAGACATAGATAAAAATATCTATTATTCCTTACTTACATGGGTTGTTACATCCTTCCCCCCTTTAGAAAATTGCGTCCCCGCAATTTATTTACTTATCGAATAAATGGGGGTATTTATCCCTCATTGCATTTTCAGATTCCCATGTTGCCTCTTCCATCATGTGGTTTTTCAACAAAACCTTTACATGATTAATCACCTTATTCTGTAACACTTGATCCATGTGGTCAAGAATCTGGACCGGTTGTTCCTTATAAGAGAGGTTCTCTTCCAGCTGAACTACCTCTGGACTCAAAACATCAGATGGATCTGGCATATACTTTCTCAACATCGAAAGGTGAAAAACATTGTGTACCTGAGATAAACTCGGAGGTAAAGCCACCCGGTATGCAACTGATCCAACTCTCTCCAGAATTTCATATGGTCTAATAAACCTTGGACTCAGCTTTCCTTTCTTACCAAATCTCATCACACTTTTCCAAGGAGAAACCTTGGGAAAAACATGATCACCTACCTCGAAAGATAGATCCTTCCTCCGGTTATCCGCATAACTCTTCTGCCTGCTCTGAGATGTGCTCATGTGCTTCTGAAACAGCTGAACTTTTTCTGCCATCTCTTCTACCAATTCTGGTCCCATCAACTTCCTTTCACCCACTACATCCCAGAAAGCTGGAGTTCAACACCGCTTCCCATATAATGCCTGAAATGGTGCCATCTGTATACGGGAATGAAAACTGTTATTATATGAAAATTCAACCAAAGAAAGATGTTGGTCCCAACTTCCCTGATAATCCATAGAACAAGCTCGTAGCATATCCTCCAAGGTCTAAATTGTTTGTTCTGACTGCCCATCTGATTGAGGATGAAAAGCTGTACTAAAATTTAATTAAGTACCCAATGAATTTTGAAGGCCTTTCCAAAAGATAGAAGTGAACCTGGGATCACGATTAGATACAATGGAGAAGGGAACTCCATGTAACCTGACTATCTCTTTAAGATACAAACAGGAAAGTTGATCTAGGTAAAAAGTATCTCGTAGAGCACAGAAATGAGCAGATTTAGTCAAGCAATCAACAATAACCCAGATTGCATTATTACCTCGAGATGTCTTCGGTAATCCCAAAACAAAGTCCATGGATATATTCTCCCATTTCCACTCTGGAACTGGTAAAGGCTGAAGCATCCCTTTCGGTAACTGTCGCTCTACTTTAACCTGTTGAAATGTCAAACACTTCACAGTAAAATCAGCACTATCTCTTTTCATTCCATCCCACCAGTAATACTCCCGCAGATCTCTGTACATCTTAGTACTTCCAGGATGAACTGAAAACGGAGAACTATGAGCTTCACATAACAACTCTCTCTTCAACTGTGAATCAAAAGTCACACACAATATCTTCCCAAATCTCAAAACGCAATCATTATCAATGTTGAATTCAGGAAACTTACCTTTCTAAACCAGATCTACCTTTTTCTGCAACTCACTGTCTTACTTCTGTGCTTGCTTGATTCTATCTGATAGAGATGATCTCACTAATACCTGAAAAAAAACAGAATAACTTCCTGCACCAACATCTTCTATGCCAAAGTTCATCAAATCCTTAACCAAAGGATCACGTTCCAAATGCAACATTGCTAATGAAGCATTACTTTTTCGACTCAAAGCATGATCTACTTTATTTTCTTTTCCCGGATGGTAATGAATTGTATAATCATAATCCTTGATTAATTCCAGCCATCTCCTCTATCTCATGTTTAACTCTTCCTGAGTGAATATATACTTTAAAATTTTGTGATCAGTATATATTTCACACCTTACTCCATACAAATGATGCCTCCAAATTTTTAAAGCGAAAACAACAGCAGCTAATTCCAAATCATGTGTAGGGTAATTTACCTCATGAGTTTTCAACTGTCGTGAAGAATAAGCAATTACCTAATCATTCTGCATTAGGACGCAACCAAGTCCTTTCAATGAAGCATCACTGTATATAACAAACTCACCATTCCTGGAAGGTAGTGCCAAAACTGGAGCATTAACCAATGTTCTTTTCAATTCCTAAAAACAATCATCACATTCTTTTGTCCAGATAAACTTAACACCCTTCCGAGTTATCTTAGTCATTGGACTAGATAACCGTGAAAAATTTCTAACAAACCTTCGGTAATAGCCTTCCAAACCAAGGAAGCTATGAATCTCAGTTACATTTGCGGGTCTTGGCCAGTCTTCCACAACTTTTGTTTTTGTAGGATCAACAGTTATCCCATCTTTAGAAACAATGTGACCAAGGAAAGAAATTTGTTGCAACCAAAACTCACACTTTCTGAATTTTCCATACAGTTTTATTTCTTTTATGGTTTGCAAGATAACCCTTAAATGTCTTTCATGCTCCTCTTTACTTTTAGAAAACACCAAAATATCATCAATGAAAACCACCACAAACTTATCCAAGAACTCATGGAAAATTATATTCATTAAGTCCATGAATACAGCAGGTGCATTGGTTATCCCAAAAGGCATTACTACAAATTCATAATGGCCATATCTTGTACGGAACTCGGTCTTCGGAACGTCTGCTTCTTTTACCTTCAGCTGATGGTACCCCGATCTCAAGTCAATCTTTGAAAAATACTGAGCTCCCTAGAGCTGATCAAACAAATCATCGATATGAGGCAAAGGATATTTGTTCTTAACAGTGATGTTATTCAAGGCTCTATAATCAATGCAAAGTCTCATTAAACCGTCTTTCTTTTTAAAAAATAAAACAGGAGCACCCCATGGTGATGTGCTAGGTCGAATGAAACCTTTCTCTAATAAATCTTGCAATTGCTCCTTCAACTCTAAAAGTTCAATTTGAGCCATTCGATAAGGGGGTTTTGAAATTGGATTAGCATAAGGAACTAAGTCAACAGTAAACTCAACTTCCTGATCTGGTATTATTCCAGGCAACTCATCAGGAAAAACATCAGGATACTCATTTACCACTGGCACATCATTAATCTGAACAGTTCCTTTTTTTTCAATGATGTGTGCAAGGTAAAATTCATTTCCATCTGTTACAAGTTTCTTGGCCTCTTGATAAGTTATCAACAGTAAGGGTTCATTCTTGTACACAAACTGAAAGTCTTTCTGAAAAGAAACTTCTTTAGCTCTACAGTCAATCTTAGCATGGTAAATAGAGAGCCAATCCATACCTAGGATAACATCAAACTCTACTAGAGGTAGAACAATAAGGTTTGCAAGTAGGTTCTTTACACAGATAAGGAAAGGAAGATTCTTATAAATTATTTTTGCCTCAACATTCCCCCAGGTGTTTTTACCAAAAGTTCAGGAGTCATTTCTTGAGATGGTATTCCCATTTTACTAGAAAAGGTTTCAGAGATGAAAGAATGTGTGGACCCCGAATCAAACAACACACTGGCATAATCTGAAAAAACAAACAAAGTACCTGATACAACTTCATTTGATGGCCTGACATCCACTGAAGTAGTTGCAAAGGATTTCACCACCCCTTTCTACTTGTAGTCTAACTGCTTCCCATAACTCAAGCTCTTTTTCAGACACTCGTTTACATAGTGACCCATCTCATTGCACTTAAAACATTTCACTAACTGTAAATCAAATTTGGTCTTACCTTCACCTTGATCTTTTTCAGTGCAATCACAAGCCTTATGTCCCATCTTCCCACATTGGTAGAAATTTCCAGAATTCAGAAGACATTCCCCAGCATGCCTTTTACCACATTTATCACAAACTGGAAACTTAGATTTCTTACCATCAGACTTTTTTGAAGAATTCTTCCCTTTCTCCTGCCACCTTGGTCTCTTCTTCTGCTGGTTGTTATAGAACACTTGATCATCGGCAAACTCCATTTACACCTTCTCATCACATAGAACAAGCTTTTCATTACTTTTAAACTCACAAGAAGCTAATTCCCTTCGATATTTTGGATTTAATCCTGAGTAAAAACAATTTATTTTACTATCAAGGTCTCGGATAAAATTTGGAGCATACCTTGCCAATCGAGTGAACCTTTCTTCATAGGTATCCACTGAGTCTTCCTCTTGCCTCAATTCCAAGAATTGCCTTTCCATCCTAAGTCGAACAGCCTTAGGAAAATACTTCTCAAGAAACATACCTTTGAATTCATCCCAGTCGAGAGCATCAATCTCATCAGTGTCCCTGATATTTTTAACCATCGACTACCACTGATCTGCTTCACCCTCCAAACGATAAATAACAAGACTAACCTTTTGAATGTCTGAACACCCCATGACATCAAAAATCTTCTCCAGTGCTTTAATCAACCCTTCAACTAGCACAGGGTCAAATGATCCTCTGAATGATGGGGGATGTTTCCTCATGAAATGTTACACCACTGACATGTTCCTCTGCGGTTGATCTGGCTGATCTCGTGTATGGATACCACCACCATTTATCGCTTGAGTCAACTGTGCCATTACTGCAAAAAACTATTCAGTTCCAATTCCGACCATCTCTGGATGCTGACTCGGAAGGTTATTTCCTTCTACATGCCTTCCTAGCACTGCTTCCCTGTTTCCTCTGTGGAAAACCATTTTGAACAAACATGTCTTAGATGAAGAAACATGGTAATCTTCAAATACTATATCACTTCAATTTGACCATAAAAAAATATATTTTTGGATAATAATTTAATATAATTCTAACTCCTAAAGTTATCTAAACTGACCTTTGATACCAATTATAAGGCCCCAGCCTGAAACCTTACTTAATCTTGAGTTATTACAAGATTACACATTGAGGATCTTTTCGGGTTTAGAGTTTTAGAGAATTAGATCATAAAACTTTCATTACATTCCACCAATAAACAAAGTGGTTACATAAAGATAGTATTATTCTTTCCCATCAATGGAAAAATATTTAAAATAAAACATGGATTCTTTCTTGACACTTCCTTGACACTATCATCATATCATGTACCTTTCCCTTGACCTGCGAAAAACATTTCAAAAAACATGGGATGAGCATAAAAAGCTCAGTAAGGGATATAAAAATATGGAAAGGAAACATGGGTGCATATATAAATAAGAATGAAATCATACATTACCCATAAAACATAAGCACTTCAACATACCTCATCAAATCATGAATAAATCATAGAAATCATAAGACATAAAGGTAACCTGATACATTCATAACATTCTTACGTAGGGAGTAACCCTCTTGGTTACGTTTGGAATACCCATCACAGTATATTCCCTAAATCTCTTCGGAGAAACCTTAACGTTTCACTCATTCGTGTTACCCAATTCATTGGAGAGCTATATCGGGCTCACCCGCCCCTAGTTTATCACGGAACCACCCGTCTTCATAATAATTCCCAAGAACCTCAACATAATCGTATCACATAAAACATGCATAAAGGAAACATAACATTTCCACCTTTCAATCACAAGATATCAATACAACACATTAATATAAAAACATTATGAAAACCATTTTCAATACCAAAATAAAAGAAAATTAAAACATGGTATTTATTTTTCTTTTTAAAAAAAGGTATGGCTTGTAAAGGAAGTCGAAACTCAAATAAAGGTCACGACGGCGGAGAAGTCGTTGTCGCCACATAAGTACGACAAAAACATTCCCTTTTGTCGTTTAGTAAAACGCTTCATATAAAAAATATTCCTTTTGGATAAACGTAAAATTCAAAGGGGTTTATACACCGTATAAAAGAAGGTTGTGTATAATACAAAATATGCCTCAATGAAAGGATATTGAGACGAAGTCCCATACCTCGGGTCCGACTTGACTCAATCATTCTTTAATGTCCTGAATAATAAACTTGAGTTAATTTCTACTTTTTTAAGAACCTTTTTGAAGTTCATTATTCCTTTTATATCACTTATTTCCATGTCATGAACACTATGTAATTATTTAAGTTAATAACGGTCGTTTTAACGATCATTGGTACTTGAGTCAAAAAATAAACCCTTTATAATTACATGTTGTTCATGTATCCATTATATCTAGAATTATAATCATTATGTATATATCATATGTATCCAGTATATACATGCATTTATAATATTACATAATCATTTAGAGGTAAGAAATGAAATGCACCGTTAATGGAGACAGTAAGCCGTACGTACGCATGAACTCTACTTTCATTTATATTTCGTATTTTATAGAATGGAATCATAATGATATAAAGGTATATTATGATTCCAGTATAATATCATATATAATATCATAGTTCCATCCTTTATACGTCAAACATATGGTATTTAACGAATCAAATCACTTTGAGGGGGCGGTAGTCCGCACTTCCTTAAATGAAGATATCACGTTTACCCATAATGGAAACCATAAAGGTATGCCCAAAATGAAAAATACAGAAGATTAAGGAAAACATAAACATATTATATATAATATATATTTATAGTGACATCTTAATGTCCACCTTTTAAGGTGTTAAAATAATGTTGAACAATCATCGTTTCGGGAGGCATAAATTCACCATCCACGGAAACAGTATGTCCTTTAACCATTAGATGTAGGTGTGTGTAAGTGTAGCTCGAATCCTTCTTATAAAAACATCCTTGTATATTGAGTATACTGGAGTTGTTACAAAAGAAAAGAATAAAAAGAGTTTAGGGGGTTGGAGAATCAAAAATCAAACAAAAGGTCTCAAAAGAAGACATTACCTTAAAATTGGGTAACTCTCTTAGATTTGAGCTCAAAGGCTTCCTTGGGAAGACTTCTGCCCAAAGTGAGGCTTCAAGGAGTAATAGAGGGATGTGGAGAGCCAAAATGGGCAGGGGTTGGCCGAGCCAAAGGCTTTGGGAGTGTGGGTAAGGAGGTAGAGGTGGGGGCCTTTTATAAGAGGAGAGGAGGGGCACTCTTGGAAGGTAAAGTAAAGTCACTTAATTTTAAAATGGTATTAGGATTTAAGAGGTCCCACATTGATGTGTTTCGAGGATAAGGTGATAAGGTTTAGAAATACACCCATCTAATAGGTTTTGGCCATGTGTAGGTCTTAGATTTCACATTATCATTCCATTTTATTTAAATCGTTAAATAATGAGGTCATCGCTGCATCATCATGATGCCATAAATAAATTAATTTATTTGAAGTCTAAAAATTATAAAAAAACTAATACGATGTAGGAAATCTTTTTATTTTTCAAATGACTATTTATAATAAAAAATATGATCTTTATAACCCCATGTAAATATTGTTTTAGTAAAACATCTCATGTTTGTGTCATTTTTACTTTTACATTAAATAAAAAGTTATTTATGTCATTTCCCAACCAAACTGGCTCGATGGGGTCCCCAAGTTGACCCATGGATTGTATTGGTCGGCCATGACACATACAATGAGGGTAGGACATGTTTCATGCTCATCTCATTTTATTAAAGCATTATTTTTACCTTAAACTACACTAATTTCCTCTAATCGCGATTAAGAACTTAAGAGTTACTATTCACCAAAAAATTATTTTAATCTCATTGAACTGCATTTTAATTCTTAATGAAAACCATTTATGTCGGATTTTTGATATTCAAAACATAGAAGTGGTAAAATTTCATTTAAACGAAAAATCAGTTTTTATAAGTACCACTTAGTGGTTTCACTATTCATCAAAAATTGAAGTTTTTCAGAAAAATACCAAAAATTCACCCTAAGATATATTTGATATTCTGAATTCAAAAATGATGTCTATTTTACAAAATTAAAAACGTATAAGATGCATTAATAATTTAATAATTAATTCCCGCTGTCATGACAAATAGCGTGTTTTTATGAAACAATAAGTATCAAAAGATTGACACTAGTTTAAGTCCAATTTCAAAGTGAAATTGATTCCAATGACCACCATTGGATTAAATGGTAAAAATATATTCATATTACACTTTAAGACCAATTAAAAGGATAATCTAACCATATAATTAAATTAAATGAAAAAGCATTTTTCATGTAAAATGCAGTATTTTTAACTATTCATTAAAAATGAACATTGTCTGAAAAATACCAAAAATTCACAAAAAGTAAATTTTGATGTCCCAATCATAAAGAATAAGTTTATTTTGACAAAAATAGCTTATAAAATTGTCAAAATATATATTTAAAAATGGTTTTCCATCAAAAGGCAGTAAAACAATCTTTTAAAAATATTAGTGTATTCCATGCTTAAGATTGGATTTATTTTCATTTTAAGCCTCTAAAACACTATCTAATTCATTAATAGACATAGATAAAAATATATATTATTCATTACTTACTTGGGATGTTACATAAATCAATCCAAAAAAATATGATATTATTTAAACCCATTATCATCTAATATTTTCAATAAATCATTTTTTATCTATTTTAAATTAAAATTAATTTATTTAAATTTAATATTTTAAGGAATTCCAGGAGTGGCCACCATCTCTTAGAAAAGGTAACCTCTTATTCTAAATCCTTCAAACATAAAAACATATTTGGTTATCCAATGCTTATATTAATCCCTTACTATAATACCTACCCTAACTTTATAGGTCATGTTTTTCTTCATAACACCAGCCTTAGTGGACTTAGGTGATAAGTAAAGGAGGTTGTTTGAAGAAGAGGTATCGTTTTAATAGATTTTTTCTAGTTTTATTTCTTCTTAAACCTCCTTAAAATATCTTAAAACATGATAAAATAATATCACCAGTATCTTACATATAATTATTTTTATTATATTAATGTTATAACATATATCCATCTCATCCTCCATCAAATGGGAAACAAAACCATCATTCGTGTGTACGGTGAACTACCACCTTAAGAACCAATGAAATTCATTTTCCATCACTGTATCTCAAAAAATGTTATAATAATGGAATTAATTTTTATATATGATATTCATGAAATATTTATCATTATGAAAGTATAATATATCATTTACCTTATTATATTTACATCCACTGAAAATTGATAACATCATTCGTGCGTACGTGTGGACTACCAACTCCATGAAGCGATGTGATTTTTCCCCCTCACCACATGACATGAATGGTATATATATAAGTATATTTAAAGAATTAATAATAAAATTAATATATTATGATCATTATTTAAGTTTAAAATTACACTCACCTTACTTTCATAACAATCACTGAAAAATAGAAATGTTACCCATGCGTACATATGGCCTACCACCTCCATCTTTGTAATATAGTTCATTTTTTGTAACCATATTCAATTTTTATATATAAAAGATTAATTTACATATAAAATTTATAATTAATTAATTTATAATATTCTATTGATGATAGAATAATGGCCTATTGGTCCAAAGTCAACCTACCGAAGTCATTTTTGATTTATGTACCACATATCATCAAAACATCTGATGTGAATTTAACTAATTAATTAATTAATTATAGCCTGGTAAATGATAAAATAAAATAAATATTAAAATTGAAAAATATTCTTAAATAATTAAATAATATTCCTAATTTTATTATGTATGATGATAAAAAACATACGTGACGAGTGGGACTCCACATATGGGACATTATTTTAAAAATTCTTCTATAAAAGTTTTCATTAAAACTCTCTTTTTATTTAATATTTGTGTGATTTTTTATAAAAAATCATTAAAAATTGTTTTATTATTTTCCAATTACTTCTGGAAGTCATTTATACCTATGTATTAATTTTTTACTATATTATTTTAAAAGAATGGTTTTTATTTTTCCAAACGAGGTATTTTGTGAATTTTTAGACTAACTTATGAAATAAATGTTTTTTGAACTTATGAAGCATGAATTAATTTTCCAACCATATTGACTTTTTTTTTCATTAAAATTTCCTTTATAATTTTAAATGGTTATTTTCAAATAATTTTTTTCCTTTGTAGGTGCACATTTTTTTAGAAATAAGTCATTTAAAAATTGAATGGTTATTTTCCTCAAAAATGATTTTATGATACAGTATTCCCTATTTTATGTTTATGTTATGGTTATTCGGAATTTTTTATGGTGATATGGGGTTACATTATAAAAGAAATTTGGTAGGGTATGTGATTTCCATCCAATGCATTGGGTATGTGGGATGTTGATCGTGACAGTTATTATAAATGAAACTGCAATGGTTACTCAAAGTATAACCATGAGGATTATATCGAGTATAACCATGAGGGTTATTACATGTGTAATCATGAGGTTTACTAAATTTTTAGTCATGATGGCTACTTCATGTGTATTTTTGACAATAAAGTTGATCCCTAATTTACATATATGATTTATTTATCCTTACTATGGTCTTTTAATAAAATTCTTCAAGAAAAAAGTGCATGCGATTTTTATGTGGAAATGTTTTTTTAAGGTCAAATAACATTGATGATTAAGGTAAAATTTAAATGGTTTTTCATGTTTTTCATTGGACTAATGGGTTTTTTCTTTTTATGTACCGTAATGAGCTTTTTGTTATCACCCCTTATTTTAAATTTTTTTTCACATAGTTTAAGGATGGGTAAGAGAAAAGAAAAAGTCAAGTTTAATATTGTGATGATTTTTTATAAAAATAAATCATTTTTTAGTTTAAATACTTTTGATTTATGTGTGAATGGATATAATGTAAAAGTGTATACTTATAATGTATGTGTTTATCCTAATTCTATAAATCTCAGAACCTAAAATATCATTGAAAAAAGAAAATCAATTATAGTTTAAAATCACTAGAATAAGTAATGTTTAATGTTAGGTCATTACATAGTACATTACATAATCCTTTATACAAAATTCATTATGTGAATCATGAGTGTATTCCATATCTTGATACAAAATTATACTCAAATTAACCCTGTCAGTTCATTACAATCTATAATACTCGTTGAAAATCTTCATCTATGGATAAATCAAAGTCCTATATTGAGAAGTTCATTCTCATTTCCCATAATTTGTACGATATGTCTAACATTAATGAATGTTAATTTTTTGAATTATATTTAAATAAGATTATATATATTCTTATATTATTAAACTTATTTTATAATATACTAAAAATCATTAAAAAAAATTCTAGTATAATATCACATATAATATAATTGAAGAATAAATTATATTTTATATATTTTGGGTATCATTAAACTCATTGTATCTCAATGTAATTTCTATAAAATATAAATATAACCATTTGATAAAACCATCCCATTAAACACTTTTATTGAGTAACATATATGAATAATGTTTTTAAATAATTTAGAAACTTAGGAGTCACATACCAAATAATCGACTCTTGAACATAGTATTAAAACTCCTTTACTTCACAATATCCAATGTTATGATGCTAATAACTTCTATATTATACTTATATCTCTTTCTATATTTACCATCACCATCATGGATCCATTATATTCAAATTTTTTCTTTTAAGACCATTTTTTATGTAAATAAAAATTTTACATTATCTTTCTTTATCAAGACATCATAAACTATTATTGGATATAAGTTGATGTTAACTTTGACTTTGACTATTATAATCATTAATTTATTATCCTACATATTAAAATCCAAAACATACTCCAACTTCTATCTAAGAAAATATATTCTTTCTATAATATTATGCTAAAATTTTAATTTTCGTTCAAGAAATAACACATATTTACTCAGGTGATAACATTTAATAAATAAATTATTTACCACCATATATTATATAGTATAATGTGTGCATTGATAATTTTTTTAAAACTATACATTATTAATTAAAATATTTCATTGATTGTGGTGAGATCCCTTTCCCTTGTATTTGAAAATGTACCTCAGATTAACTCCTTTATCCCATGTTAATACCCTTTAACATTTTCTTCTTTTCAAACATGTTGTAAAATCTGATGAATTGTAAACCTTAGGTATCATAACAACATATAATTTTATTCATAACAATACTTTTTAACCAATTTTTTCTTGTATAACATAGAATATATTAGAAAAAAATATACATCCTTTATTCCAAAAAATATAATCTTGAAATATTCCTTTTCATTCTAAATATTAATAAAAAACATTTTTCTAAATTTTGAGAAAAGTACATACTCCTTTAATTATTACATTTATTTTGAATTCCAATAAATTTAAAAAATGGGTAAAATATATATTTGGAATTATATAACATTAAAAATTTAAGAATTTATTTCTATAACACCAATACCTAACATAGAATCTCTATAGAGTTCCATAAACTTCTTCTGGTATTGTTGGAATCGAAATAGGTGCCATAAGAATAGCAAATGAAGACACATACATTCTAGAGAAAATATAAATCCAAAATATCCCCAGACTCTGAAAGGGTCTACTTCACGATGCCAAACTTATTCATGAATAGATATAGATTATAGAGATCTCTATCAATGAATCCACCTAATGGACAAACCAATCTAGATAAAGTCTCTTCGCGAGTCCAAAAACACTTCACGACTGCGCGAGGCTAAACATGGTCCCTTCACGAGTCTGATGGGGCCTCACCCATTCAGGAAGCCCCAAATTTCTTCTCAAACCAATTAAAATATTTGGGAAGTCCCTTTATTATAAATACCTTCCTAATTCCAACCCTTGGGGTATGGTTACCTAAAATTTTGACTTCTGAAATTCTTCCAACTCACGAATCACCTGCGCATCATGAACCAGATTGAAAATGAATCTTTCATGGTACCTAATCTTTGCAAAACCCCTTTCCATATTTTCTAAAATACCTACACCTAAGGTGGGGATTTATTTTTTAAAGGCCTATTCCATTTATGTAGGAGGAAGGCCCTTAGGGGTACTTGAGGTTTCATGAATCACTAAGCCTTCAACAAGAACTCCTTTCCTAAAGCAGAACATCATTTTAAGGTAGGCTCACCAAGTTTCATAAAGATTTTACTTTGAGAGTCCCCTGAACTCCACAAATCACCTCTCTGCGAGGCCTTATGCTTCACGAATCCCTTATCCTAGGCCTCTCTGTGTTTCCTCACTTATTATGACACCTATTATCAAAGGATGAGTTCTTAAGGCCCATGCACCCATCCTGGATTGGTCTAGATGCACTTTAAATACTTATATGACTTGTTCTCCCAATTCATATGGCCCACTCCACTTCAAGTGTAGCCAGAGATTCCCATTTACCTATTTATTCTCAGATTATTTACTTTAATGAATTTTTATTATCATTATTGGCATGCTAATGTGAACCTAATGATTGACCACTCCTCCACACCATTGAAACTTATAATTTCTAAATCCACCACCCACTCATGAGTTCTTGAGATACAGTTATGTAGGAAAAAAGGCTATGGAGTGAGTTCCCCATATTTGATATGCATGACATAAAGCTACCCAATACCATCATCCTTGGAACTTGACCATAAAATATGGAATTAATCAATGAAATAGGTGAAGGATGCTCCATGTGTGAGTGTCTGGTGATGGTCTTCACACCGCCTATCCTCACTTGGGATGGGATCCTCCTCACATGGAATTAGATCCTCCCCAAAAATAATAACATCCTGGACATAAGGGATTTAAATCCTCCTTGATAAGATTCCATGCGTAATCCTCACACCTGTTGAGTCAATAAGGTTTTCCTTATGACTTTTCCATTCCTTCATACTTGGGGGAGATTGTTAATATAATAAGGATTCCTTATGACTTGAACATTCCTTATTATTTTGAAAATCACAAACACCTTATCTTAAATAAAATCTCATTTTTTTGTGTATTTTACTTCTATAAAGAAAATTTTCCTTCCCCAAGGAAATTTACCCTTACCTATATTTCATTGTTCATACCAATATTTTTCCTAAGTGTAAAATTAGGTTTGTAACTAAAAACCTCGGTATCTTATAATGACCAAGATATGAAGCATTCTGTTTTAGAATCTGAATTCTCAGAATTCTGATTACGAACTCTTCTGAGTTTTGACTCCGAATTCTTAATCATAATTCTGGTTACGAACTTCTCCAAGTTCGGAATCCAAATTTTGAATACAAATTATGGATAAAAACTTCTAAATGTTCTGACTCCGAATTCTGATTACAATTTCTGGATATGAACTCCTCTGAGTTCTGACTCCAAATTCTGAATATGAATTATGTATATGAACTCTTCTAAGTTCTGAATCCGAATTCTGAATCAGAATTCTGGTTACGAACTTCTCCAAGTTCTGACTCTGAATTCTGAATACGAATTCTGGATACGAACTTCTCCATGTTCTGACTCTGAATTCTGATTATGAATTCTGGATACGAACTCCTCTGAGTTCTAACTACGAATTCTGAAGATGAATTCTGGATACGAACTCTTCTGAGTTATAACTCCAAATTATGAATCAGAATTCTGGTTACAAACTTTTCTAAATTCATATTCTGAGTTCTATGAATTCAGACTATGAACTCTTATGAGTTCTAACTCCGAATTCTTATGAACTCTGACTCCGAACATTGTAAGTTCAGTTTCCAAATTCTTTTGAATCCAGATTCTGAATTTCCTTAAAATTCAGGCTTCGAAATTCTATAGAATTTAGGTTCTGAATACCTAGAAAACAAAATCCCAATATCTTTGTATTTAAGACTCCGAATTCATTTTTGGTTAGACTCCAAACTTACATTCTGAATATTGGATTTCAGTTATACTTACACTTGTTTTATTATAAAACAATGTCATGATTTCGGTTATTAACTAATTATTGTCTGAGTGACACGTGTACAAGTCCCTCCAAAATTCAAGGAAAAATATGACTATTGGAGGAGGGAGTTGACCGTTGAAGCCGTGACTATAAATAGAAGCTCATTTGAAAGATCTCATGACAATTCTATAACTCTAGAGACCACATCCTGTTGAAGTGATTTCTAGAGAGAGACTTTCATTACTTTGTCCATACTAAACTACTTGTTTAGTTTTTATTCGTGCGACTCTGATTGTTGCTGTGTAAAATCTATGGCTTCTGGTGATAGGAAGACAGAGGTGCCGACTGCCTTGAAGTTGAGGGCTTCCTTGCTGAGGAAGACAGAGGTGTCGACTACCTGATAGTTGAGGGCTTGCGGGGATAGCAAGACAGACTTTGATCTTCATATCGAGGGCTTACACTAGTGTGGGTTAGGCAGACTTTCTTGAAAGTATAAATCAAGGTAACTTTATCCAAGTTTGTTGGATACCCTTCTCTTTGGGTTAAAAGACTTACTATTTGTTACTTACTTTGTTACAAGTTTTCCGTTGCTTTTGTATTGTTGAGGAAAGTATAACTATCTTATACTTCCTTATTCCTATACTCCAATTTAGTTAGATTCTATATGCTTTAAGGTATAATCTTAGTTGTTGTAAACTTTTTTTATGTTTCATTTCCGAAACCACTTTTCCAGAATCATGAAAGTTATTAGAACTTAGAGTTTTTATGAATTATCTCGTTTAACCTTGTTAAACATAACCATCTTTAAAAGTTCCAAAGGAATTTTTAAAAGTACAATTCACCACCACCCCTCTTGTATTTGAGCATCTCATGTTAACATATTCGATCCAACATTTGGTATTATAGAGTATATCATACTTACATAACATCTAAACAACACCATTTATCATCAGTTTATCATTCACAACACGACCATCAGGTCTTCTTCTTCCTCTTGTTTCTCACACCGAGCATGACTCACATGAGCTTAGAGGTTAGTAGTGTCCATGACACCAAACCTCCACTAATGGGAATCCATCTTGGATCAGTCCCCAATAATATATGTTTCATGGGCCTATTCCACACATAAATCCCAATCATGTCCACTGAAATGGGAATCTTTAGTTAATAATCCCAAATTCCTCTTTCCAAACTATGTGGGATTTTATTCCCATCTAACCAGGATACGTATGAATCCTTTTTGAGGTCCAAAACCTACATTACATCCACTCCAACCATTCCAAAAAATGGAATTGCTAAATCCATACCACCCCGCAAGGGTGAATGATCTATGGTTATGTAATCCCAATGGGTAAGGATTGAGTTACCCATGTATGAGTTGCATGATGTAAATCTTCTCAGTACCATCATCCTTGGAACATGACATAAAACCATGGAATTACTTTGTCTAATAGGTGTTGGATGCTCCATGTTTGAGTGGTCTGGGATGGTATTCACACAACCTATCCTGAAATGGGATGTGATCCTCCTCACATGAAATTAGATCCTTCCCACATATAATGACATCCTCCCCATAGGGAATGAAATTCTCCACATTCATCTTCCATACGTAATCCCCACACCATCTCTCATCAGTTCATATTACATGGCACGATCATCATGTATATTATTTCTTCTTTTTTATAACACCAAACATGAATCGCATGGGATTAGAGGTTCGTAGTGGCCATGTCACTCAACCTCCACCAACGAGCATCCCTCCTAGAGTAATACATAATCATACATGCTCGATGGGCCTCTCCAATGCATAAGTCCCAATAATATCCCGTCAAAAGGGACTCTTCATATATAATCTTAAATAAACCTTATGGAATATGTGGTCATTAATTCCAAACATACAAAGATACGTATGAAGCCTCTCTATGGTCCAAACACAACATTCCATTCACTCCACCCATTCCACAAAAAACCCAACACTCCATCCACATTCACCTTGATTTTCTCCAGTCTTCCACATCTCAATAAGATCATGCCACCCACTTGGGTAGCTCAATGAGTAATCCCCCAAAAAATCCAACAATGACAAATCCTCTTGTGAAGGGAATCTTTCATTAAAAATCCCTACACTATCTCTTTTTGGCACACCCTTTGGGAGTTGAACATTCTTACTACATGACATTAAACAACACGAGTCAGTCATGTCACATGAACTCCAAATGTGGCATCAAACTATGTGGTTTTTGATCCATGTCATCTAAACAGGTTACATAGGATGCCTTATTTATGTTAAATCCCAACCAAGGTAAATATTGGTCCCTCCACATTGGGGTTCACCTCCCCAATCTTCCATTAAGGGTCTTTTGGTCAACCTTCCTATTGTGATATCTCCCCTTTATGGGACACCCCCCAAATACACATCTATATGGTGTTCTGATCCATCTATTGGTAATCATTTCAGGTTTTACCTCCAAGAGATTCACCTCTTAGACCCACCTCTATAGATCATTTGGATCAACCTCATTCTATATCATCAAGACGTTAAACTCACAACTCATCTCGTATTGCTAGCTCATGCTAAATATAGGATGTCTGAGGTAAAATCCTTGGTTGATATGTGCCTATAGCTTCAGCTACATCATGCTAAAAATGGGATTCATGTGGTGAAATCCATGGTAGATATTACTTTGTATTAGATAAATCATGATAGACATGGGATTCCTTGGGATCCATGCCTAAGATACCTCCATGGCATGCCCTCCTATAAGGAAGAATACATGTGACCAATTTTCCAAGCATCCATACATGCCATGGATGCCCAATGTGACCACTCTCTTGATCAATGGTTTCTACCCTATCAAGACATGATTGAATGTCTAGATAGAATTAGTTTAATTAATTGGTGTTCACAAAGATATGGCACAAGTAATGAGTTTCATGAACATGACTTAATCTATAAGGGCGACCCAGACAAGGTGATAAGTTCCGATGATGAATCTATTAAAGTTGAATCCAACATTCCATAAACCCATTTTTATCAAGTAGAATACATTTCAATTGGATTTTATGAAATCTTCCCACCATTGGAAAGTGGTATAGTAGGTTAACAATGAATGTTAGAACACATTAACATGAAGGCGACACACCCCGGTGGAAGTATCAGAAATAGAAATAGTGAACCCAACATAAAACTATTCTACCCAACATGGGGACTATTAGAATTCTATATGTAAATAGATTAGAATGTCACTATATCTAGCTATCTAGTGTAGAGACCCAATAATAAAATAGTGGGCCTGACATAGAAATCACTAGAAATTTGAGTAGTTAAACATTGGAAATTTTGATCCACAATATCATCAGTGTAGATCTATCTCTCCATCAATAGAAAATGGGATGACACTTGGGAATAAGGGATTGATTTATTTGTGTCTATACTGATAGATTCATCTTCTTACTTTTTAGGACCCAAGATATAGGAAACCAACAACCCAACACCTTCTAAAATATGGGTATGAGAAATGTCAATGAAGTAATCCTGCATGACTCAACCATTTCCACAATCGCAGCTACACCATCGACTGCTGGGCTCCTACCCCCATCTCTCCCTTAGAGATAATTTATAGGAGGGTGATGAATACCCTCATATTCTTGTATAAGTAGGAGGGAGTCATTTATATAAGTGATATAGATTTCCCAGACTTGGAGGCTTCTAAACCTCACCAACACCACTGATCCCATGGGTCACGTAGGGAGACACTACTCCGACTCCAACAATGAAATACTTTGGGTGCCTCTCCCCAGAGAAATCCTAGGACTTTCTCCCCTACACCAAGGAGGTATGGGATTCCCAAGTAACCCCATAAATTAATATAACCCTGGATCTGTCAAGGAGGGATCCCACCAGGCCTCGTCAGTGCCATCAGTGACCAGTCCTCGTGGTTGAGGAATAGGTGGACTATTACCATACTATATTGGCCCCAGTATGAATGAATCAATGCCAAAATCAATTCCAATCTCTAGAGTATTATTGAAAGGTGGTTAAGTTATCCACAACTCAAGTGGATCCTTCCACCACCAGTACATTCCGCCAAATCCATGCCACAGTGCAGCTTGGACCCATCAATGCCCAGTTGGCATTGAGATCTAATATACCCTACAGGTAGGTTAGATTGAATATGTAAACCATTTTTAACACCAACAACCATTATGGACAAGACCATGATGATGAGATCTAGTATGGAGGTCCTCCACGTGTAGCCTCTAATGAAAGTGGAGGTCTTCCCCGCTTTCACACTCAACATGGAGGTCCTCTCCGTGTTCCTAGAATCGATTGAAGTAGAGATACTCCCCAATTCTTCAAAATCTAGTACAGTGTTACTCCACATACTTATTGTACATGATAGGGATTTACTCCACATTTCACATATTGTTTTTTCGGAAGATCCTCCTCACACCGTTCACAACTCACGTGGCATCCCTCCTCGCTCTAGCATCAATCAATGTAGGGTTCCTCCATATTTCACCAAATATCAGTACACAAGTCCTCCTCATGATATGACCATCGAACAATAAGGAATCCCTACCCATGCCCTGAAAAACTACAGTGGATTCCCTCCACACTCCTTCAATCACCATCGTGGTTCTCCTCCCCATGTTTCCATTAGCTCAGGAAGTGGTCCTCTCCACTCTAGAAATGATTGATGTGAATTACCTCCATTAATTTCATCTTTCTAGTACAAAGGTCCTCTTTTTGTCATTTCCACTGGTCATCAAGGAGGAACTCGACATGTTCCCTATGACCAAATCAAATTTCCTCCATGATACATCAACAACCTAAGTGGAGGTCCTCTCCACTCTTACAACAGTAAAAGAGGAGGACCTACCTACTCTGAAAACAACTGATATGGATTCCCTCCCCATATCCCAACAAATGAAAGTAGAGGTCCTCCCTATTCCATCACCCACCAACATGGACATCCCCCTCATTCCAAAGAACTACCTAACCCTGAAGAACCATCTCATGGTAGAAGGGTGAACCTTCACCAGCAAAGGCAAAATTCCAGGGAGTGGCTAGTCATTTTCAATCATGTTCACTTCTCAGATTTTAAAGAAGAATGTGATTAAATTATGAAGCCTTCACCCTATTCATCTACATCAGAGTCTAGAGTAGGATCCCAAAAGGTGACGTTTTTCATCCCGAAATGTGAGATCCAAAAAATTAATGAATCCATTCATTGATACATGAAGGTGGAGAAGGATTTGGATCACTTATAGGGTCTCACAATGCATCCATCCCCATCAACACCAGTTTCATTCTCTATCTCAACCTATTATCACAAAAATATATTGTGGAATATGATATACGATGATCATCTTGTATAATCTTTAATGACTACTACTACCCTCACACATGAGGCAGTGTTAATCACCCAGTACTATAGGTATGTAATGATGTGGAAGGTATCACCCTCAAGAGATTACCTGGTGTATAGTGATCAGTCAGCTTGTGTAGTTGTTCCTCGACCAGCTAGTCTAGCACTTTACTGATCCACATCAGTACCACCACCATTTTCTCATCCAGCACTAATCAAAGCTTGGTCCGACTATGATCCAGGAATCACTACCAGTTAATAAATCCTATGGGACTCTCTAGCCACTGACTAGTTGTCAGTTGTGCTCTGGTCGAATGTGGTTCCCAGCATTAACATCCCAGAGTCCCTCACATAGAACAAGGTTAT
Organism: Viscum album; assembly: GCA_963277665.1. NCBI lineage: Eukaryota > Viridiplantae > Streptophyta > Magnoliopsida > Santalales > Viscaceae > Viscum > Viscum album. The sequence continues at coordinate 621,603,585 of OY728157.1, forward strand.
GTTCTTCGACTAGAATATCTTGATGATGTGTTTTCACCTTTTTGACCTCCAGTTGGTCTACCTAGAAATCCATGAACATTTTAATGATAGGAATCTGTAGTGTCACATAGCTGAGTTGGTAGCACTCTTAGTGGCTCAGCACCCTCCATCACCCAGATTCCACCAAAACCTCCAATAGTGAAGTGTTTAGAGGTTCACAGTTACCCAAAGAATTAATTAAGAGTTGTATCCACATGTGCAGATTTTTGGATGGGGACAGTATGCAGCTTTCCACTTCAGACCCATTCAATGATAGCCATACCTACCCAGTGATATTGAGGATATGTCTTTTGGTGTCATCATGAAAAATATGGTAGTCCATGATAATTCCAAGTATGGGAACACTAGAATGGGGTTTGAAAGAGAGAACTCATCCCCCTAGGGAAGTGCAGTATTAGGTGGACCCTCATACATGTGTTTTCACTCACCATTAAAGGAAGTAACAGTACCTTAGAGATCCTTATGCGTCTTTTCTTATCAGTCAGAACAACAATAAGAGAAAAGAACAACTCAATCCTTCTGATACATCTAATTTTGCGTAGAAGAAAAAAGTAGATACCTCTATCACCACCTTGCTTCAGAAGGTCACATAGCAGAAGTAGATCATTGATGAGATCATTACTAATTAACACTCAAATTATGGTAATCCTAGAAAATATCATGTTCCTCCTTCACTGGGGTAGTAGGGGTAGCCACAAGGCATTATTGACCAGTTACTCAAGATTGATCCTAGTGATCCCACACATCCAGACATGGAATAGGATGGAGTGTATGGAATGTAACCATGATATGTGTTTCAAAATACTCGTAAGAAGCATGAGAATCTCCCTCAAGATCTGGATCAAGCTAATCCACAAGAAGCTCCATGATCTGTCAATCATTCCTACATAGTTGATGATCCATTCAATGCACTGGTGGTTAGGGATCCACATTAATATAGGAACCCCAACCAAGGTAATAAGATATATTCTCTCACCACTATGATCGAATTCTTGGAAGCATGATAACTTGTAATACCACCTGATAGCATGCCATGCCCGTCATTAGTGGATGCGATGGGAGAACCCCTATATTTCGAGAATCCTTTCTTCACCCCCGTAAATGGTATTTTTGACCTGTCTCAGAATCTAGACCACTTCATCTCAAGGTACGAACCCATGTTGGAAACCAAAGAGAAGTAGGAGGCTAATAAGCTTTGATGTTTTATTTAGACATTGGGAGGTCCTATATTTATCTTGTACAACCAATTACCCATTGGGTCTATCACTAGTTGCAAAGACCTTCAAAGGAATATTCTTCACTAGTTTATCTCCACCATGTGCAATAAAAGTATTTTAGAACTCTTCAACAGAAAGAAACTACCATATGAGAGAATTGAAAACCTTTATAGCCAGTGGAAGGGACTTACGTACTTACTAGACATGCCACTGACTCAAGAGAGGATGCTAAAGTTGGGTGTGGGGAACATCAAGACTAAATTATTTCCCACCCTCATCATATAAAAGTTTCTAAGTGGTTTCCATGATTTATATGATAAGGATAAATGCCTAAAGTAAGTATTGTAGCAAAAAAAACATGAATGCACCCTTCCTCTTTCATCTCTTCCAAGAATAACTTCCAAGGTAGTGACTTCCACTGTCATAAAAGTAGATTCCCCAGATCCACTATAGCTATTTTTTGCTGAGAATTACCCAGAATAGCCTCATCGAGTGTAGAAAAACCATAAAGATTATCCCCACCCAGTGTAGAATCACCAGAAGCCTCCCCATTAAGCACTGCTACCTAGGATAGGGAATGTGTCTCTAGCTCTATGTCAGGATTTATCCCCTCATTAGGGATAGGATCCTAGAGATCCCTTCTCATATAGAAGAAAATGAAACTACCCCTTTAAGGAAGAACAAGTTCCTATTTATTTCCATAGAATATTGGAGTAGGGAGTACTAAATCATCTAGAGTGCTAGAATCCCCATGAGCCTATTCTCAATAATCACACTGACCATTTCTATTACCACAAGATCCTTGGACTTACCACCAACAAGTTCAATGTCTTCAAGGATTGGCTTTTGGACCATGTGGACAATGTTGTCTTCAAGTTGGGCCATGTACCGACACTGGTGTCACATATCTTCACTGAGCCTAGTGGATAAAGTGAAGATTTTAGTGAATGTTAATATGTTTCCTACTACATAACTCAGAAGTATGATGACTGGTTGTCTCGTAGGGTATTTTTCTACACTCATGGAATCATTCATGCCTACTTAGGCTGACCTGAACCTCTTAAAGTCACTGAACCTTCTCCAGCTAGTTCCTTCACATCCACGTCATAGTCTTTTAGGTATAGGAATAGTATGCATTGATAACCCAAGTGGAAGAAAAGTCCCCCACCGGTTCCAACACCTTCTTTCACTCTCGGTGACTTCATGCCACCAGAAATGGGAATCAAACCCAGGGTTTCCCCAGCATTGGAAGACTCCTCCGATGATGGTCATGAGTATTCCACCATGAACACTGTTGAACTAGTGTACCCCAACATGGTCCTAGAGGATTAGGAATATCACGAACCCTCTCTAAGTGCCTTCGGTCGATACCATCAAAGAAAAAGTCGAGGACATGAAAATCACTGGAATGCTAAGTCCAATGCTTCAAACGAGGCCATGCATACAACTGAGACTAGATAGAAGGTATTTTATAGAGCTTAGCATACATAGTCCTTCCCACCCTCTCTATCATAAAAGCCACTACAATTGACCATCCTAACTGACCAAGCATAACAGGGGTGACTGCACCATGTTCAGTCATGTCTAGCTAAAGTCAGGCCTCAGTCAGTAGAAAATCATCCATTGGTGGTTTGGGTGAGTTATCTTACGAGAAGTATGAAAATTAAAGAACCATCTAAAATCAATTATTTCATCTAGTAATGACCATAATGAACCCTACCATAGATCAAACACTTTTTGGAAGAAATGTGTGTCTGGCATGGAAGTACGATGTGTTGAAGCACCTTTCCAGCATACCTATGTATCTATCAATCCTCGAGTCTATTTTCCTATAATAATACATGTGATTAGATCTCAAAAAATACTTGAAAACTAAATTATAGTTTAAAACAGAGTTATAATTCATATATTCCATCTATGATGAGGATTAAGATGAGGCAGAATGTTAAGACATCATCCAATTCATAGGAAAAGATGAAGGCTCCCTTATGCAGGGGCACATTCTCCCACTGTACATCACTGGCCAGTTTAATGGGGAGTATATCCTTTGTTTCTTGGTAGAAATAGGTTCTGGGATTAGTATAATCCTAACCAAGATACTTTTTAATATGTGACTAGATGAATTAGATTAAAGTCCCTATGACCTAATGATCTAGGGTTATGACAAGACCAAGTGGAGACTGTGTGAATGAATCTGTTTGAAGTCCTAGTTCAGTTGTTTGGAGGAAAACATCGAATTCATGGTTCTATCATTGGTCAAAAATTACATTGAATTGATGGTTAGGCCATAGATCCATCTGCGTGCAATAGTTCCCTTCTCATATCACCAATGTCTCAAGTACTCCCTCAACAGTCGAGTAAGCATGCTCTATGGTGAAACTTCCACCTTCGACTCCTATGAATCATTCTCTATGGATGATGACTATTATAAGATCAAATAAAATTAGGTTCAAAACAACATGTTTTATCACACCACCATTACAAACACCCAATGGATAGACATGGATGATGTGTCCATCCTCTCGATTCACCGATTGGAGGTTATGACACACTACTTGGGAAGTTACTTTGTCATTTCTTAGAGGAAAGGTTATTTTGTCCCTATGTACAAGGAATATTATAATATTACCTTGTACTCCTACACAAGATAGGATAAAGTGATTCTAGAACCCCCTACCCCCATGAGATATCAAGATTTTCACCCCATGGATACCACCATATGTTATACTCTCCTATTTCTTTGGGCCATGATGAACCACTAAGAACTGACCCATCGCTATTTATTTGAAATAAATTATGGACCCTGCTATCAAATGCTTGGTAAAATTGGTATGAAAACCTCTATTTTCATGGTTTTAGTATAATAGCAGTCTCTTGATGAGGATTACACATCCACCACTGAAGTCGGAACCAATCTTACCTCAGAATCTGTTGTCCTAGATAAACCATATCCTCTCACAAATTCACCTACCGTAGATGATGGATAGGATTTGGAATTCTCTCCTCCCACATTTGAAGAGAGTTTATCCACCACCATTGATGAGTTAGTTAAGTTAAACCTTGGAAATGAGGCATATTTGAGGCTAACACTGATCAGTGAAACCATGAATCTAGCAGAACAACAATAGTACTTGGATTTCCTGAAGCAACATCATGATGTTTTATCCTAGAGTTATGATGAGATTCTAATACTAGACCCTCATGTCTCTATCCACCATCTTGGTCTTATAGTGTGTCATCATAGTTTTAATCAACCTCTAAGAAAAATTCACCCTTATCATGGTTCCATGGTCGAGGTCAAAGTTGATAAGTTTATTAAATCCAAATTCATAAAGAAAGTTCATTTCCCCAAGTGGATAGCCAAAATTGTTCCGATCAGGAAGAAGAATGGAAATATCAGAGACTGTATCGACTTTCGGGACCTCAACTCTCATTGTATCAAGTAATTTTTCCCCTTTTAGTGATAGATCTATTGATCAATGCCATAAATGGATTCCGTGCTCTCTCATTCATGGATGGATAATTCATATATAATCATATTTGGATGGACCCTAAATATTAAGAGTCTACTACCTTGAGAGTACAGAAAGGGGCCTTGTGCTATTAGGTAATGCCTTTTGGTATGAAGAATGCAGGAGCTACTTACCAATATGTCATGCACCACATTGTCAAACTGATCATCAAAATGATAGTGAAATGCTAGTGGGTGATTTGGTGGTCAAATCATGCATGTTTTAGGACCATATAATAGATCAGGAGAACGTGTATGGATTCCTTCAATCCTATATTTTGAATATGAACCCCATAAAGTGTTCTTTTATGGTTACCTCAAGGAATTTTCTAATTTTCATTGTCAGATATAGAGGCATCGAGATTGACCTAGAGAAGATCATGGCCATCATCCAGATGCCTCCTCTGAGAAGTCAATGTAAACTTAGAGTCATTCAAGGATACATATCCAACATGTTCCGGTTTATTGTGAATATAGATAGTAAGTGTAAGCCCTTTTATATGATCATGAAGAATTTTATTGCCTACCGGTGGGATGAATATTTGTACGATGCATTTGAATAAATTAATATGTTACTCTATAGCATGTAGTTATGATTCCTCCTTTCTCTGAAAATCCTTTATTCCTTCAAGTAACCACCCTGTAATGATACCTAGACACCCTTCTTGCTAAAAATAATAATTATAGGAGAGTGAAAAGGTTATACTATCTCAGTGGCATGCTTTATGAAATTGATTCCAGATACTCTTTTATCGAGATGAGAAACCTTGTACTTGTTTTCATAGTACAAAATTTAAGTAATTGTCTACATCATTAAGAGAAAAAGATGGTGTCCCATATGGATCCGCTAAAGTATATCCTAAATATCTCTATAGTGATAGGACGTTTGGTGTGTTGGTTTGTGATTATTCAGCAGTTCTACATCAATTTTGTCCCACATATTTCCATAAATGGTAATGTGCTATAAGACATTCTATCAACCCATTAGGCTCCTAAGGAAGTGTCGAAAGATGCTGATTTCCCAGATGAGGAAATCCTCTCAGTGGATCCGATTGTGCCATGTGAAAATATTCATTTCTATGGTGCCTCCCATTATCTAACTGGTATAGGGATCAATGATCCTAGTCTCAACAGAGTAGGTTTGGGGATCATTTCATCACTCTGTCACAAGTTGTACTACCTGACTCATTCCTATTGTCATACGGCTGCACCAATAATGAGGTAGAGTGTCAGGATCTCATTAATGGTCTCGAGGTGACTCCCAATATTGACTTCTCCCTCTTTCATGTGAAGGGAGACTTCGAGTTAGTCATCAAGAGGATCACTAGGGACTACATCGTCAGGAATCTAGAGATCATGCCCCTACTCAAGCACACACACCAACTGATGGACCAATTCCATTATCATGTAGAGGTGAATTATTTTCCCCAGTCATAAAATAGTAAAGTTGACCCCTTTTATAGTCTAGAATCATATCTTTCAAAGCCTGAACATGATAATCTATTCATTCATGTGGTTCATTAGAGGTTTATCACTATCATCAACTCAAATTATGATGACATCCAATAGATAAACCATTTGACTATCATTGCTTCCACATCCGGATCTACAGACCCCTCTATGGCTGAGGAATCCTCCAATTAGTAATCTAATTTTATAGAGTATCTCCAGCATGGGACCATCCAACAAGATAGTGATGATCATGAAGGAATCTGTTGGTGTGCTGCATAGTTTACCCACCAGAGTGGGCCCAAAATTGAGTAGACTCTCAAGAGAAATGGGTTTTATGGAATTATCCTCTGTTGAATTCAAGGAGATGAGATTCCCTAGGTTATACAGGATGTCTATGTTGAGTCCTATGGTGCGCATCAGGTAGGGTTAAATCTCTCTCACTATATATGAAATTTGGGATATTTTGAAACACCATGGTCTTTGACAATGTCAAGTTCACTATGAGGTTCCACACATTTCAAATCCATGCCAAATTTGTGTATAGAACCCTAAATCCCCTTCATACTATCAATTATTCTTGGCCATTTGTCATATGGGGATTTGATTTTGTGGGACCATATCTTCCCAGCAATAGTTCTCCAAAGAAAGTTCATTCTGTCCACGATGGATTTCTTTTCCAAGTGGAAATAAGTGTTTCTTCTGAGGGAATTCAAGCCCTGATAAGTGGTCGAATTAATGAGATCAAATATCATTAATTATTTTTTTGTTCCTTATTCCATTATCACTAAAAACAGAAAAAATTATGGGATAATTATCTCAAGAAGTTTTATGCTAAGTACAACATCATGTCCAACCATACTTCCTGCTACCATATATAAGAAAATAAACAAATCAAGTAGTTCAACATGACCCTCTATAACATTATGTATAATATGGTGGCCTAAAATAAAAAGAGTTGGATGAAAAAACTCCCCAATACTCTTTGGGATTGTGAGATGAAGACATAAAATTCAACCCTAGTGAATCTATTTTTCCTAGTGTAAGGAATAAAGTTAGTCCTACCCATTGAGATTAAATTTAAATTACTTATAAAAGCATTACATGACCAAAAAAATCCAAATAGAATGGAATATGTTCATCTAGATGAGCTGGAAGCACTCAAGGAGAACAAGCTCTAGGACTTGCATAATCTTGAGAGGCACCACAATAAAATAAATAGATAATTCAATACTAAGTTTCTCCTCCACTCCTTCCTCTAGGGTGACATGGAATTAGCTTTTAGGACATTTATAATACTCGATAGAAAGCCACCAAAATTGGAAGCCAAGTGGAAGGGACCTTAAATCATTCAAAAGGTCTATCCCAATGGCATGTACTCTATGATCACTATGGATGGATAATGAATTAATCATCCAAACAATTCCACGTTCCTCAAGAAGAACTTTTCATAATAATATATTCATCCCAGGAATACAATGTTAAACTGTGTGCCTAGTTTGAGCTCCATGACCTTAAACTAGAAGTTCAAGTCTAATAACAGTTGCATTAAACAATGTGAATGTCTTCCATGGGGGTGTTTTGTGTGGTTTGGGCCTCCTAGGCCCCTCATTCATGTTGTTTTATAGCTACCACACCATGATAATCCTCCTTTGAATTCTTTATCACCCTCTTACCTAGAATATGACATTAAACCGTGCTACTAACATCTTAGTGGTATGACATTAAACTGCATAACAACCACCATCCTACTTTATAATGATAAACTGCACAACACCATAATGTTCTCACTTGAGAGAACATCATTATTAGCATTGATCATATACCATGCAATATTTGATAACTATGTATGTCTTGATTCATGTTCACATAGGATATGTAGTGATTCCATGATTTTTTCATCCTCACCCAGCCACCCCAAAAGTAAAAATTCCCTCTCCTTTTGTACAGGTAAGACCAATATAAGGATAATTCCATGAAGAATTATGTGTGGATTGATTCCCATCCTCATAAAATATGTAGTGATTCCAAGAATTCTCATCTCTAGGCCCAGTTATAAATCTGTTAAACCTCCATCCCTTAGCCTTAGAATATTCTAAGAGTCACAAATTTAAAATGTATGTGGTCCTCCTAGGGAATGAATATGTGGTGTGTGGGATTCCTTGGTCCTCTTTCACGTAAGTTTTATAATGATTCCATGTTACACACACCTATTTTAGAGTTATTCTATAATATTATGAACTCTACAACCTTAAACTAAGAGATAACATCCTTAACACACTATGTAAAGTGTGATCCTCCCCCGAACAAGTTCAAGATGCCTCATGATAATTGTGGGATGCATTAATTTCGCCACTAGAGAGGATTTCCCAAAATAGTGATGGTCTCTCACTACACTATGTTCTATAACTATGTGTTTCTTGATTCTTATCCTTATGGGGAACTTTTTGATTCCAAGACACTTTTTTTGAGCCCCATCTAGAAATTCATAAGACTTTTAGCCCCTTGGACACATTTATGGTTCATAAAATACAACCATAAACTGTATTATATCTATTTCAAGTTGTATATATAGTACATGATCCCTTTTGGATCCATTCACATTGGGTTATTCATCTCCCATTTTATGAGGATGCCCTGAAAATTGACCTTTCCTATTCCATAGTCACTACTTTAAACTGATTTAACATATAGTCCATACCATATGAACATAAACTATGTGTAACCAATGTAAGGATCATTTCATAGGGAATAAAGCCTTCTTGTCTCATTTACATCATGTTTTAACTCTCTCACTGTATAAAAATCCTTGAATTCCCCCTATTACTATGGTCCAAACTCTATGACCTTAAACAAGAACCCACGGTCCATGAAACAAGACCTCAAACTATTTACCGCAAGTACAAGAATCATGAATTTAAATAGTATGTTAGTCTCTATATAGATGTGTTGTGTGGTTTTGGGTCCCCTCAGTCCCTCATCCACATCAGGTCATTATAACATCACACTAAACACATATATTTTGGATACTCCTCTTTGGTCTTTGAAACATGACCTTAAACTATTTATTGTATGTATAAGAATTTTGACCTTAAACTATTTATAGCCCATATAGTCTGAGTTTTACAAATTTAAACTACACATCCCAATGTCCTCAATAAATGATGTTAAACTATGACTTCACACCATTTTAAACCAGGTAAGATCTGGATTCCGTCATCATAGAGGATCATCTTCAATGGCATTGGTCTTTCACCTCACCGTGTTCTAGAACTATGTGTGTCATGATTCCCATCCTCAAGGGATATGTAGCGACACTAGTATTTCTCATCTCCAAGCCTAACCACAGGTTCATTAACCATTTATTCACCTTAGCCTCAGTTATGGTCCATATTCTAGACTGTATTACCTTAAACTATGTGTGTTAACATTACAAATGGTCCATGCAATATGACCTTAAATTATTTTTAGAACATGGTTTTGAATTCTACTTTCTGATACACCCCATTCCACACTTTAAGTCCTTCTTGGTCTACATTTTCATCACCTTTAAAATCTAGATAAACCAACTAATGGTGATGGTCTTATTCCATTTTGGCTCACCTCCTGTGTTGGTCCAACGTCCTAATGGATCTATGACAGCAAATTAGGAATTTGGTTTTTCAAAATTAGTCAACAGTTGGTCTTGCATTTTCTCTCCCCATTCTTTACTAGTATAGTTTTGGTACATGTGTTTCAAACATGGTCAATACTCATTCACTACTCATCATTCACCCCTTTGTTATGATCTTGAAAGTCTCAACTTTCCTCCTTTACACTCCCCTATATCATAGTGGAATTGCAACCCTCTTGTTTCACCATCAATGTATGATTCCACATGTTAGGAATACCACTACTATCATTCCTTATTTCCCATGTCGATCATGGATCACACATCATTAAGATTTCTAGTGGGGTGTATACCTATGTGGTTCAAACTCTATGAAATTAAACTAAGGTTCTCATTGGTCCAATTTATATTACCTTAAAATGTGAGGCACAATTCAAGAATCATGATATTAAAATGTCGATGAGCTTTTTTTGGAAAATAGGGGTGTGGCATCGAGCCTTCTAGGACCTCATTCACATCGTTTTGTCACTCTATCGCTCCACATTCCCATTTTGGGAAGACTCCATCCCTAGGTCGAAGCTCTATGAACTTAAACAAGGATTCTATGTCTAGGAATGACTTTAAACTGCATGCAAATCCTCAAGGGATGCGTGGTGTAGTGGGGACCCCTTGGTCCTCATTCAAATCTACATTCATCTATTTCTTCGAACTTTTGTGGTATTCAAGACTCTTTTGGATCATTCAGTTCAGGTTTATTTTATATGTTCTATAAAAATATATTTGGAATAGACATTGTTATGGTAAATTCAATATGAATTTGAAGGATTGGTAAGGGTCCAGGATGCACGACCTTGAATTGTTTGAAATATCCTAGCCACATGAAGTTAAATTGTGGTACTCTTTCTAATTACATGATGTTAAAATCTACCATGTATCATCCTTAGTTTCATGACATAATGATACATTTCATCGCATTCCCTCACCTGAGAGGTCCTCTTCCTAGATTATAGTATTCTACCACATTGTTCAAGTTATCAGCTATCACTCGGTATCCAAGATAGCACTTACCTAAAATATGGTTTTGTTATGTTCATAAACCAATAAACTTATACCAGTGTTCTCTAACCCACATTGGTGTAAATCCAATAGTGTTGGATTCCATTAAAACATTCCATTTCTTTATACCCATGATTCTCATGCCCCTTATTTGGATACTCATCCTATTACATGTCTAAAAGGAATAGCTAACAGTTTAGTCTCATGCCATTTAGCTCACCTACTATCTTAGGCCAACATCCAAGAGGACTTCAGACAGCATTTTGAGATTGGCTCCATGTTTTGAACATGGCCAATGGTATACCCTCATTTTTTTCCCCATTACAATATAATGGTAAAGATTCTAGTTTTTGAATGCATTCAACATTTTTATTTTTTCGTTATGTCACTCTACTTGTGTTTCAAATTTTGGGAATTTTTATTCACACTTATCAATCCACTTTGTTCGGGTAGATTTAAGTTCCCCTAGTGTTATCTCATTCAGCATTATCACACATTGAAAAAGAATGTTGTTCATTAAAAGAGCCCTATTCTCTATTGATATCCTCTCTCTCACCCTAGGTGTTCAATGATTATCCAACACTCTCAAATAAAAAATCACATGGTTTTCCCTTGTTTCTCACACCAGGAATGACACTAATGGGCTTAGGGATTGGTTGTTAGTTGTCTCAGAAATATGAATGATGTAAGAAAGTAGTATGAGGAATTTTATTTCATCACTCAAATGAAGAGACATAGTTCAGAGTTTCATCCACATATGGGAGATTCACCCTCAAGAAAATGTGACTATATGGATCTGCTTCAGTGATTGAGTGATTCATCTCACCCAGCTTCGGCTGAGTGATCTCAAAATCTTATTTCTTCATCGCCAGCTCTTCCTTCTCATCAATGGCCTTAGAGAGAACATCATTAGACTTTATCTACTATTTTTTCCTTCTCTACATAGGAATTAAATTCTGCTATTTTTTATCTCATCTTCGTTGACCTCAAATGCTTCCAGTTTATCCCCCATAATGTTAGCAGTCTCATCTTGAAGCAGCCATCATGAGCTCATGTTCCATCCCCTCTAGGAGGGTAATCTCTTCCTCACCCTTAGAAAGATCATGGGTTCCCTCATCCTTGTGTTTCCTCCATGATAGGACATGATCCTACGCTTACACACACACATGATCGATGAATAAGTCCCATTCTAGTGCATGAAAATTATTGGAATCCATCCCACTAGTCCCTAGACTAACCGGATAATGGCAGAGAGATCCCACTCATTGTGGCATCTCACCTATCTCGACACAGGTGATAAAATTATGCACAATCCTCCATGCCTTAGGGTGGACAGTTCAGTTATCCTCCATGAATTTTGAGCTAGAATCCTAAAAATCTTCAGGTGGCATTGGATCATGAGGATGAAAGACCACCAGTATGTTTAAATCTAGGTACTCCAAATATAGATATTTCAATCTGAGTGGCTAGACAACTATCTTGGGGAATAGTTCATATTCTCCTTCTCTCCCCATGATTTAAGCTTCCACTACATATTAAGGAATCATAGAGGTGGATGATTTCATCCTAACTCCTTTGGATACTCCAGACAATGGCACAACCATGTCTTCAACCCCTTCAGTTGCCTCTAGTAGAAATTTAGGGGTAGGCTTGCCTAATAAAGCTTCCCAGTTGCTTCATCCAATGATACCATTCATGCTTCCCCCATAATAGTTTCGATACTATTATCCATTTCCAATAATGCCACTATCACAGGCTCAACCACCACAACTCATTGAACCACCTTAGTTGTGGGCCCCATTTATCCCCTTCTATAGTAACCTTGGATCTAGTGGCTACCTACAGTGGAAACTATTCACCTAGCTCAGCCTCTAAGACCCTTTAAACTTATCTTTTTGTAGGTCGTGCCTTGACCCCCTCCACTAAGGGAGTGGTCTCAAAAATCCCCTCTAATAAGGTTTCCGTGTTTATCATGACCTCAGTAGCCTCCACCATCATTTCCCTAGCCTCAACATCCGTTACCTTAGAAACAATCACCAAGGGTTGATTACCCACCTCCATAATGTCAAGGAGTGTCCCCACAGTCTCCACTGCATGGGTTGAGGTTCCCTCTCCCTCATCTTGAGGTATGTCATGGATTTCTCCTTCTTCATAATTTTTTGATCCCTATGCAAGTGAAGAATATGTTAGGAAATAAGTTTGAATATTGAATGGTGTTCCAAATTATGAAATGGTTAGTGAGTTTACCTAGTCAATGGAAATTCTCTAGCCTACATCCATTATTTTGTAGGTGTTACTCCCCAAGGAGTCTTTTTTCTTCACCTTTATCTGAATGGGTCATAGGAAAATTCGGAGGAGAGGACATCCCTAATAGTGTTCTTACCAAATTGGTCAAGGTGTGGGCAGTGCCTCAATAGTACAATACCTCTTCAAAATCCTATATTTACCACATTTCTTCAACATGAGGAGTCTGGAAACCTTCCATTTGATGTCCAAACCTAGTGAAGAAGATATCATTGGTAATGGAATATTTACACACCCCATGAGGGGTGGTGATATTCTTGTGAATTCCCCAGGTCTCCTAGGTGTTAGGGTACATGGTGTCTCTAGGAACATTCAGTTGGAGCACATTCTTCCCTTGAGCATGAACCCCTGGGGTTTCCTTAGAGAACCCACCCACTTTATATTATCCCTTTCCTAGGATCCTTGATCCTAGTATTGTTTCTTCCTCTATTGCTCCTGCCTAATTAGGCCCATGGACTATAGGACCAATAATATTATCCTATCCTCTATACCGGTTCTTCCACCATGGTGCCCTCTAGTTATTGTCTATCCCTATCCTTACACTAGAGGCCTCACCCCTTCATTGGATCGTATGTCTCACTATCTCAGCATAGTCCTGGGGTAATATTTTTTAAAACTTTAGGCATAGTCATGGGTGATCTCGTTTGCAGTAGTGGGTGGTGGAAACTCATTTCGCATATTCCCATATTTATTCAAGAACATGATCCGTAGATTCATCATCCCTAAATGGTAGAGCTCAAGATGAAACATTGAGTACACTTTCAGAGTCAGTCACTACATGCAACTGAACTGCCTTGAAAATTATTGTGGATTGTATGGATCACAGATTGGATTTTAGTCAGATCTAGATACTAGTACCCTACCTCGAAAGTCCTAGAGGTACAATCTATGTTCCTCAGATATGGAACTTTCAACTTTCACCACCATAATCAGTTGATAAAATATATGAAAAATGAATTTATCCACTAGATCGATGTTATCCAACACTTCTACCGAACCCAACCTAATTGGGAGGCTTCCCATGATATTCAGTTAGCCAAAATATTTTCGTGGGAGGGGACATGGGGTTTAGGTATTAATAAAATCCCATGTGTATGGATACCCAACTGTATAGAAAGTGGAATGGGCCACACACATGCAGTGGTGCCTTCCCCTCGTTGATGTGATGAATTGATTTCTATAGCTTCCCCACCACTGGGATGACATGGATTACATGATTCCCTATCACCAACATCATTTCAATTATGAAAGTGTTTATCCACACTCTCTTGTGTGCATCCCTCACTGGGAGCATCCAACCACAATTAACCATCGTGATAAATCCTTCCATCCTGACTATGGTCTGATCCTTGGTTTTAATGTTGTATCCCCATAGCTTTCATTGTCTCTATTCAATGATTCTTAAGTAGGAGCCCTCCTTGCCTGGTTGGAGTCCCCTAGGACATATTTGAGGCCTAATCGGAAATTTCTCCCACGTATCCCCTCCTTTAGTCAGTCCTGCTACTAGTTCATTCAAAAGGTATTGGAACCCTAGCTTGAAGGGAACATCCCTTGTTCCCAATTTCTCTTTTGTAGTTCCTAGTACCATATCCAACAGTACGTTATTGATATATGATAGATTCTCTTGTTCTTCACATACATTTTCTATGGGGATAAAATCATCATACATCGCTCCTAGGATTGGGATACCATAGATATTTGGATGGTCTCAAAGGCTAAAGTCGACCTCCTCGTGAAGCAAATGGAATTTTTTGGTCCCCAATGACTATATTCTCATCAGATCGAGCCTGATATCCTATGACCAGTAAAAATGGAACTATGAATCCCACACTGCTACTTAGAGACCTACCTACTTAATCACTATCTAAAATTCAGTGCATGACACACATGACCAATATTCCCAATCCCATTCATCTGTGAAGTTTTTACCCTTGCACAAATCCCATCTGTTATTACATCCTTTATTTGGATCCCCTAAGCCCATGTTGAGAATTTTTTTATACTACAAAGGGGATTCCTCATCCTCTATCTTCTCCCCATTAACATTATTGATGTGGATGTAGAAGTAGTCCACTATAATGGTCACATGATCCTTTTGAATGTGGTCTATAGAAACCATATGACACTGGTACTACCTCAACACACCCCTAAACCAGTAATCTAGCTCATCTCTTCTTTCCTAAAGTATAAAAATATCATCCCTCACTCTGAAACCAAAGTGGGGTATCCTATTTCATAATGTATATTCTTTTACGGCCTCTAATATTTTCTTAAACAATCACTCATGTTAAGAGGTACTTCCGACACATTCCCCGATCATAATGTTGTTCTCTGTATCTTCCCTCTTAGAAGCATCCATTAGGAATTACTATAAAATTTATTGAGTGGCCATTGGATTCATAACTTAAGTATTTATGAGGATGTTTCAAAAAAAAATTCACAAATCCTATTCATGGAGCTTGTTTGTGGAGCCGGTTTTTGAAAAAGGTTCTTAGATCTCTATATCATAGCACTCATTTCATGAATATCTAGTCAACTAAGAATCAGTCAAGGAGAAAGACCAGGTTTCTTGTTTAATAAAAGTGTTTTTGGAGTGTTTTGGAAAATACGGATAGATTTTCCAAAAGAGAGAAATATATTTTCTCACATGAAGTTCTGATGCCTTTTGAGGCCCCCTGCCTTATTTATAGGTGTGTGGCCCACCCATGATTTTTGACGGACTTCATGAAAATAATCATCATGAACTTACATCGTGAGTTATAATTGGGAATGATCATCATGAAAGGGATAAGGTTGTAAATATTTGATGATTCTTCCCCAGAATAGGACCATACTCCCTTCCTCATTAGATCCCCTTCTGGGGGAGTATTTTTTTGGAATCGAAATATGTTCAACATGAATAGAGAAAGAAGACATGGCCATTCTGGAGAAATTATAAAGCCAAAAATGGACCAAAACCCCTAAATGGTCTACTTCATGAATCCCAACTTCATTGTGAATGGATAGATCTCATGGATCTCACTACTAAGGAATCCACTTCCTGGATATGTGAAGCCGAACATAGTCCCTCCGTGAGTCCAATAGTGCTTTGCGAACTCTTGAAGCCGATTGGAGTCCCTTCATGAGTTCTATGAGGTTGTTCCCATTTATAGATCACCTAATTTTTTCATGATCTGATTTAGATCTTCATGAAGCCCCTTGAGTATACATACCCTCCTCATTCCTACCCTTGGGGGATATTTACCCGACCTTTTTGCTTCCAAATTCCTCCCAGTTTAGGAATCACCTGAGCATTGAGAACTAGAATGAAAATGAATCCTACAAGGTACCTAATATTTATGAAACCACCTTTCATATATTCTTGAAAACCTCCACCTAAGGTTGGGATTCCTTTTGTGATATACTATTCAATTCCTAGAGGAAGAAGTCCCTTAGGGTTACTTGAGGATTCTTGAAGCACTAAGACTTCACAAAACACTACTTCTACAAACCGAGAATTCATCCTGAAGTTGGGTCACTATGTTTTACGAAGTTTATTCTTTCACAAAGTCCCCGAACTCTGAGAAGCATCGATGTCTGTGAAGCACCCCTATGTGATGCCCTAGGCTTCGCAAAGACCTTCTCCTAGGACTATCCATGCTACCTCTATTATTCTGAAATCTCTTCATGAAGGTTGAGTGCCCAAGTCCCCTACACCCATCCAAGATCAGTCCAGATACACTTCAAATCCTTATACGACCTATGCTTCCTATTCTTATGGCACACTCTACATCTAGTGTGGATTTCTATTCTCATTTACCTTTTTCTTCTCATCATAGTTATGCTAATTCCCTTTTCTTCTCATTATTGGCATGATATTGTGATCCTCATGATTAACCACTCTACACCATTGTAACCTAGAATTATTAAAGCCACTCCATCCCAAGATTGAATGAGTTGTGGTCATGTAAGGCCAAGGGGTAAGTAATGATTTCCCCACATCCAAGGCTCATGAAAAAAAAACTTCCCAGTACTATTTTTCTTAGAACATAATGTTAAACTATGGAAATACAATATGAAATAGGTGCATGATGATCCATGTATGAGTGACCTAGGATGCTCTTCACACCACATGTCCTCACATGGTATGGGATCTTCCTAACATGTAATTAGGTCATCCACAAATGGAATGAAATCCTTCCCATAGGGAATTAAATCCTCCTCAGGAAGCATCCATGTATAAGCCCCACACCAACTCTTGTCAGTCTATCTTTTGAAACACAACCTTCAGGTCTACTACTTTCTCTTGTTTCTCACACCGAGCATGAATCATGTGGGTTTAGAGGTTATTATTGGCCATGAAACTCAACTCCCAACCAAAAATAATTACTCCTAGATTAATCCCAAATAATACATACTTTATGGGTCACTTCCATGCATAAGTCCCAATCATGTTCCCCTAAAGAGGACACATTAGGTGTAAGCCCCAATGTCCCTTTCTAAACTACATGGTCTTTGATTCCCAACTAATTGGGATATTTAGTAGTCCTATATGAGGTCTAAACCCAAAATTACATACACTTCATTCATTCCATCCAATGTTATTGATAAAGCCATCCCCTCCCAAGGGTTCATGAGTCGTGATTATGTAAGCCCAAGGGGTATTGAGTGAGTTTCCCATGTTCAAGCTGCATGATGTAAAACCACCTAGTACCATCATCCATGGAACATGATGTTAAATTGTGTAATTACCCTATGAAATAGTTGTAGGATGATCCATGTGTGAGTGCACTTGGATAGTCTTCACATTGCCTATCCTCACATGGGATGAGATCCTCCTCACGTGGAATTAGATCCTCCACACATGAAATGACATCCTCCCCATAGGGAATGAAATCCTCCTCATAAATCTTTCATGCATAATCCACACACCATCTCTCATCGGCACATCTTTCAATTCATGGTTGTTAGGTCTAATTATTACTCTTGTTTCTTAAAAAAATCATTACTCTCATGGGATTAGAATTTAGTAGTGTCCATGACACTCAACTCCACCAACTGGAGTCCCTCCTAGAGTAATCCCTAATCATACATGCTTCATGGACCGCTTCCACGTGTAAATCAAAATAATTTCCCCTAAAATGGGAATCTTTAGGTGTTAGCCCAAATAACCCTTTCCAAACTACATGGGATTTGATTCACAACTAAATAAGATATCTAGGAATCTTTTCTGAATTCCAAACCAAACATTCCATCCACTCAACCAATTACGCCCAAAACCAAACACTCCATCCACATCCAACCTGATTCTACTCAAGCCACCACATCCCGATAAGACCATTCCACCCACTCCATAATATCAATATATAATCCTCACACAATATAACTAAGATAAATCCTCTTCTGAAGGGAAACTTTCATGAATAATCCACACACCATCTCTCATCGATTTACCCTTTGTGACATGAGAATCTTTACCGCATGATGTTAAACTACATGGGATAATCCTATCACATGACCTTAAAATGTGGTATTGAACTACATGAGAATTGATATATATTTTCTAAATAGGGTACATAGGATTCCTCTTTGATGTTTAATACCAAATAATGGTAAACCTCGGTACCCCTTCCTAGGGTTGAACCTCCTTGATCCTCCTTCAAGGGTGTTCTGATCAAACTTCTTGGTGTGAAATCCTCCCTTTATGGAACACACTACTGAATCTTACTCCACATGGTGTTCTAATCCATATATCAGTATTCCTTTTAGGTGTTCCCTCCTAAGTATATACCTCTCATATCTACCTGCACATGGAATTTTTATCAGCCTCATTCCACCTCCTCAAGATGTTAAAATTGCATCCTATATCATACTACTACCTCATGATAATCATGGGATGCCTAAAGTGAAATACTTGGAAGATATGTGCCTATGGTTTCGTCTTCCTCATGCTAAACATGGGATTCCTATGATGAATGTATTGGAAGATATGCCTTCATCATTAAATACCTTGTGAATAACAAGGCATTCCTTGGGTTTTGTGCCTA
Organism: Viscum album; assembly: GCA_963277665.1. Lineage (NCBI taxonomy): Eukaryota > Viridiplantae > Streptophyta > Magnoliopsida > Santalales > Viscaceae > Viscum > Viscum album. The sequence goes on from OY728157.1 coordinate 621,622,797, forward strand.
AGATTCCACCTTGAAATGTCATCCTATGAGGAAGAATACATGTGACCAATGTTCCAAGCATCCATATATGCTAGAAATTCCCAACATGGATACTCTCATGACTAAAGTTTTTTACCCTTTTAATAACCATTAGAATGTCCAGACAGAAGAAGTGTAATTAATTAGCGTCCATAAATACATGACATTGGGAATGTGTTTCATGAACATGACATGATCTTTGAGGAAGACCCAGACTTGGTTAAAAGTTCTAAGGAGGAATCCATGGAAGAAGGAACCAAAATATCATTATCCTGTTTGGATCCAGGAGAATACATCATCATTGGTGGTGATGAAAGTCAAACACCTTTGGAAAGAAGGAATGTGAGGTAATAATTCATGTTAGTTTACATTAAAATATAGGAAGCACACCCCAAAAAATCATAGGCAATAGGAATCCCATATAATTAAATCCAATGGAAACACTTCCTCTTCTACCTAACACCACTTTTAGGTTTCAACGTCTTTTTTTAGTTTTTTTAAGGTTGACTGTTGGACCTCCAAACTGATGTTTCCACTTTTGGTTTGAACTTTTACTCATTTTTTTGATAAATAGAGCACAAAAACCACGACATCTTGTGACCAAGAAATCAATAAAATAGGGAATTTTTTTATAAAATCATTAATATTTTCAAAACATTTACAATGATGATTATATAAAAATTATAGAGCTACATAAAACTATTTAAGAAACATTAAGTTTATAAATCTCACTATCTAACTCAATAATTTTGAGTACATGAGAAGACACTAAAGTTTCATTGATCATATTCAATTTAAAAAATTCTTTTGAAACATCAAGTTAATTTAGGATTATTATTAGAATATAGATGAAATTTTTGAACAAATTCATTATTTATGTATTCATAAAGTATTTTTTATGAAACATCGAATTTTCTTTCTTATTAAAGAATGATTGTTATGTTTATGTAGTAGCCTTAAAAATTTATTCCACTAACATTTTACTTCACAAGGATTGATATCATGGTCATTTTTTATGATAATTATTCCACTAATCAATAGAATAATCTTATATTTTATAAGTATCATATTTTTAATATGGAATTTTATTAAATATGATTCCACAAGAATGGTGACTCTTTTTAAATTAAATCATATCCATTGGTGAGATAAGATCCATATTTAATAATTTTATGAGTCTATTTTACTGTTCTTCATGCCACATACCTGTTTAGGTAGGTCATGATGCCCATCATATCATATATAAAACTTTGAAAGTTAAGTGTGAAAATCCTTCCCCAATCCATCATATGAATAAAAAAATTTTTATTCCTCTGGTATCGAAACCATTAGGGTTTCCCAACTAAGTATAACCCAAATAATATGACAAAAATAGGCCTATAATCTTATTAGGGTAACCCATAAATTTCTTGACTTACATGAGATAATAATAGGAACACTACATGTGAAGAACCTACATATTTTCTTGATCGATATCTTGATAAGTTTCAATTTGTAAGGAATCTATAATTTAATATTATTAAGATATTTTTTAATAATAAAATATTATCACATGTATTCATAATTATAATTACTTATTTTTCAATATTATTCCATCAACCAAATCAATATTTATAATCCATATTGATGTATAAATATTTACACAACTCTTATATTTTTTTATTAACCCTAATGTGCAGCCTACTATATTTACCCATATTCAAATGCACCCCATGCATAAGAAACATGAAACATTTTTCACGTAATGGTATAGTATCATATAAAATCAATATCTCTCATATGTGTAATCATGGAGTTATAGGTAGAGAACTATTTCTTTTATAAATAGATCCTAAGAGATGAATAAACTGATTTTATTGACTGAAAGTCCCTCTACTAATGTTTCATTACTCAATAAATGGATAAATTCCATTACAATTCCAACTCCTAATATGCATAAACTATAATTAACTTCTTAATTCAAGCTTGTAAACTAGTATAATCCAAATAATACATAGAAAAATATAATTCAATTATCATATATTGTATGTAATTCATTAAATACATTAATGATAGTATTCATAGGTAGTATAACTATTTAAAATAAAGAATATATCCATTAATAATAGAAAAAAATTATATCTATAATTCAAGTAAGTAATATAACTACATAAATAAAAAAATTTCAAATTTAAATATGGAATAATAATTTATGAATAATTAAAAAATAATTTATTTAAAAATACATTATAACTGAGTCCAACATTATGGAAATTTTGTAATTAAATAAATAAATACCCTTTATATTTATTTCTAATATGGAATCCTTCACATTATCCATTGTATGGTGTTTTTGTAATTATATAATATTAAATTTAAAAATATACTATTTATATTTCATTTCTATTATATAAGAAACTTACATAATCAAAATATCACATTTTTAATATTATTTGAACTTGGATCAAATGAATTATCAATACTCCTTCCCATGGTTCAAATAATTTACTAAAATAATTCTTATTAATTAGAACATTTAAAATTAACAATTATGAACAATTAAAAATTCTATATAAACTCTTTTCTATTTGACCACGTTTTATAATTTATTAACACTTTATAAATTACATTATAATTTCTATATAAACATTTATATATAAATTATAAGACATGAAATATAAAATCAAATGTATTTTATTTTTAAAAATTAATATTATGGATATTTAAATTTTTTGTAAACATTTGATACTTAATTATAAACATTTTTATAACTAATTATTTTACATCACTTTATAAATTAAATAATATTATAAAATGAATTTCCCAGAATTTATAATAAATTAATAAATTATATAATTCAATTCACAATTGAAAAACTAGAAAACAAAAAAAATATACATATCATGTTTTATGATACATCTATGTTATAAGTCATAGTATCGTCTAAAATCTATTCTGAAAATTATAATTGACACTTTTTTCCTATGATAAATAATTTAGGAGCAATATTTAATATAAGAAAATTCCCATATATATTAAGGTTATGATATAGTTAAAAATAACATCTATGTTATATAATAAGTAAAAAATATAATAGATTGTTCCTGGGAAGTCTTATTTTATGATATATGGTTTATCATAATGATGACTCATTGCTCAGTTTTACAACCACATTAATTTTTCAAAATAGATTATCCATAGGATACGACTAACCATGTAACACCCTAAACATAAATGATTTATAATAACATTATTTATAGAAATTATTGAATTGAAAAAATTATCATGAAATTTCAGGTTTGGAGTTCTATAGGATTAGTAAACATAATAGAATATAATGAACCACACTTCCACTCGGTTTTCATTTTTTCCACAAAAAAGTTCAAGAAATGATACACTTTCTTACATAATGAAAAATATATAGAACCAAAAAAGGAAATTATTATTATTTATATTCTTCTATAACCCCTATAAAATCATTTTAATTCTTAGTGTGAATAGATACAGATAATAAGTGCTTTAAAAGTAAATAAAACACATTATTATATTCAATAAAAATTAAAAACCGTAAAATTTGTTCCCATTAAAAAAAATTGAGTTTATAATCAGTCATAAAATAAACATCTTATCCCTAAAAATAAAATAAAAAATAAAAAATAAAAAATAGAAATCATCAAGGTCACTTGGGAAATCATATCCATAAACACTCTGATAATCACCCATGTAATCACCTTAAAATATAGTAACCTATTCTTTTATATCCAATTTATTTTCTCTATAAAATAAATCATTACCCAATAAATTGAACAACTATATCAGAAACACCCATCATCATAAATAACAAGAACTGTAACACAAATAAAATTAATAGAATATTTTATTTCACCATTAGATTCATAAAAACATACCTTTCAACTTATGATCACAATAATTTATAGTTAATACATAAAAATAATAAGTAGACCTTGTATACTTTAATAAAATTTTATTTCAAATTAAAAAATTCATAGAAAAATTAAAATAGAAATTACATTGAAAAACCATGAAGACGTTGTGATAAGGACTCCTAGATAAGAACAAAGATGAAATCAGGAAATGGTGATCATGTGGAATTCCATAAAAAACATATTCCTTTCACACTTTTTTCATGAATTACTCTTACAAAAATAATGAAAAAATATTCATTCAATTTTTTTATAAATAAATTTAAGGTAAAAATATAATTTCCTTAATAAATAATAGTATATAGAATAAAATTTATAAAAAAATAATTAATATTAACTTGGAGAGGAAAATTTTGAGCATAATCCTTCAAAACATTTCAATCAAAGGTTTAAAATAGAACCCCCCTTACCTCATGCCCCAAATCACCTTATACATCTACTACCCTCATGAAAAATTAAATTATATTATTTATGAACTTATTTAAAAAAATTAATGTTTATTCCCTTATTATTGTTTATTATATTTCATTTATTATCATTCTCTATTCATTTACCAAATTGTTAATTTTTGCATCGATCGCTGTTTGATCGTTCTGTCTAAAGCAGCCAAAAAATGTAGTATAATGGTAATGATAAAATAATTTTTTACATGCGGTCTATAATCTCTATAGTTTTTAAAGTATTTAATTTATGTCATTATATAATTAATAGAGTTCAGTAGTTTATGAAATATTCACTATTAGAATAATCTTCGTTAAAATTTTGTTTTTCATAGTTAAAAATGGCTATAAATGTTTACATTTAATTTTATTTATATAATGGTTACATTAGAATTATAAAATAATAAAAATAAAATTAATTGTTTATTAATTCTATACTAAAAAATAAAATCATTTTTTAATAATATCTATGGAAGATATAAAAATATAAAAATATAATCATTCACTTTAGTAATGTCAAACCACCACAGTGAGTGATGTATTCAAAAATGATTAAAAATAGAATTAACCAAATAAAAATTTTAGTTTTATAGAAAATAATATCTTATAACCATTATATTATATTAATGTTAACTTTAAATATCATTTATTTTTTTAAATGGAGAAAAAGATGAATTGAAATGAAAACACATTGTTTTTTAAAAGCCCTGCTTTTATATATAATAACATCTTAGAAAATTGTTCAATGAGAATTAATGGATAACAATTAATCATTAGTGGGTAATAAATATACCAATACCATTGTAATTTAGTAATTTAATTTAAATTAATATAAGTTTTAAAATAGTTTTAAGATAATGATTCGTAAATAAAATTGTAGAAATAGGCTTGGAAACTCTAACCTTTCTCCTCAAACCCCCTCATTTGGAATGTGTCCAAATCCTTTAGTTAGAGGTCTTTTGGAACGGATTAAACAATATGAAAAAAATTAAGGGAAGTATATAGAGGTATTTAGGGAGAATATAGAGAGAAAATAGAATATGAAATTTGATTTTGAAAGCTTATATTGAATCCTCATTTAGAGGGAAATCTCAATGGTGTTTTCATAAATATTATATACATATGGGTCAAGAATGTTATCTTAAAATGGATTTTGGTTAAAAAATGGATTATATATTCTATTATTATCCATTAAAACCCATAATTTATTCATGATAATATTTAATAATTTTTTATTAATTTATAATTTTTAACATTAAATACAATTTAAATTCATTTACAATGTTATTCTCATAATTTGATTTTTAAAATATATAGATAATTATGGAATTAAGATTTAAACATTTAAATAATTTATTAAATATCAATTTTAAACATAAAAATATCTAAATACTATAATTTATCTCAATATTATGATTTTAAATATTTTTAGAAGCTATTTTCTATGAATTTTCTCAAGCTTGCACAAGTGCTGCATCGACATTGTGTAAGCATTTTGGATAATTATCATGTTTTTTAATATTGAAAATAAATTTATTTTACATTTTATTAATATATTTTTCATAAACGCATTCATAAATTTTTTTTTATATGATGATAAATTTTTTATGTTATAGATATTGACTTTTTCTACCTTCCCATATGGTCGAGTAACTATTTTTGTATAATTATTTTGTTATACAAATAAATAAATAATTAGTCCTCATATTCATCCTTTAAGTCTAGGATATCCTTATACCCTCTTAAATATTATCACAAAATAACAAATTTTATTTTTTCCAATGTTGTGAAAGCACTGTGTGAGCATCGATAATTATTTTTTCATATTTATCTTGACATAACAATTAATTTATATTAATTTTATTATATTTATTTGATATTTTTATTATGTAATCATGTATGATATGTCTCAAAAGATTCATAAATATGTATTTCTTATTTATATAATGATGTTTTCTTAAAAGATATCATATACATAAAAACTATATTTTATATCTATTCGCCAAAATATTAACTTTCTTGTAAAAATTCCAAAAAAATAACCCTAAGATAATTTCAAAATACTCTCACCTAAACTTAAATCTATTTTAATAAATTCAATTTAAAAAATTTGTAAATTAAACATATAAAAACAATTTTTTATACAGAAAAATTGTAATAAAAACTATTTAATTTTGAAAGGAAATATCATATAATTATTTTATTAATTTAGAAAATTATGAATTATATTATAATAATAAAAATATTAGTAGGAATACAAATAATAACCATGATCAAAAAATTATTTTATTAATAAAAATACCAAAGATGTCACATTATCTCCCACTTACAAAAATTATGTAATCATAATTTTTACATATTAGTAAATTAGTGGGTATACTATTAATTCATAGCTTTTTGAGGTTCTAATGTTTCTTCTTCAATAACACGATTATATTATAAAACATTAAACATGTAATCCACATTATTTAAAAAAATATCTTAAATAATAAATTTTATGTAACTTTTCATCATATTAAATGATTTCCTCTAACTATACTACTTCACGGCTCAATATATGAGATGAATCAGGTATATATTTTCATATAAAAGAACATCAAACACATTACATAACTATTATAAACATATAGGTAAGGCTAATCGGTAAGACATCAATCCTAATTTTTATATTATTTTATATGGACTAACAAATAATAGACTTATTTTTCATTTCTTCTCCCTAAATTGAAAAAAATTTCCTTTGATTGTCAATATAGAACTTTTCCCCACATTGAGATACTTTTAAATTATATTGAATCAATTTCACATTTTTAAGCATCTCATTCACTAACTCTAGATCGAATTACTTTATTTCCCCAACATTATCCTATAAAGTTGTTGTTAAAAAATTCTATCCATATAATGATTTAAATGGATCCTTATGTATAATTTAATTAATAATATAATTATAAAAAAAATTGACCAAATAAATGTGTTGATATCATCCTCTAGGATAATCCAATGAACATGCTTGAAATATATCCTTAAATATTTTAATTTTCAACTCCTATTACCAAAAAATTTGAGGATTTATAGTTGTACTGAAATATAATTCAACACGTGATGACTTCTAATATCATTTCCAAAAAAATGGTTGTAAACCATGGATCATGATCAAAAAAATAGAAAAAGAAAATCCATGTAATTTAACTATGTTTTTAAGATTGATTCTTGAATGTTGATATAATGGTGTATTATCACAAATAGAATGAAAATTGAAAAATTTTAGGAAAATTTCAATAATACACTATATTATATTATTACCTTGAGATATATTTGGTAATACCATGATGAAATCCATGGATATATGTTCATAAAGGCAGATGAGCATCATCCTGGTTGGTGAGGACTCTTTAAGTGCATCTAAGAGACCCAAGATCAAATATAGGTGGAGGCATATATTCCTGATACTATAGAAATACTGTAGTCAATACTATAGCAGAACTATAGTGGAACTATAACAGGTACTGTAGAAGGTATTGTAGCAGGTACTGTTTGGAATTGTAGCAGCCATGACTATTCCACCGTTTGGGCCTTCGGGATGCCGATTTGGTCCCAAATTCCTTTAAGGCCTTCAGGCCACCCAGGCCTTCGGGCCACCCAGGCATTCGGGTCAGTAAGGCCTTCGAGCCACCTCAAGGGCTTCAAGCCTCCTTTAGTGATAATTCAAACAAGACAACCTACAAGGAACACACTCCAGAAAGAGTATGAGCAAGGATCTTTCACCATAGCAGAAGCTAAATGAATTGCAAGAATGAGAGGGTATGGAACCTACCATCAGGACAAGCCTGTGCATACACCGGAAAGCCTAGCTGAACAACCATGCGAAGGTGGAGAGCTGATTTCACGATGAAGATGCTGAGGAGGATCAGTTTTAAGTAGTTAGTCTGGGTTGTATGTAATGTTTAAACCTACAGGCAATGAATTCCTTTAAGGCCTACGGGCCATGTAATACTTATGCCTACGGGCCTTGTAAGGGTTCCACCTCACCCCTTGAAAGGTGGAATATCAAAAATTAATAAAAATTAAGGCCTTCAGACCATTGGAGGAAATCCATGGATATATGTTCCAAATTTTAATTCTATAATTTAAAACTACAAAATCGTTCCTTTTAGTGGTTGTCATTCTGTTTTATCCTATTGGAAAATCGAAAAATTCATAAAAAAATTAGTAATATAATTTTTTATTCCATCCCACAAAAAAATATTCCTAAAGATCTATATACATCTTTGGGATATATATATGAATATAATATAGATAGATATGAGTCTAAACAATAATTCATTTTTCATCTAAATGTCTTCTAGTACACATAACATCTATCTAAATCTTATAACACATTTTTCAACAATATTAAACTCATGTTACTTTAATTCATTTATCAGTTTTATTTTATACTATAATCCATAAAAATCATTAAGAGCATACTTTTTTATTTACAATAAGGATTATTTTATGTTTACAAGATTCAAAATAGATGTTATTTCTATATAAAAAATTTCCAATAAAATTTTCATTAAATAATTTATTAATAGATCATTCTCAAATTTTAATGTTCTTAATGATTCATTATCCTTTCGAATCGAATAATCTTCAACCTCATTCAATTTACCTAAATGATAATTAATTGTGAAATAATATTACTTTATCAATTCTAACCGCCTCATTTCCGTTATGGTAGAAAATTTATTATAGATATAAATATTTAACATTTATGATCCTTATAAATATACCGTATTTCTATGCTTATTAATTATTCCTCGTAATTATTAATTCATATATTATTTATCTATGATCAATTTCATACATTGGATAATATTCCTCAATGGGTTTCATCTATCATGATCCATAATCAATTGCATGGTCATTTTACCACAAAAGAAAACCAGGAATCTTAGATAAATTAATAGTATAAATAAATAATTCCCCATTATTTCCAAGACTAGCTAATATGGTATCATTATCCAATATTCTTTTTAATTCCCCAGAAACATTACTAACATTAATTTTTTCAAATGAACTTAATTATAATTCCCATTAATAATGTTACATAGCATGTTAACCGAGTTTTTTATCCAATCATTGGTAATAAACCACTAAACAAAAAATTATATGAATCTCTATGATATCAATTGATCTTATCCATTATTCCACAAATTTAATTTTATACTGATCCACTACAATGGCATCCTTGGTAATAATATTCTTGTATATAACATCTTTTATTCTAATATCTGAAAAACAATCCTAAAATGTTTCTCATGATCCAGATAACTTTTTTAATATTCAATAATATCAATAATGAACAAAACCACATGTTTTTAAAAATATTTTATGAATAATATATTCATTAAATCTATAAATAAAGTAGGTGAATTTATTAACTCAAAGGTCATAACTAGAATCTCATAATGATTATACCTCATTTAAAATATTGTCCTGAGATTATTTTGATGCCTTGCCTTAAATTGATGATATCAATACCTGAGGTATATCTTTAGAATCACTAAGTTTCCTATAGATGATCAAATAAGCCATAAATATGAGAAAAATGATACTTGTTCATAATATTAATATTATTTCATGTTATATAGTCAATGAAAATACTCAAAAAACTATATTTTTAATAAATAAATAAAATAGGATCACTTTAAAGTGAAGTTGTGGGATGAATGGTACCATTATCGATAAATTATTTTAATTGTTTTTCGATTAAAATCGCTCTTTTGGAGGCATTTAATAATGGGATTTTGAAATTCATACATCAGGAAAAAGTCCACAGTGAATTCAACATTCTGATTAAGAATAACACCTGGAAAATCAATTAAAAACACAACTAAATATAAATTTATTTTCCAAACAGCATTAATATTGAAAATTTCATTTTATTTAATGATATTTAAAAGATGAAATTTTCATCCATATTTTATCAATTTTTCATCTTATTGATATGCTGTCAATATTATAAACTAATTCTAAAATAAAAAAGGAACTCACTCTGAAAATTAAATATAAAAACCTTTTCATTATAATATATCTTATCTAGATAACTTGAATTATATTCCATAAAACATATAAAATAAAACTCTATTATAGTTAATGAAATTATATTTTTTTGAAAAATAATGTCATATATGATTATATGATAATTATTATAAATCATTATTGATTTAATATCTCCACCATCAGTTTGAACCAAATATTCATTCTCCATTTATTGAGATGATATCTCAATATTACAAACAAAGTATCTAAAAATATTATAATATATGGATCCAAAGTCAAACAAGGAATTAATATAACTTAGGTAAATAAATGATGTACTTTTTTACACTTCATTTGATAGATCAACATCTACCAAAGTAGTGGAAAATGAATTTTCCACACCTTTTCACATATGATCTTGTTGTTTTATATCTTTTATGCATCTCATCATCGACACATTTTTATATTGTCTTGTTACATTAAAAAACATTACATGGCATGTTGACCAATATTAGTCTTACCATTTCTCATTTATACCATTTCTCATTTATTTTCAATCACGAGCATATGTCCTTTTTCATCACATTGATAACTCTTTTTAGATCTCATAATACACTTCCTAGGATTAATTTTATATCATTTTGGAAAATATAAAAAATATATTCTCTTACCTCCATATTTACTTTTTAGTTGTTTCCTTGCTACTTTCCACATTGATCACTGATTATACTTGATGTTGTGAGATCCAAAAGTTTCTAAAATCTCCATTTTAATATTTTAATCATATCAAACAATTTTATTGAGAACATATAAATTCATTAGTAAAAGACCTTCATAAACATAGTTTCAAACCTGTGTGGAATATATCAATATTAATTTCAAGGTCACAAAAAAATTTGGGTCATACCTTTCTTATCTATTAATTTTTCTTCCAAATTAGCAACATATTCCTCCTCTTTATAATTCAACTCTACAAATTTAATTTCTATAATGATTCAATGACCTTTATGAATTTATTTTTTAAGAAAAATATCATTAAATACCTTACAATCCATGGTATCATTCTCATTATTTTACAAGGATTCTTAATTAGCAGCCACAATTTATTGGAATTAATACCAAGATGATAAACTTCAATAATTTTCACCTGATTCTTTGAAAAACCCAAGACTTCAAATATCATCTCTAAATAAATTATACATATTTTATATACCATGTGGTCAGATGTCCTACCAAATGATGGAGAATTTTATTGTGTGAAATGATCATTGATTTTTATGTTACCTTATAAATTATTTGGATACTCTATATCATGGGTAACACCATTTATTAAATATATTAATTGAGTTAATACAACCACAAACATCTATTCTTCAACTCCAATCATTTGAGGAAGATTATACCTATGGGTATTGTATTGCTATGTCATTCCTACTTCATTCACCCATTTTACACAATAAAAATACAATATATAAAATACATATAATAGGTAAAACAACATAGAAACCAATAGAATAATAAAAAATTGTATCATTCCAATAATTTTGGTTGAATTATCCCTCTAAAAACTTCTTCATTATCCATAAATTATCTTCCCTTTTCTTATTTACAAAAATCGTAACCTATTATGGTATCTAAACCCAAATTTGATACAAACTATACCACCCCAAACATAAACCCTATATGATTACATGATTTATAAAAAATATTGTATTACATATACTCTTACAACATTTTTTTATTAGAGTTTTAGATGATCATAAATCCCATTACAACATAAAAACCATACTTACCCCGGTGTTTTTCTAAACACAAAATTTCATTGAATGATACACCTATTTTATTGAATAAAAACCTCTATAAATATATATTTAATTAATTATTGTTATTACTCATCCATAACCCTTGTAAAATCAATTAAAAACTTTGTGTAAGAAAATAAATCTCATTAAAGGGTATAAATTTAAATAAAAGCCATTACTATATTGATAAAAAAGGAAAACTCATAAATTGTTTTTTAATTTAAATAAAAAACATTGATCTCATAATAACTAATAAAATTAACATCTTAGAATAAATAATCATATAATAAATCATAAATTAAGAATAATAATCATGAATTTTACATATCACATCATGATTATAATCACTCTTAAAATCTCCCTTAAAATAACACATACAAAGGAATAACCTATTTGTTCATCTCCAACATATCTTATCTAGAGAATAAATTACTACTTAAGGAATTAGAGGTTAATATCAGACCCCCTCATTCTTATATATTATTTCCAAGAATTGTGACATGAATAAAACACATAAGAGATTTTATTTCACCTTATAACCCCAAAAAACCTTTCAACCTATAAGAATAATAATTTTTTATAAACTAGTAAAAGTAATATGAAAAACCCTTTATACTTTTAAAACCATTTATTTCAAAGTTAAAATTTTATAAAACTGTGAAAGGAAAAGTTGAATTATTAAAAACTAAAAACTTGAAGTGGAATCTTATTAAATAAAAATGAATAAGATAATTGGAAAAGAAGGTCATGTAAAAATCATTTAAAAATATAATCCATTCCTAATTTAGTTAAGAATGAATCGTATATAAAATGTGAAAAGTGATTAATTTCATTATTTCGTAAAGAAGCTCAAGGAATATTTAGATTGATCTTAGGATACTATAGTATAGATAAGAAAATTTATAACAAAAAATTAATAATGTGAACATAAAAAATAAAATATTTATAGTAAACCTTAAAAACATTACATAAATGGTTTTAAAGAAAATATCTATTACCTTGACTGTTGACTCACCTCACACATACACTATCCATGTGAATATTTCAATTATATTCACTATTTACTTGATTACAAAAACCATGTACATTTATTTATTACTTTACTTTATATATATTTATTATCAGGTATCATTCATTAACCAGAATGGTATTATTTATGTTAGTATTCTTTTGATTTTTTAGTGCATAATATTCAAAATAGTTGTGGAGTAATCATAATTTTAAATGAACACTTTACATGGGATAAATATTCTCAAAAAGTTTAAAGGTATTATATCCATATCATTCCATAAAAATGGGAGTTCAAAAAATATATAAATACTTCTTATTTAGATAATATTCAATGAAATGATTATTTTTTATGGTTAAAAATAATTAAGTTATTTTGCTATTTATTTTTGTACATTGGTGGATATATTACCATTGAATAATCAAAATAATGAAATTAATTGAATGATAATATTATTTTAAATTAATATTTTTTTAAGAATATTTATGGAAGATATATGTTTACTTAAACATCATCATTCACTTATGTAACATAAAACCACCATGGAGAGTGATGTTTTAAAAGGATTTTAGAAGAAGAAAAAACATCATTAATATTTTTTTAGAAAACAATTATATTATAACTATAATACTCTTTTAATTTTACTTTTAAAAATTAATTATATTATTAAAAATGGTAAAAGTAGAACTATAATGAAAATATATCATTTTTGAAAGGCTTATATTTAGACATAATAATGCCTTATGAAAAGAGGTTGGTGATAGATAATGGATGATATTTCATAATTTGGGGATAACAAATATTCAAATGATATTAATATAGGTTCTAATAGAAAATTTAGAGAGTTTTTAAATGATTCATAATATAAAAAATCATAAATAAGAAATGAAAAAGAATTTTGGAAACTCTTACCTTTCTTCTCAAATGACCTCCTATGGATTGAGTGAAAATACTTTAGAGAGAAACATTTTGGTGTGGAAAGAGAGTTATAAACAAGGAAACTAAATTATGGAGAAATATTTAGGTATAATATATATTGAGACATGAACTTTAGTTGTTCTTTGGAAATGATAGAATGAATTCCCTTTTATTGGAAAAGTTCAATTGTGTTTTCATAGTTATTCTATCTTTAAGGGTCAAGAATGTAATTTTGAAATAGAAAGTCATTAAAAATTTAAAATAGAGGATATGATCAACCACTCTCCAATATAACATAAAAAATATTCGAATTAATGATTAATTATCAATATAAAAATTATTTTTGAACATTCAATTCCAATTAATGTAATATTAGGGTTATTCACATAATTTAATTTTAAAAATATATTGAAAACTATTGAAATTAGATTTAATCATTTAAATAATTTAATAACTTTAATATTTATCCCCAAAAATCATGGAACATTATGATTCATCCCAATATTCTAACATTAATTATTTTCAAAAATTATTTACATTTAATTTTCTCAAGATTTCACAAGTGTTATATTGATGTCGACTAAGAATTTTGGATAATTAAACTATTATTTAATTTTTTCAAAAAATATTAATATTAAAATAATTTATTATTAATCATATATCCTCATTAAAAATTCAAGAAATTATTTTTCCCCATTTATATCATTATTGAATTTTTAAGATATGATTTCTTACATTTCTTAGCTTTTTCAAATATTGGGTATAAATATTGATAATTATATAGTTATATAAATTTAAAACTCATAAATATACATTAAAAATATTTATTTTTTCAAATATTCATCATTTATGTTCATAATATCCTTAACCACTCTTAAATACTACCCAAACACCAAATTTTACTTTTCTAATATTACCTAAGAACAACGTCACCATTGATAATTATTTTTCATGTTTATATTGACATAAATATTAATTTATATAAATTTAATAATATTTCAATGATATATTGAGTATAACATCATTTACGATATGTTTATTATGATTTATAAATTTTTAATTCACATTAAAATAATAATGATGTGTTAAAAGATATGGTATTCATAAAAATTGAATTTTTTAACTGTTAACCAAAAAACAAGACTAGAAAAATCCAACAAATTCACCAAAAAAATTTCTACATGATGAAACCATAAATGAAGTACATTTTATGAAATTAAATTTCTAAAATTTAGGAATTTTACTTTTAAATAAAACTATATAATACATGGAAAACAATAAATTTAGAATAAAAACTATTTATTTTTCAAATGAAATTTCATTCTCTTATGCCCTAAAACAATAGAATTATTTCTAACATAATAATTATAATAAATATTATTATGAATAAATATAATTAAAGTGGAAGTAAAATTAGTTTATTAAAAAAACATGGATTTTCATAAAACATATTGTTTGTTATGATATGTTAAAACTAATATATTTATGCATGATTGTTTTATTGCAATATACCATATCATACAGAATAGTATTATCACGATTTTGATATCTTATATAAAAATACAAGGCATAGTCTAATAAATATATCATTTTTATGACATTGAAAATTATATAATCATGATATAAATTTTCATCAATTTATATATGTTTCTTACAATTTTCAAGCAAGAAAAAATGGTATACTATTGTTGGGTTTCTTAGGATCAAATATCTCTGATTCAACCATGGTAAATCCTCAAATGAAACTAAAACATAATATCACCATGATATAAGAAACTATTTAAAAACTAAATTGAATAATATGTGTGCCTTACATTATTGTTAGTTGAATATCTTATATTTAAACACATGTTTAGTGATGATCAGTAAGAAGAAACCAATGAGATACTTCCTCTAGGATGTATCCATGTGTTGTCTTAAATAATACATTGTTTGGGTGGGATTATCCTTTTAATCTCTATATTTTGATGACTCTAGTGGAAAATGAAAAATTATAAAGAGTAAAATGATAGAGAGAATTAACATGAACCACATATAAAATTTCATTCCATTTTCATGCCCGCCATCCTCTTTATATAGCCCTTGGGGATGCTCACCAGTTATCTATACAGTTTCTCAAATATTTATAAAATTTGAGTAATGTTTGTAGTAATATGGTTCTAAACCCATATCCATGAATTTAACATGTAAATTAATTCTATATTATCTTATATAAATCATCTTATAAAACACTTATCATCAATAATAGATTACCTAGATGAAGAATGAACTCTACGGTTTAACATTTATCTTCCCATGTTAATCATGTGATTTAGTTAACTAATATCAAATATTTTACAATATTTTTATACCATATCTATGATATGTCCAAAGTTAATGGTTTAATATCTTAATATCATTCCATATGATATCCCCCATCATGGTATATGATATATAAAGACCCATAACTTTCATATATTAATATCATAACTTTTTAGATGAATATTTAATACATTTCATAAACACATGCCTAAGGACCATAATAGTTTATTTTTTTTGGAGACTGGAATCACAAACATCTTATTTAATGAAATATCTTCAACATATCCCACAAATATCTTCTCAAATAATACTATTCTCTAGAATAACCTACCTAAAATATTCTTTATAACATGGGTAAGGAAACATAGTAAAGGGTGAACTCATATACTTAGTAAGGGTTAACATAAAAGATATAAATCTATGATTGTATGGAAGAATAATATAATCAAAAGGGTATGTGATGTTGAACATAACTTATTAAGGTCATACCTAAGCATTCATAGAAAAAAACAATGAGTCATGGAATAAAACTTTATCATTTTAGAAAATGTGGGCTATAAGAGTGAGAAATCATCATAAAACAATCTGGAACCATAGTCTAATGTCAAAAAAGTGTGGAACCATCATATATATAGAAAACTATTTAATATTTAAAAGTTAACTACCAATACCATCAACATTTTTGATCATGAAACCCCACATATTTCCCATTGTGTATGAGGACACTTCTATTTCCCATAGTGGATCGGTACTCACCCATTTCCCACAGTGGATCGACCCATCAACTTATTTACAATTTTTATCTTATGAGATATAAATATTTACCCAATAAATTATAGTTATATATTGGTCCCATTTTTCTCATAATGAAATCCATACTTATTTATTCCATAATATCATAAATAATTCATCATAACATTTCATCATAACATGTGTAAAGAAAACAGGTTTCGTAAACATTTCATCAATTCATAATAGAATAACCCATGAAAAATAAATGGGTTTCATAAATATTTCAAAAATATAAACATTAACTATATAAATTAATAATAAGGAAGTTATAATTCAATCTTATCTAAAATATATCATAATTAACATCAAAGGATGTCATCTTCGATGGAAAATAATTTTAAAAGATCAGTTTGTACTTTTTTTAGAAAAATAGTCTTTCAATATTGAAAAATATATTTTAAAAAGAAAAAACATTAAAAAAAATTAATTTAAAATATCCTTAGAAACATATAATTTATTCTTTATAAAATTGAGTTATTATGATGAAGGGAAATTCTATACGCGTTAAAACGGAGATTATGTTCACATTTTGGGTAAAATCCAAATATGAATTATTTTTCTATCAACAAGAAGAATCCTTTTAATTTTTTTTGAAAAAACCCAAATTATGGTATAAGTAAAGTTAAAAAATCCTATAAGAACATTAAAAAATTAATTTTTTCTTAGAAAACATTTCTATTGAATAAAAATGGGTTTTTTGAAGGAAATGAGAACTGAAGTCAGTTTTCTTTACAAATAATTATTTGGAATGATGAGTACACAAAGTAAGAGAAATTAATGGAAAAAATATATTATAAATAAATAACCATAGTGTAATAAAAATAATTAGTTTCATGAGAGATGGATAATAATATTTCATCATCTAAAACACACTCATAATCAATCCTGATGAATAATGTGATCATAACTTCATGCCCTTACCATTTTGGAATCATTTTAATTTTAATCCCCAATAAAGAATAAAAAAATAATATTTATATATCATTAATATAATTATATTAATTTTAAAAAATTTAAAAGTGTATTTATATACACCTTATGAAATAAGATAGGTTCATAACATAACATATGTCCTAAGGAAGACAAATTGGGACAAAAATCTCATACCACTTTGGTAGTCCATTAAACTATAAACCACATAAAAGATATATCCTAAAATGGATATGTAAATACCAATATTTTTCATGGAAAAAATAATAAAATACATTCATGGGAATTATATACACCATATAAGAGAAATACGCAGTGAATATGGATTGTGTCTCACATAAGTAAAAAGTGAGATAGAAATCCCTTACCGTAAGTCTCAACTACCATTGTAAACATTCAAAAAACCTATATAATAAATATAATTTTATTATAAATATATTATATATCCATAATTATATATATTATTCTATATATTATTTAATTATGACTTTTTATTACCTATTTCTTATAAATACCTTGTTAAAATCACTTTTTGGGTAATAATTTCTTTTTTCATGAATGTTTTTATTTATAATTTTTGTTTCAAATAATTTGATCATGGTTCCATAATATACACAATTTTATCCAGAATATAAATATCATATATATTCATTATATATTTATTTATATTAATCTATAAAATTTATATATAAAAAATGAAATACATTATTCATGGAGACGACAGGTCGTACGTATTCATGAACATTATTTACATTTACTTGAAGGATAAAATAGAAATAAAGTTAAATAATATATTACCATTAAAAATCATTTTTATTTCATATATATCACATATATTCATTAAATTTTCCCTTACTACCTTCTTTGCAAAGCGTTAGTGAAAAAAAGCACATCGCTTTGTGAGACACTAGTCCACCGTACATATAAAAGATGTTATTATATCCCCCACAGAATGGAAAGTAAGAAGGTATATGCGGTATAATTATTATATATTTATAATTATTTTATAAATATTATATATATTCATTTAATATATCTATATTACCATCTAAGTAAAAAGTACATGGAAAACACATCACATCGGTTAGCGGGGCGGTAGTTCACCGTACACATGAGTGACGTTTTTGTTTTCCAATGGTTCGGAGGTAAAAAGTTATATGTTGTATTATAATTAAAGATGTATAATAATATAATAACAATAATATATAAAAATTAAATTTATTATTATATCTATCCATGATAGGTGGTTATGGAAAATGATTAACATTGGTTCGTGAGGTGGTAGTTCGCCGTACACATGAATAATGATTTCACATCCCATTTAATTGAAGTGAATATAGATATAGGTTTTTAAATTGACATAATAAAATATAATTATATGGTAGATATTGGTGAAATTTTATTATCATGTTTTAAAAATAATAATAGAGTTGGAAGATGAAATAAAACAAAAACATAAGTTTAAGAATTTTACATCTAGTTTAGAGAGACTTTTTAAAATTACACCTAAGGCCACATTAAGAAGGATTTATAACAAAAAATATATATTTGATGATTTAATATAATTAAATAAAGTATTTTCTTTTTTCTTGTCTAAACGAAAGGGTTTTTGAAGTGTGAATAGGATAGAAGATCAGGTGGCCTTTTATAAGAGGGGGAGAGGACAAACATAGAATTTCATAAATAAAAAAGGTGTACACACATTTGTATCATACCAAAAAGCTAAAAACAATGGATCATTTTCTATATATGAATACATAAGGTAGAAATATGACCATAAAAATGGGGTTTCCAAGTTTCTAGTTCATTTTATCACTTATATTTTTATATTAACCCATGGTAAACCCATTTTCACCTTAACCATAGTAATTAACATTTACTACTTTTACTATTAATAACAGTAAAACATTATGTTTACATTATTAGAAAATATAAATTATTATGATTCCAAATATGGTTTTAATTTTTACAAATTAAATTGATATATTTGGATAAATTTAAATTAATATTAAGCCCACATATATGACCAAAAGGCAGTTTTCCAAATTGAAAATTCCCATAAGTATAGAAATTTTTAATATACCAATTCAGTATGAAATAGATTAAAATGTCTGAAACTGTAGTAAAAATATATAATTTTTCTAATTTTACTTTTAAATCCATCTTAAAACATTTTATTTTTTAAAATGTTGTAAACAAAAAGACAATTCTTAATAAAAACTATTATTTTTCAGTATTTTCTAAAAAATTCATCTTTTCAGAATATTCTCAAAACAATTATCCTAGATAAATTTAAAATTTATATTTAAAAAATAAGGTTTGGATTTTCTAATAAATTTTAAAAAATTGGAAAAAAAAATAATTATCAGATTTGTGCACAAATTGCGACAAAACATCTTTTTTAGAAAAAATAATTTTTTAGAGCATAAAATTGGATTTATTATTATCTCATACATAGAAATCACGTAATATGAATGTTAAAAATTTTATAGAATATATAACATATAAAAACCATTAAAATAATTCAAAAATATTTATTTATTTAATTTATTGAGATAGAACATATTTTTGTGATAAGAAAAGTTTTCAGAAAATTATTCCTTTGTTATAAAATGGTTTTTATTTTCATTTTTAATTAATTGGTAACTAAAGAATTAATTTTATATAGGAGTGTAAACCATATTTTTTAATAATTTATATTATTTTATTTATACTCTCCATTCTAATAGATATTTGATAACTATCATATTAAATAATAGTGTGTCGCATTTTGTTACGAATCGGTGTTGTGTGTAACACAAACTATTGAAGAATTTAAATTTAATCAAAAAAAATATTTCATAAAATATCAGGGTGTTACAATATATGCCTTAGTTACACTTAATTCATATACTATAATATATATATAACCTTGTATATGATATAGAAAAAATACGTCATATATATATAATTTTTTATAAAATATCTCCATCACCAGAAACCAAAAAATAAGAATAAACAACCAAGATAAATCCTAGTAAAAAATAAATCAACCACCATACTAAAAAAATATCCAAGTCACATGTCTTGAGATAATCCAAACAAACCGAAACAATTTCCATAAAATTGAATCTATATGATCCATTTTAAAAAGAATAAATCCAATCCTCAAAGTTAAAAAAATGTATTATAACCTTCGTCATTAGTCTCCCAAACACCTTAAAACATATTCTTAGTCATAACCATCTATGTGTAATAAATTGAGAAACATTAAATCACCAATATTCTTTAGATTAATTATGTTATCCTCGTAAATATAAAAATGGTTTATGCAGTAAGATTATCCAGTTTCAATTGAAACATTATCTATTGAATCTATTCACTTTATCTTAAACTATAGTTGGAAAAAACATTAAAAAAAATGAATGAAATTCCATTTCTATTGATTTTTTAGTTATTTTTTTATATTTAGATCAAATATATTTTTTCTATTATAGGGTTTGAAATGTTCTAACTCATTTAATACATTTTGATTAAAATTAATTTATTGAAATAATTTAAGAGAGTTAATATATTCCTTGAATATTTTTAAAATAAATTATTAAATCCCTTAAATACCTCTTTTAAATTTTAAAAAAAGTAGTTTAATATTTTTTTCTTTTCTTTTATTTTTTTTACATACTTACTTACAAACCAACATATGTATATACAAACATATGTGCATATATATATACACACATATATATACTTACACATATACATAATTACACACCAACATATGTACATACATATATACATATATAAGTACAAAAAATGCAATAGTATTTAAGTGTTATTATATTTGATGTCATTCTAATAAAATTTTCCCAAAATATTACAAAAAAATTACCAAACCCATTGTTTTATAAGGGAAGTATCTTTAAAATTATTTTATAATTTTTTATATAGGAATAATGTTCCTTCTTTATAATTTTATAATAATAGTATATTATTAATAATATAACATTAATAATAATAAATGATTAAAAAATATAATTCTGATTATTAATAATAAATAAAGATGGTGTAATTAATATCAAATGTTAATAAATTATATTATATTGATTAATAATAAATTTATAATGAAATGTATAATAATAAATAATATACAAATATAATTATTACCAATAGTTAATCAAGTAAGGAAAAAACCATGATTTTAAGAAACCAAACTCATAGTACCATTGTTAAATTAAAAGAAAATATTACAAGGGTTAATGGAAAGTGAAAAAATAGTAAAAAAATGAAATACCCCAAAGGTCAAAAAAGAAATACAGAACTTCCCAAACCTCAAAGATACTACAAACTGCACAAAGACAAAAACAACAAATATACCAAAAGAATCTCCCCACCGCCCCCAGATTCCATGATATTAAAATCTGATGTTCCCTATTAGGGATACAACCATTTTATAAAGAATAGTTGATCATTTATATATACCAATAACATTCTTGGAAGTTCCTCGAATTAGTAGGTTTTTTAAAAGGTTGTGGTCAAAGCCTTATTTATTATTAAAGCAAAGGTTGAAAAAAAATCCTCTATTTTTTGGGAGGGTTACATGATTCATCATATAAAGTCGATGTTGTTAAGGAAAAATCTTTTCATGTGTATTATTCCTAATTTTATCATCCCATTCTTTAATATGTTCATTTTAAATGTTCATAGGGAAACTATAGTGCACCCAAAGCCTCCGGTATTGAATTTTTCACTACCAGTTTTCTCAACCTTTACCAAATAATCATTCACCTTATTGCAGGTCATCACAACATCATCGCTAGAAGTGTTACTATATAGATTATATTGGATAGTTGGAGAAATTTTCTATAGAATAATAAAAGGAGAAAAATATTGATTATATCCAATGTGCCTTATAGAGATCTTCTCCTTGGTGTTCTCCTTATAACTTGAAATTCAATAAATTTATCCTTCTTGTGAGAATTATAAGAAGAATATTCCCTTATTTTATTTTCCACTTTATCCCCTATAATTATTTTCATTGAGTTATCAAGGACCCAAGAAAATAAGTCATCTGGAAATTCTCTGATAACTAGTTTAGTGATATATTCAACAATGTATGTATCATTTATATATCTTGCATGCTCTCCCACTTTCCTTTCATGTTGAGATGTTATAGTATTCTTAATTCATTCTCTATCCTAATGATACTAATATAATAGTGCCCAATCATGGTAATACTTTATTGGCGATGTTATTATAGATAAAGGAACATTGATATTATAATGAGACTAAATTTACGCATGTGACCGGTCAACCACATTACTTACCATTCTATGCCTAAGATGTAGGATTTCCTCTTGTAAAGGATCAGTCTACTGATTTACCTCATATGAAAAAAAATTAGTACTTGAAATTTTTAAACTCACCTTTCCCATTTTGTGTCTTGGTTTCATGATTTGAGTAGAGGAAATAGATCTCACTTCAAGCGACTTATTTCCTTTTCTAGTTGATTAATTATAATAGTACACAAGATCCTACAGAGAATCAATGATAAAAAACTCAGATACATCTACAGATTACATTACAAATAATTAATAATATTTTTTTAAAAAAAATTAATATTTATTGATATAATAACAAATATTACTATTAATAATTAATAATGTAGTTGGGGTATTATTTTAGTCATAATGCCACCCCATAATTCTATATCTAACTAGGGGTTAAATTCCGGAAACCCTATTAAGGGAGGATTTACTTGGCCCTTTGTGGGAATTAAAATGTGGTTCACACCATCAGCATAAGTATGGTGGTTGCACAGTAGTAGGAAGTAAGGCAACATAATGTGATAGTGTAAATGATGTAACACCATTATGAAAGTGGTACGTCATAGCGACACATGGGTTTTTATTGGTGGGTAGCTCAAAAGGGTGATGAGTGCATTAGAACATATCAATCATCATTATACAAACTCATATTTCCGATATGGGATTTAGAAGTTCCCTACCATGATGTGAAAAATGGTAGTACATTACGAATGTTTCTATTAGGTGGTAGAGAGGTATGCTAACTTGTGACATAGGCTTCTCATTTGACCTGGACGACTATACAACCTGATTGGAAGGTGGCCCAACATGGAAACATGAAAATGTCATTGGATGATCCTATAGAAAGTGTGATGGGTGTGTTTATGCCTTCCTATCAATCCCCAACCCATATAGATTATTGATGTATAATGAAGGGGAAACATGCCAAACTTTGATGAAGGAAAACACTATGTGACCAAAATGGTAAGTGTGTGTAAATAATAGTGATATGACATGATGCAAGGATGCTCATCTAGGATTTTGGTTCATTTCCCTTAGGATTTGTTGGGAAAAATTTAGTAGGTCTTTCAAGATACCAAGAACGTGAATCTTCAAGACACTTATAAGTAATAAAGTAGGTCCTTTGGGTATCTTTTAATCCTTATGGTGAATGAAGAGGCAAAACCCAGTGGAATGTATGGGTGTGTGCATATTTGCAGTTTTTAATCACCTCTACCTAACAGATAATAATAATTAGCATTATAATTACTAATTTAATTTTTAAAAAATATTAAATAATTTATTAATTATTAATAATTGGTATCGAATATACTAATTATTAATAACTTGTAAACAGTCAATAATAATCAATATTTGTATTAATAATTATTAATATTTTTATTTCTAATAATTTACAATGTTCTTAATAATTATTAATAATAAATAATAGTATCATTGATAATTCATAAAGGTTTGACAATAGTTACTAGTATTATCAATATTAATAATTAATTTTAATAAAAATATAAACCAATTTTTTTAATAATAACAGATAAAATAATAATGTAACTAATAATAGTTAATGATGTAAATTATTATTATTATTATTAATTAGTGGTGTTATTATTTATAACTAATTAATAATATTATTAATTAATATTTATTATTAATATTATTTTAATTACAAAAAAATATATAATATATTGTTATGTATTTGATTAATTGTTACTTATTAAAAAAAATTAGTACTTATAATGATATTATTAATTAGTAATAAATATTGGAATATATAAATAAAAACTTTCATTAATTATTAATTATTAATAATATTATAAATTAGTATTTAATATTAATAACATTATTAGGTATTGTTTATTTAAAAAATCATTATTTCTTATTAAATATTTTTATTTATTAACAATAATACTTTTAATTATAAAAAAAATTAATAAGTATCTTATTAATTATGGAAATATATTAATACTTCATATTTATAATATATTTAATTATTAATTTGAAATTGGATGATTTTAGAGTCAATGAACCATAACTGAAATTCATTGAATGGTAAAAGAGGTACAAAAAGGAATATAGATCGTCAGCTCCTACTCCACAATCAAAATCTCAGGCATAGTTTAAAATAACTATGCACAAGTAACATGATCCATCACTGTAAAAAAATGTAACACTATCCTTGGAGACCTGATCCATCCAAGAGAACAACTAGAATAATTGGGAGTGTCATGAAATAACATCAATCATAGAGGTTTTAAACTATCAATGAAAAAATAGTTAGACTCTAGAAATGCATTAGGAAAAGAAAATATGAAGAACCTATTTAATTATGATTTCAAATTTAGATGTCATAAAAATTATATGAAAATATTTTCATCCTAATTAATACTATCTTCTTGGATAATTACCTAATCACAAAGGTATATTTTGTTAACATTTTTCATTATCATCATCTGATGGCCTTCAGTGTTCAAAGTTATAGGTTGGTAATACACATCAAGTGTAGTTCCCCTAGTTTCCGGTACATAACCCTTTCTATGTTTTTTATGGATATAAAGTTTAAGGGGGAAGTTTGGGAGAGTTTGGTGAACTTTTAGTAAGTTTTTTGGGGATAAGAGAGAGGCGCGCGAGTTTCGCATGGCTTATCCAAACCATGAAGACATCCTAGTAGAGACCATGTGAAATGGAAGGTTTGAGGTAGAGTTCTTTAGAACAGTGTGTGAACAGTTAGGGAGACTATTCAAGGAGGTCGTGTGAGGGTCCCTCTAGGTTGTAGCTAATGCATGGTTAGCATACGGTTTTTCTAACTGTGCAAACAAACCGTACGGATGGTTTAAGTGAGATCCTAAAAAAGTTTATCTCCCACATATTTGCCTCTAAGAAGTTATTTTTTTCTCCTAAGCTGCCATAAATATGGATTTATCTTCCTTGATGGTATAAGAACCCCTAAAAAGTGATTTGGAGTCAATCTGAAGGCATCCCTTGGCGTTTCGAACTTGGATTCTTGTGTTATGTGATCATTCTCCATCGTTCTTGATCTGTTTCTTAGATCTGTATAGATATACTTCTCTTATGTTCTTGGTTTATCATATCTACACCTGTGATGGGTAGATCTATGATTTTTCATTCCATAAAAGTTTAAATTGGGTCTTGATCTAACAAGGAGAATATATCTAAGGAGGATTTGTGAAGAATCGACAAGGTTTTCTTAAGCATTCTTCACCCAATGCCAAGTTTCATCAAAACCTTTGAGGTGGGTGGATTCACTCTCAACTCATCTTAATAGAATTGATTAGAATTATTTAAAATTGAATTTATTGTGTTTAATTGATCTTGTCTTGGTTTATTTAACACTTTTTGGAAACCTTCTTAAGTGGCAGTTTGAGAAATCTAGAAAATGGGATGTTTTGAGTAAAGTGCTTTTGTTCTTGGCTTTAAAAGATGGATTTTAAAATGGAGATTTTCTATAATAGTGGTGCATGGATTTAATTTTATGTTTTCAATAAAATGGTATTTTTTATTGAAATGAAATGGTTGGTTGAAATTCGTTTTCTCTATGGTTTTCAATAAAAGTGCATTTTTATTGAAATGGTTTGAAGTGGTTTATTTGAATGGTTTTGGCATATATGTGTGGTGTGCATTCATGTTTGACATTCCCCTGAATAAGGGACTAGTACCATTGGGGTATAAGGTTTCTGACCCTAGTTCAGGGGCGTGGGTCATTGGGACACTAGGTAATTGGACAAGAGGCCGCTCATGTGTATGGAACTGTCGAACGAAGAATTCATGTGTGGGTGTGTTGTGAACTATCGAATGGGTATGACAAAATAATAATTAGAATTTGTTTATGATCCTTGATTAGTTATTTTTTGGAAAATAACTTTCTGAAAATTAGTTTCATTTACTAATGTTGGACTTGGTTATAATTGGTTTTCGAACTTGTTTATATTTATTTATAAAATGTTTTGGTAAATTGTTTTATATAAAATATTTTATATAATGCACTAATTTTTTTATCCTAATGGTGTGAGTAGGGAAGTAATTGGGAAAACCTACTAAGTTTTATACTCACCCCTACTTTGGCACTTTGTTGTTTTTGTAGATACTACCTTCTATGACATGGGAAAAGGTAAAGTATCACACTTATTTAGCACCATGTCATGACACTATGGACTACTTGGTGATATTGGTGCATGGAGCTTGTAGAGCTTGGGGTCTTGTTATCGTCTTGGAGTTTATTCATTTTCATTCCACTGTTTACTTTTATGTTGGTTTGTCTTCTGTTTTAGAATACCTTGGTTGGTTATTTTAAAGTGAATGATTTGAAATGTCTTAGTTTATTTCATGCATCAAATAGTGAACTATTTTTATATAGTTTGTTGAGTTGTTTTTTTAGAAATTAAAGGGTAAATCATCCCCCACTTTCTTTAAAACTCTTCAGTATTTATTCGCATCCTTTGGAATCTTGGTTATGAAACTTAAGGCCTAGTAATGACTCTTTTTACTCTCTAGAGAATGGGAATCAACGGGTCATTATAAATGGTATCAGCTTGTTTAGTCCTTTCCTAAAAATCATTCAACCATGTTCTTAGCCTTGGAGTTGGAATTATTTATTTTTTATTCCTTGGGATGGAATCTTAGAATGGTGTAAGATTGTTAGAACACGAAATATATAACATAAAAAGATGTTGCTAACCCAATTATGATGATCTTCAAGTTACCAGGGAGTTGGGTAAATCAGTATTTTGGAGACACTTCTAGAATGTTTGAAATCACATTGTCATGGGTTTAGCCAATGAGACGAGAATGACATGCATTATAGAGTAATGAATTATCACTAAGAGTGCATACAAAATTTCGAGTAGCGATTCATGTTTTGAAAAAGTGTTTATTTTTGAAAAAGTATGAAATTGATTTTCCAATGATAGATTTTGAAAAAGGAAATGCTTTTGGTATTTTATAAATGGTCTAATTTTCCAAATAAAAGTTGAAAATTTTCAAAAATGGTTGAACATGGGAAAATGTTGTTTTTTGAAAATAATGTTGTGATAGTTTATGTGATATAATTTCAAATGTTAATCCATATGTTTTTAGAGAGTGAGATTGATAGAGTTTGTTGTTGTTTTAGAAAATGGAACTCAGTAGGCATCATTGAAACCAACCCAAAGAAGCTGCGGAGAATGTGGTTACACCTGAACTGTCGGTGATCCAAGAGCTGGTTCAAATTATTGTCCAAGATGTTCAAGATTTGGATATTGGGAAGTGAAGGAATGAGACAATTCATGTGGATCATAGCATCAAATTCACAAAGCAGAATCCACATATCTTCTGGGGTGCTGTTGAACCCGAAAAATCATAGGTGTTGCTGAGTAGGATGAATCGTATCTTCGATTTCATCTTCACATTTTCACAGCTCAATGTAAATCTCGCCACGTATATACTCGAGAATATTTCATTCCAATGGTGGGATTTAGTGGTGCAGGCTAAATTGGATGAAGGCCTTACATGGGAGGATTTTGAGGAATTTTTCAATAAACAATTCTATCCTCATGCGTTCAAAATCAAGAAAGCGACGTACTTATTCAGCCTAAAATAAGAGAATATCCCAGTCACAGAATATGTGGCTAAATTCATTAGTTTAGTGATCTTTTCACTGAAAGTTGTGGAAAGTGCATCCTTGAAGGAACACATTTTTGAATAGGGACTAAGGTAGAAGATTCGATCGAAGATTGCGCTTCTCTTTATTATAGATTATATAGAGATGGTGAACAGAGTAATTGTGGATGAACGTGATATATCGAGATCTATGGGAGAAGGTATAATGATACCTATAAGAAATGGCGAGAACTCAAACTCTGGGGACAATTGGAAAAAGGGACACCTATTTCTAAGGTGGAAGTGGAAATCAAAATCAGATGGTTAAATCAGTGAACCTTCCTCCATGACCTAAGAGAAAAGAAGGTTTTTTTCAATGTGGTTCATTTAACCACATAAAGTAAGAGGGTATGGCACAACCTAGAGCATGAAATAACTACAAGAAGATGGGTCACCTTCAATGCAATTGTTGTAATGCTCCAAGTTCAGATGCTTGAGACACTTCTCAGGCGTCGCAAGCATCATATGCTTTGACAGAGAGAGGATAGGAGAATCAGTATCATAAGCCGAGAAAAGCTAGCCATGGTGATTCTAGAAATACCATGAATCCTCAACTAGGTAAATCTCATCAAAGAAACAAGAAGAATAGTGCTGTGATGAAGCAATTGTATAGATTTGAGCAGATGATGGTCGATGATTAGGATGGACCATCTATAATGAGAGGTATGAATCTTATGAATTATTACCTTGTTTAAGTTCTATTTGATATAGGTGAATCAAATTATTTCATTTATTCTCATGCTATTGATTTTCTATGTTTAAATTTGGAAATTATTCCTTATTTTAAAAAAATACAAACTCATCTCAGTGAAAGAGAATGTCAATCCTTTGTGTGTAGAGCGTGTGGTATAACTATTAATAGAGATGAGCTGAAATATGACTTCTCAATCTTGGATATGGATTTCTATGACGTAATCTGGGGTATGTATTGGTTTACAACATTTAAGGCTCACATCAACTGTTATAGGATAACAATTACTTTCATAACTGAGGATAGCATCGAGAGGCTCTTCAGAGGAGAGAAGATGGTAAATAAATATGAAAAGAACTTGGTAGAATCGATAGTGGGATCAATCTCTTTTCATTTCGAAGCTTTGACTTTGGAATCAATGGAATAGATTGAGGAAAATAGTTTTCCTGTAGTTTCAGATCAATTTCTAGATGTATTTCTTGATAACTTCTCCAGGTAACCACCTATAAGGGAAGTTGAGATTATGATTAGTCTCTTTCTGGGGACCAGTTTATTTCCCTTTCGTCTTATAGGATGACACCAATAGAGTTACAGTAATTTAAAGTATAGTTGAAGGATCTAGAAAGCAAGGGTTTTGTTCTGCCAAGTATGTCTCCATGGGAAGCACTAGTCTTGTTCATGAATAAAGTGGATGGAACTCTTCGGTTATGAGTTGATTATCATAAGTTGAACCAGGTTATGATAAATAATAGATATCCACTTCCACGCATTGATGATCTATTCGATCAATTAAGGGGGAGCTCAGTGGTTCTCCAAGATTGACTTGAAATCAGGATATCACCAATTGTGATTTCGGCAGGAATATATTCCAAAGATAGATTTCATAAGTAGATATGGCCACTATGAATATGTTGTCATGCCTTTTAGTCTAACTAATGCACTAGAGGTCTTCATGGCATTTATGAATAGGATATTTTAGCAATATATGGACTCTTTTGTTGTGGTGTTTTTGGATGAAATCTTGGTATATTCAATGATAGGTTGTGACCATGAAGGAACACCTGGAAATAGTGTTACAACTCTTAAGAGATCCCCGTTTGTATGCCAAATTATCAAAGTGTGATTTTTGGATACAAGAAGTACATTTTCTGGGCCATGTCATTTCTGATAAAGGAATTTATGTTGATCCTGAAAAGATATAACATGTTGTCTCATGGAAACCACTGAAGAATGTCTTTGAGATATGATGTTTTCTTGGTCTATCTGGCTACTACCTATGCTTTGTGAGTGATTTCTCAGGACTATCTTTTCCAATGACAGCTCTGACAAAGAAGAATGCTCCATTCCAATGGATGGAGGAATTCTTGAATTCTTTCCAGGAAATAAATTTTCATCTTACATCGGCACCTATCTTGATTTTTCTAGAATTAGGATAGGGGTATGTGGTTCACTATGATGCTTCAGGATCGGAGATGGGTTGTGTTCTCATGCAAGGAGACCATGTGGTTGCTTATGATTCAAGGAAGTTAGGGGTTCATTTGAAGAATTACCCAATACACTATTTTGAGTTAGTTGTAGTCATCCATTCTTTGAAAACATTGAGACACTATTTCTTTGGTGAGATCTTCACTTTTTTATGGATTATAAAATCTTGAAACATATTTTCTCAAAGGGAGATTTGAATTTTTGGAAAATAATATAAATGGAGTATCTCCATATGTTTTACTTTGACTTGATGTATACAATAGGAAAAGGGAATTCAATGGTGGATGAATTGAGTAGGAAGTCATATGCTCAGTTGGTGAAAGAAGCTTTAGATGAATGTTAGTTTATTTTGGTCCTAATCGACATGCATGTGGAATGTAAAGACAGAAGGGATGTTGTTGTTTTATTTTCAGGTATGCTTGTACCTGAATTGGAAAATATAGTCAAAGAGGAACAAACATATGATGCATAATGTTTGGTTATGAGTTCAAAACTCAATGGTGGGGAGACAATTGAGGGATGAAAACTTGATGGGAGTTCATTTTTGGGTTACCTAGATTGAAAGGTTGTACCTATGGCTTGTCAGGAACTACTCATTCATTCTTACCACCATTCAATATGGGTTGTACATCTAGGAACATAGAAGATGTATAAGGTGTTGAAGGCAAACTTTTGGTGAATCATCATGAAAAAAAAGTTGGATGAATTCCTATCATGATTCTTAACTTGTCAGTAGGTTAATGCTGAACATTAGAGACCTACAAGTATGTTGTAGTCTTTACTTATTCCAGTGTGGAAATGGGAGTAGATATCAATTCATTTTGTTATAGTTATTCCAAGAATGGTTCAGAAACACAATTCCATTTGAGTGATAGTGAATCATCTTACCAAGTATGCCCATTTCATCCCTATTAATGAAACTCATACGGTGGAGGATCTGTCCAAAATATATATCCAAGAAGTAGTAAAGAAACATGTCATACCGGTTTCAATCATATTTTAAATAGATTTGAGGTTTACATCTCATTTTTGGGAATCCATACCAAAATCCCTTGGGACTCAGTTCAATTTGAGCATGGCGTATCATCCTAAAATAGATGGCCAGTCTGAGAGGAATATGTAGATGTTGGAAGACATGTTGTGGGATTGTGTAATGGATTTTGGTGGCTCATGGAAATATAATATACCCTTGGTGGAGTTCTTATGCAATAACAACTATCAGGCCTCAATGAATATGGCTATGTTTGGAGTATTGTATGGGCATCCTTATTGTTCTCCATTATGTTCAGTGGAAACAGGTGAAACTTCACTAGTTGGGATGAGCCTTGTCCAAGAAATAATGGAGAAGATTCAGTTAATCAGAAATAGGACGGAGACATCTCATAGTTGTCAAAAATCTTATGTGGATCACCATCAAAGGTCGTTTTTGTTTTCCATGAGTGATCATGTGTTCTTGAGGATCTCTTTAAGACTTGGAAATCATTGTTTCAGAAAGCAGGGGAGTTATGTTCTAAATACATTGACCCTTTCTAGATACTATAATAGGTTGGAGAGGTGTCACATCGATTAGCATTATAACCATGGTTTATTTAGGTGCATAATGTGTTCCACATATCTCAATTGAAAAAGTATTAGCCTGATCCTAGCCATGTGATCAGATGAGACTACATTGACCTATATTTGGATTCTTCATTGATACATATCCCGATATAGATTGTGGATAGGAAAGAGAATGTATTGCATGGAAAAA
This sequence comes from Viscum album, assembly GCA_963277665.1. Classification (NCBI taxonomy): domain Eukaryota; kingdom Viridiplantae; phylum Streptophyta; class Magnoliopsida; order Santalales; family Viscaceae; genus Viscum; species Viscum album. The sequence continues at coordinate 621,655,832 of OY728157.1, forward strand.
TCATCGGTCTAGTGTGGGTTTTATGGCAGCATGGTCATATTTAGGAAGACATTATGGAATGTGAGAAGGAAAAGAAATTGTAATGGACAAAACTCTTTCAGAGCAGCAATGGTTTTCTACCATCCAAGAACGGAAAGATAGATGGTGGGGAGAATGTAGTACCCCCGGTTTCTAGTACATAACCCTTTATTTTTGTTTTATGGATATAAATTTTAAGGGGGAAATTTTGGAGAGTTTGGGGAACTTTCAGTAAGTTTTTGGGGATAGAGGATAGGGGCATGGGATGTGCACGGTTTATACAAAATGTGCAGACATCCTAGTAAAAACAGTGAGAAATGGAAGGTTTGAGGTTGAGAGAATTAGGATAGTGTATGAACTATTAGGGATAATATGCAAGGAGGCTATGCGAGGGTCCCTCTAGGCAGTAGCTAACATATAGTTATCACACGGTTTGTCTAACTATGTAAACTAACCATGCTGATGGTTTAAGTGAGATCCTAAAAAAGTGTATCTCACACGTTATTGCCTTTAAGTGGCTATTTTTTCTCCTAAGTAGCCATAACTTGGGATTTATCTTCCATCAATATATAATAACCTCTCCTATGAAATTTGGAGTCAATCATAAGTATTCTCTTTTTGTTTCGTACTAAGATTCTTAATGTGTATGATCATCCTTTATTATTTTTGATTGGTTTCTTAGATCTACTTAGATTTTTTTCTCATCTCTTCTTGGTTTCACACATCTACACCTGTTATGGCTATATCTATGAGTTTTTATTCCAAATAAGCTGAAATTATGTCTTTATCTTTCTTGGATAATAGATCTAAGGAGGTTTTGTGAAGAATCAACTGAGTTTTCTTAATCATTCTCCGTCCATTGTAAGGTTTCGTCAAAACCTTTGAGGTTGGTGGCTTCAATCTCAACTCCTATTAATATAATTTATTGGCATGCTTTCAAATTGAATGTATTTTGTTGAATTTATTTCAAATTGGTTGATTCAACACTTTTTGGAAACCTTCTTGAGTAATGATTTTTGAAAGCTATAAAATTGGGTGTTTTGAGTAAAGTTCTTTTGTTCTTGGTTTTAAAAGATGGATTTTAAAATGGGGTTTTTTTAGAATGGTGGAACATGGATTTGATTTGATGTTTTCAATAAAAGGGTATGTTTTATTGAAATGAAATGGTTGTTTGAAATTTGTTTTCTATTTGGTTATCAATAAAATTAATGTTTTATTGAAATGGTTTGAAGTGGTTTATTTTAATGGTTTTGGAATATATGTGTGGTGTGCATTCATGTTTAACATTCCCCAGAATAAAGGATGTGTACCATTGGGGTACAAGGTGCGTGACCCTAGATCGGGGGCGTATGTCACTAGGCCACATGGTAATTGGATGAGAGACCGCTCATGAGTATGGAAATATTGAACAAAGCATACATGAGTGGGTGTGTTGTGAACTATGAAATGGGTATGCCAAAATAATAATCAAAATTTACTTATGATCCTTGATTAGTTTTTTTTTTAAAAATAACATGCTGAAAATTAGTTTCATTTACTTGTGTTGTAGTTGGTTATAATTGGTATTTGAACTTGTTTATATTTGGTTATAAACTGATGTGGTAATTTTTTTTATATAAACTAGTTTATATAATCCGCTAATCATTCTATCCTAGTGGTGTGAGTAGGGAAGTTATTGGGAAAAACTACTGAGTTTCATACTCACCCCAACTTTGTTACTTTGATTCTTTTGCAGATGATACCTTTTGGGACTTGGAAAAAGGTAAAGTATCACACTTCTTTAGCACCATGTTGTGACACATTAGACTACATGGTGATGTTGGATCATGGATCTTTTGGAGAACAAAGTCTTGTTTTTGTCTTTGAGTTTATTCATTGTCTTTCCACTATTTACTTTGATGTTGTTTTTTCTTCCACTATATCATTCCTTGGTTGGTTTTTTTAAAGTGAATGATTTGAAATGTCTTAGTTTATTTCATTCATCATAAAGTGATTAGATTGTGGATAGTTTTTTAGGTTGTAGTTTTTATAAATAAAAGGTTAGATTGTCTCCCACTTTCTTTGAAACCCTTCATCATTTATTACTAGCATTTGGTGTCTGAGGGGTGTCACTTAAGGCCCAGTAATGACTCATTATACTATCAATACAATGGGAATTAACGTGTCATTACATCAAGTAAATGATGTTTATCCACTCTTCTATCAAAATTTCATTCATCAAAAAATTGATTCCAAATTTGTACATTAGATTGATCTGTAGCTTGATCTTGATCAACATCACTACCCTTTCCTATAAAATAATAATTACTTCTATTTTAACATTAATCCAAAAAAACATCACACCATATATTCCAAAAATTCTTTCCATTTAACTCTATAATTGAGTTCGAGTGGGTTAGTTTCCCCACTTCTAAGGAATCTCTATTTTTAATTTCAAAATATAGAGTTCCATGATTCAATACCCTCATTACAGCCTTATCATACCCCTTCCAGTATTAATGTTTTATTGTGGAAACTATTTATAAATTCTTTTTCCCATTCATAGAGTTTGACACAAGAATATATTTTCCAAATAATAACTAATAATATAAATATTCTTTCAACTACTATTCATGATCTATCTATCCACCATGTTAATTAACATTTCTCTCCACTTCCAAGCCTAGAGAAATCACACTCTTGAAGGAAAACGCCTTGTCATTAACATCATCCCATGAATCTTCAAACCTATAGCTCTTTATTTATAAATGAAATCGATTATGAATCAGAGAGGTGAGGTTAATCCCAAACACTTTATGTACATCAAATCCTTGATAAATTTCAATCTTATTCCAATCAATCCATATCCATCCTCCATGATATTAATTTTGAGTTCTATTACCAATATTAGATAAACTTTCTACTCTAACTTATGTATATTCATCTTGAATTTTAATTCCTATGTAATGAATTCTAGAGGCATGATAATTCCTTTGAACCCAAAATATTATAATTAGAAAAATAGAATCAACAAACTTAGTGATTTCAATATTTTGAATTGTAATTGTATAACCTCCATTCCCATGGAAATTAGTGGAATGCGCGTTATGCATATATTTGTCTTTTTAACATCCTCCCCTTTCCAATGTAAAGGGACTCTGGTCATTCTCCAGTTGCGAACTAGCTAGTGTATCCATTTCATCCCCTTAAATCCTCTTCATTAGATCATTAGAATTGGTATCTATCTATTGAACACAATCCTATTCTTAAATGACTTCCATTAACTCCTCAATGTATTCCTTTTAATAGAATAGAAATAGCACATGGCATTCCTCCAACATTATTCTTTAGAATAACTAATAGAACAAAAACTAAATATAAAATTTATAGTTGTTTATATTCAATACACAATGTAGTATCATCATTAAAGAGGAATAATAATACCTTATCTATCAGTGTAAAACCAAATTTAATTTCAACCAGGATTCTCACGTAATGATCATGCATGGAAATTTTAGTACCTTTATCAATTTTTATCATAACATCAATAGATAAATATACATCAAATATAATGATAGGGTGAAAAAAATCTTGTAGAGCCTAAGGATCTTAATCCATGTCTTCACTTGAGAATTCCTAGAGTCAATGGTATTTCAGCGAAGATCCAACTACTATACCTAAATTATTTATTTCATTATTGCAATGGAACCATAACCTGAAGCATTACATTTTAACTTTATTAAGGAAAAATAAAGTTATAATATACCCTCGATATAAGAATATACTTAAAATTTGAAAGGCCCCAAACTATCAAAATCCACATAAGAAGATATTCAATTATCTATGGTTTCTCTCAAGTAGGAAAGCCAATTGAAGATATTATATAGTGTTTACATAACTGAAAATGCTATGAAATAGCTTCTCAATTAGGGATTAAATGAGTATAATTAACTTTAAGGATGATCCTATTATTACTACATCATACTGTGTTTTATTTTATATCTATGTTTGTTAATATTTAAGGTGTAAAGTGAATTGTATGAAGTTCGACAGACTTATCTTTAAAATGATATGAGTGAAGTTACCAAGAAAGGAAATATGATTTATAATTGGTGGTAAATATTATATTAGACTTCAAGGAAAACCTTGAATGTTAGAAGTTGTTCATAGTAATGTTTTACAAGGAAAAAATTAAGATTTCCCAAGTATATATGCTTTTATGTGTTGAACTTACAATAATGGGTGTGGATTGGAGAAGAAGAACATAGAGGAATTTAGAGATGCAATCATATTTATATGATAAGGTATGTACATAAATTTAAGTTTCATAGACACCCATTCTTGGATGGAAATGGATTTTTGAACATTAATGTTTTTAATATTTTGTTATTGAAGAATCATTTAGTTATTGGAAAAGTTGGTTGGAATATTCAGTTTTAAGCATTTCACATGTATATCGAGTTTAAGTAGATATGGTGAGGAGATTTTTATCCTTGTGAAAATATACTATGATTAATTTGGAAACTAATGTAATGATTATGTCATATGAACATTAAAATTTCAAGTTTTAAATTCTGTAAAAGGGTGAAATATACTATCTAGAAAAATCTTCTAGCTTGGAGTGAATGGATTTATCGAAGGAATTATTGTACATAGAAGATACTTTATTCGATGAAGGAATATTTTTAAATGATTCTTTATAGTTGATTATAAGTCTTGGAAATGTCTTGATTACATCATGATTTAGAATTCATGAATTCTGCAATTTTCATATTGAGACCTGAGAAAATTTACATACCTCTTTTCCATAGACTTCACATTTTATACAGTTGATCTTTATGGTCAATTAAGCTATTTCGAATTTGATCCATTGATATGATCTAAGTAAGAATAGATATAGAGTTAAAAATATACAAAGGAAATAATATATAGTAAGTATTCATAATATAATGTACATTCTAATCTATAATTATACAGAATATCTATGTCAATATTTTTATAATGTAGTGAATTTGTGACTGAGAAAGAGTATTGAGGTTCCCATAAGATAATTGAGCTATGAAAGCCCATGTAAGTAAATATAACATTGTGAGAATAAATTGGAGAGGATTTTTAATTATGTGAAGGAGATTTTGAGGATCCTATAAGATAATTTACTTACACAGAAAATACATGGAAAGATAATTTAGTTTGTAAAATATTGAAAAAATATAATTGAGATTTATAAATAATGGAATTTAATATTCGAAATAAAGGGGGATTTAATTTTGATTATATTATTGAAATTTTCCACATGAATCACACATAATAATCAATATCATTGATCATGATCCATGATCCATGATCCATAATAAAATAAGTATGATATAGAAAATAGAGAAGAATGTGATGTAGAGAGTGTTCCATTATGAAAAATGATATACCACATTACCTTCAATATGAGGAAATCTCAAGAGAACCGAATGGAGTGGATTTTATGAAATTAGAAGATCATGATAATTAAAATATCAAAAAAAGTAAACAATATAATTCATTATTTTTCCTTTCAATATGAATTTGAATAATTGATTGAACTGGTAATTTTAATTTTTAAAGGATGAGTTTTTTGTGGGCTTAAAGAGGAGAGTCATGAAAATAATTTCTGAATTGATGTATGATATTTTATGGAGTTCAAATATGAGAAAGTCCGAACAAAAGTTAAAATATTACACATATTTATTTATATTTATCATGAACCTTGAAAAAAAGGGGAGAATGCTTGACTATAATAACCATATATTTAGAAAGTCAAAATAATAAAAATATATAATAACTAATATAATAACTTAGTATAGATTTTTTTTAAATTGTATAAGAAGTAGTTATACCAATTATATTATTATACACTAAATAAAATAAAAAAGTATAGAAGAGATAATTCTATAGAAAAAATCGTGATGATCACATTAAGAATAAACTAACTGAGTGACCCAGCATACAACCATCATTCATTGTAGAAGCTTAATGAAATAATATATATGATGTGGTACTTAAGATTATATTCCAAGAAGAGATGATAAGTGATACATCCTACAATCATATGTTATAGAGCAATGAGAAATCCTGAGGCAACCCATCTTATTTATATACGTGACAAAAAATATCTATTCATATATTCCTGGAGGGACTCGAACCAATATCATTGATCATTATTCAATGAATTAAATTACCATTCTCTTATATGTATGGATAGAAATTAGTCACATGTTTTTTACCTAGAAATTTATAGGATAATGAGTACAAAGTAATACCCTCTATCATTATTTCTTTGATAATAATAAGAAATTTGTGAACTAGGGATTATAAAAATGAAATACTAAGGATATAATCATCTCAAGATTGGAAAACCTCATTAAAAATCTCTAGTGTACTCTTATGTAGATTTCTTATTCAATGTCTGCATACCAAAAAAATAAAGAGAAAGAGAAAGAGAGATCCACTCATTGAATAAGTGAATAGTTGATCAAGTGTTAAAAGTGAAATTTGATTGAATGTAAACAAACATTGATTCTCTCCCTGCCTTTGTGTTAGAAACATCCCCATGTAAACCTAATAGTTGTAATTAAAGTAGTTCACACCTCTATCTGGTTATTATATTTTATATTTATTTAATAATTGAACTCCCCTTTACAGTTCCTATGTGAATTTAATAATTTAATTATTCTATTATTTCCCATAAAAATTAATCTTAGATGAAATTTATGCTAAGATGATAAAGATGTGTGATAAGAAGGATACAAAGAATATGAGGAAGGAATCTCCTAAGAAATGATAAATTAATGAATCTACACCAATATTATATTTATATTGAGAATATATTTATTAAAGAATTCAGTGATATGAAGTCATCCATATTAGTTAAATTAAAATAAATACTTGTTTCTCCATTGAAAAATTTTGATGAAGGAAATCCTACATAGATGATGAATATTAGGTGTCTAAATCCACCACAAAGGAATTGGACCATAGTCTGGTCTCATATAGATTATTATATCTAAATGAAGAAGGGGTGCCAAAATATCTTATAAAAATTTTCCTTCCAAAAAGTCATCTATTAGTGGGAAAGTTACCAACTCTAAGGACTCACAATATGAATAAATTAATTTCATATAAGATACCCTTTATAACCCCCCCCCCCCACCACCACCAAAACTAAATTGTATAACATTTATGTGGAATTTTTTTGATTATGTAGGAACAGATGATCCAATAAAAGGATTATCATCAAAGGATGCATATGTCATTGAGAGAATAGATATAGACATTTTTATCCTATTCAAACAAGTAAGATTCAAAGGTAAATGTAATTTAGATCTCAAATAAATATGTACACATTTTGAAAATGAGTTTCTTATAATAATTCAATAATGGTAAGATATAAAGGAGGGGCTAGAAGATAAGACCCAAACATTAAAAAGAGTAACTATAAATGAATATTCTCAATATCTAATTAAATCCAACAAGATTAAAGATATTGAACATATGGAAATAGAAAATAGGAAAAATGCATGAAAATAAAATTGAAGTGAACATAATAGTATGTAAAGGTAAACTGAAAATAATTGAGGATAAGAAAAGAGTTCTCAATATGAAACATTTCAAGCTTGCCACTTTGTAAAATAAATGTCTTCCTAATATGATGGAAAACTATGTTATCATAAAAAATATAAAGGATGATTATTTTACTCAAAGAACTATTTCATGTAAAAAAAATTGGGATGATCAGTACAAATCATCCAAAAATGGTAAAGTGCAACCCACTTCAGAAAATTATATTTGCTCTAAATATATTCTCATGTGTGGTTTAGGTTTTAAGACAAATTATATGAAAATGTGGTTGAATAAAAATTATGTGTAACCAACCACTATATCAAATGTGTATTTAATTAAGATTATATAGAGTTATACATCAAATAAAGATCAACCAATTGATACATACAGTAAAAAAATCAAGCTACATGTTCTGTAAAATCTATATAGCATGTGGTTCAAACAAAGAAACCAAGTTTTTTAAATTATATTTTTTAAAAATATCAGGAGATGTGACATTGGATTTTTAATACAATCTATCACTTCCATAGGAACAAAGTAACCCTATTTCATGTTGGATAAATTCTTAGAAGAAGTAACATCCATATACTCTAAAGAAACAACATTCAAATAAAAAAATCAATGTTATTATAAATATAAATGCAATATTAAATGGTATTATTCATAGTAAAGATACAAGAAATTATAAATCATTAAACCATGCAACTAAAACAAATAACTAGATAAAACTAGAGATGCTGAAGAATCAAGACAATCTTAACTCTAGAAATATTAATGAGAAATATTTTTAAAATAATATTTATTAGAAGGTCAAAAATAAGACTAGTGATTTATATTTAGGTAACCAAAAAAATAAAAAAATTTATGTTCATAGTAATCCCATGAAGCCAAATATGGAAAATAGTCTAAAATGGAGAATTTGTTTCTTTGAGGAAAAAGGGGGACATGTTATGGGTAGTTTCAAATGTGGCATTAATGTGAGAGTTAAAATGAATAACCTAGAAGAAAATGGATGTGTAGTCTAACAGATAAAGTAAAGGACTGTGATGATGAAGATAAAAAATAAAAATCCATGTTGGAACCTAAAAAACATATCATATTCCTAAATGATGTTCATTGATTAATATAGTTGATTTCATTTGGATAATTAAAGAGTAATGAAAGCTCAAGGGAAGGAAAGATCTAAAGAAAAAGATAATATTTCATATTAATAGGAATACCAAATTAAGGAGAGTGTATCTAAGGAGGATAACATAAGATCTATTAAGGATCTGTGTGGTAGGTGAAAGATGGTTGGACAAGAATCAAATGATTTTGTAACAACTATTCCAACCTAAGAACAAATCTTGAAATATAATAATAAAGCACAGGGTGATAAATATTTTTTTTGTGGTTCATGTTTAAAACATGATCACTTTCCAATAAAGAATAAAAGAACCCAAAATAATAAAAGAAATATAAAAATTAGAATAATGATTTAGAAAGCACAAAGAGACCATACAGATATGGAGATAAATGGAAAATATAAAACTGGTTGAGAATGTATTCTTAACCTATGATAAAGGAGATTTCACCATATTCACTTATTATTTTTATTGTATTTCTATTCTAACATTTAGGTAATTGAAGGTGAGTATAGTTATCAAATTAAGAAATAAGAAAGGATGTAAGATAGAATGACTATTCTATATCTACAAATAACACCATATTATTATGATTTATCAAATGCTATGATAATGAAAATTTATATAAAATACAAAAAATAATGAAAGTGAAAATGAAGTAAAAATTTCACAATGGATTTATCAAAGTAACCATATTGGTTGAAATAAAATACATGATATTATAAAGATTATTTAAAGAATTGAATATTCCCTGATAAATAAATAATGAATGTTTTCATCATGGTGTTATCTCAACAATAGAAATTATAAAAAATACTTGATGATGAGATAATTATTGATATTATTAAGGTGGTATACATAACTTTAGGGGGACATTATTTAAATTCTTTTAGGATCATTAAAACCATATAAGTATGAAATCTCTGAAAGGCTCTTCAAAAAATTATTAATAATGTATGAATGGTTATCCTTTCATCCTTGTTTCTCAAAGAAATATTTTTATGTTAATTAGGAGAAATTTATTTTAATTATTGGAAATATTTTCATAAAACATGAAGTGTACTATAGATGACTGAAATCAAAACCTACTAGTTTCACTTTATTGTGTTTAATCTATGTGTTTAGTGAGTTCTGGAAATTTAGGTTGAATTTTTTTTCAGAATATTTCCAACAATTGATATAAAAAGGAAGAATCATCTTGGATACATGTGAACTAACCCTAAGGAAGATAATTTTAAATAGGTCACAACATGTATCATATTCTAATAATTATTGAAATCATTTTTGTCTAAATTAATCAGTCATGTTTTTTCACATCCAGCATAGCTCATGTACACATAGAGTGGAATAGTTTTTGAATCATTTATTATGGGTGAATTGATGCCATTATCTTCCATGATCTTTATATTTTTATAAGTAAGGGAGAGATAATAAAATTAAAAACATAAATGAGGAAGTTTATAGAAGAAAGATTATATGTTTAAAAGTGTTAAACATATTTATATTAAATTTTCTATTTGGTATTTACAAAAAATACAAAAGGGGTTATTATCGAGAGAAATTTATGTTATGTTTAATTTTTTGTCAATGTGTGTCAATATGTAAATGGGAAATGAGATTGGATGGAATTTAAGGTTCTTGATGATAATATTGAGGTGATTATAATTCCCAAGATAAAAAATATGATTTATTGTGAGTTGAAAATATTTCCTGAGAATCAATGGATAGACATGAATCTTAGAAGTTGGTAACTTCCATGGTTTAAATGGTAAATAATTTTTTCCCATGAATAGATGTGTTTTATGTTAAATTAGTTGAAATAGAATTTTATTGAAGATGAAGGAATTTCGAAGTGTTTTCTATACATTTTAATTTTACTAGAGACACATTCATAGATGGAAATGGTGTTTTGAGTTTTGAAGTAGTTTCAATTTAATTATTACAAAATAAATCATTTGATGTAAAATATATTTTCATGATGTTGTAGATGGTGTATTTTATCCTCTAAGATTATTTTACATTTTAATACTTGATGTTTATCTCATAAAATCATCATGTTGGATTCAAAATTCTTATAAGTATATTTTCACATGGATAAAACTCTTCTTCTCAATAAATAATATTAAACCATATATAAATGTGTGAAAGAATCCATCCATATAATTTTTTTAAATAGAACATTAATTGTTTTATCGAGTAATACATTTAGATGATTATTTTTTGTTGATTATATTTGTTGTAGATATATTGAGAAGTCCCTAATTTAAAATTCATGATACCTAAAAAATTTACACTTAGATGTGAGAAAATGTACATGTAGTAGATCCACTGACCACATGTTTCATACCATCAATCTTCATGATTAGATCTATTGTTTATGTGGTTGACCCATTTCCTTGATCTTTGTAAGAATTGAACTAGAGTTTGAAATATTTAAAATTAGAGGATCTAATGATAAAAACAAAGACCACAAATGTGACCATTTCAACTACATAACAAAGAGTAAATATTAATTTTCAATAAATTCTCATGAACTTTTTTAATACGAGTTTTATATAAATAGTAAAAAAACATTAACAAAAATAACTCATTTATTTTAAACCGGAGGAATTTTTTTGACTATATAAGAAATTTCATAACCCATAACAAGTCTCCAGCATTTTTGAGAAAATTTTTACACTAAATATTCATATAGACACATTATTTGTTTTGCATTTCAATATATCTTAGTGTAATGGAAAAAAAGTAAAGGAGTGAGATTAGATGCTCATTAAGGGTAAACATAATCAATTATAGTCATATATCATAATTTTACACAAGATGAGCATATAGGTACAATCAAGATAAATAATCAAATTATACCAAATAAATCATTGATTTTAAAACAAGTGACATGGAATATAAAATAACATAAGAAATGAATAAAAATATTATAAAAAAATGACTTAATAAACATAATCCATAATGGTATAACATCATCATAAGAATAAGTATAACATTACAGAAAAAAATAAGAATAATTTTTCATCAATTTTTGATCATATAAAAAACATTATGCTTTTGTGTGTGAGAATATCCAAGAAGACTCTATATTTTTTTTGTGAAAATATCCAAGATGGATCACCCTTTAGTTTTGGATCATATCCATGAAGGATCACACTACATTATTTCATGAGATATAAACATTAGCTAGTGCATTGGAGAGTGATATAAAACCCCTCCGATAATAATTCATACATATGTTTTCTATAAGATATTAGTCATTCACAATATCATTAAACCCCATGGGAAGAAAATGGGTTTCATTCATCACATCATAGATAATCCATGGACATAAAATTGGTTTTATGTACTCTTCAAATGGGTTCACATTAAGAAAAGATTCATAATTCCATAAATAATCATAACAAGGAAAATACATGGAAATAAATGTGTGTACAATAATATTAGGTAACTATTTTGGTAAATAACTTTCAATAAAGATAATAAATCAGATTTTATTTATAATATATAGATAAATGGTATCTGGTTAAGTCAATAATTTCCCCAATCAATCGATGTATGGCATCTAGGTGAACAATCTTCAATAAAAGGAATCAAAAATAGGGTATTCATGTAGGAAAGTGATTGGAATAAAAATTAGAGTTAGATAGTGAATATTATTAGGAATGAAAAATGAATTAATGGGTCATCTCTCATATATAAATTTATTGTTTCTCATTTGTGAAAAAATATGTAAAGAGTTATCTAGAAGAAAAATAATACTTTTATAATAATGGTAGAATGGTACTTTGAAAAGTGTAATGAATAAAATGTGTCTTCGATGAATACAATTTTAAATAAAACACATCGAATAATGTTAAAATAGTTTAATTTTAAAAACCATGAAACATGGAATAGAATATTCAAAATTATGGTTGTAAGAACCCGGTTCTTAATCTTGAGGTATGATTTTCTTATTTTCCTTTTTTCCTTAAGTGTTTTTGAGAAAGCAATGGAAATGTGGAAAAATCCAAAAATTAAGGGTACACGCCGTGTACTTTTTGTACACACGTCATGTACTTCAGCTGTGTGGGATGAAAATATAGGGCACGTAGGATTTTCGGTAAAAACAAATTATATTTCGTGTAAATTCGTACACACACCCTGTACTTTGGTTGTGTGGTATAAGAATACAAGGAATGTAGGATTGTCGGCGATTAAGGGTGTAAAAACGAACTACATGCCATGTATATAGTAATACATGCCATGTAATCAGTCGGCAGATGAACAATGAGGTGGTAGAAAGTAGCCACCAGAGGAATAGTTAAAAAGGAAAGTACAAGTCGTGTACTTGAAAGTACACGCCGTGTAGTTATTTTTTTCATTAAAAATAGTCAGTAGCCCCCTCATTCGATAGAGGAGGCATAGAACTCACCAGGAGTCGTGGGAGAGGAGGTCGGGACCTGGAGGAGCTCCTGATTGCACACCGGGACTCTGATTCTTCCATTGTCAATCTCATTTAAACTGTGTGGGTAAAATCTTCCCTATTCTTGAAAATTTCCTTCCAATTATTTCCCTAAGGGAAGTTATTTAGGTTTGAATGGATAATTTTTTATCTCAGGTCTACATCGTTCTTGGTTGTTTGGGGAGGTTCCTTCCACGTATATCGATCAGAGGAGATCGAGGTAGGTGGTCTTGTGTTCAATTTCAACTGACGAGTTGATTTTGTGTATTATTGTGCCACGCGCCCATGTTTGGGGTGTCGAATGGTGGGGACTTTAACTATGGAGATACCTAGAATTGTATAGGTAATCTAATAAATAAGTTTAAACTATTGTTTGGGATCATTACTTCGATCCAGGTCCACCCCGAGGGTGCGTTTCCCTTTTTTAGCCATTTGTCCACGATACTCGTGGGTATGCTGTAATTATAGCATGCGTTGATTTTTTCTGAGAGAAAACATATATAAATTTCATGCTTATGCTTTGGGCTCAGCCCAGTTACTTGTTTTTCTTCTGTGAGCCTGAGGGAAAGGTTCTGTTTAGCTTGAGAGCAAGGTTCTGTTTATCCCGAGGGCAATGTTTTCTTATTCCTGAGGGCAGTAGCTTCTGTTCCTGAGGGAAATATCTGGTATACCTGAGGGAAATATTTGTTATGCCTTAGGGTAGTCACCTGAGGGTTTCATTTCTGTTAGCCTGAGGGCAGGGATTTGCATGTCTGAGGAAGAGGTTTACTTTGAATTCATTTATATTGAATTGTTAAATAATTATATAAATGGTAATGTAACTGGTAGGAATGGTTACTTTTGAGTAATTCTTAGTTCAATTCATTTCATTATTGCACATTTTTGTTGCACATTTTCACTGGTAGTTGGGCATGGGCCTTTGGTTGTTGCTAATTGGGATTTATTTCTCACACCCTGTTTGGGTCATGTCTTGGGCCCAAACAGATTTTATTGCTGCAGGTGTTGATAAGTGATAAAGTCCCTACACAGGCACATGATTTTTGTAGAGGAGTAGGAGAGCATGTGACCAAGCTTAGGCTTGTGATGCTGCTACATTCATGTTGCACTGATTTGGTTTTGTTTTGTTGTACTTTGTACCTTGTGCTGTATTGTATCTAATTGCAGTGTATCCTATTTTGGATGCTTTCTTAGAATTAGTGACATGTTTCATCATTATAAATATGATTGTTGGTTATCTTTTACTTCAGTTCTGTTTTCCATTTCAAGATTATATTATTTACTTCTTCTACTTTGGTATGTTTATATATATTATTCTGATGCACTACACTTTGATGAATGAGGGCATAGTTTTGCCACTATCAGTCCTTGGCCCTCACTGCTAGTCGGCAGCCTCTGGCGTTTGGGGAAATGCTCTTGAGGTCATGTGACCAACCTGGTTCGGGGCACCCGTTGTGTGGCACCCGGATCTAGGAGGTTACAAAGTGGTATCAGAGGCAGTTTCTTTTCATTGAATTATTGTTTGGAGGAAATAGTCATGGATAGGACGGAATTGGTATTTGGTAATAATCCTTTCCTGGGAGTAGCTAACTCATATATAGGGAAAATCCAATCTACCTCATTTAATTGCAATTTTTATGGTTTTTCAATTTTACAGTTGATTTGATTTTCACCGTTGGGTGACGCACTGGTGGTGTGAAGTTTATATTTTATACTTGGGTTCTATTTAGTTGAAACCTAATGAGATGAGGGTATGCCATCCATAAATCATTTAGGCACATGTTAGAATCACATGTCATCCATAGTTTCCATGCCATGTAGGTGAATTAGAAAGTGCATGTTGTTGTGATATATGTTGTGCTATAAAATTCATGTTGTTGTGGTAGTTTCCTTGATAAAAATACCTGCTATTTGATAAGGTATTTTTGTGTAAGGTTTTGTGAATGAACACCAAACTTTGGTTCTTGATGAGTATGGGCCCTCATAAACCAGAATTTGGTGGATCATTGACTTTTTTACCTTGTTATAACATGTATAAGATTCCAAGATTTGATTCACGAGGAGTACGGGCCATCGCTGATCGGAATTTGGCACTTAGGTGTTCATTTTAGAATTTTTCTGGGTTCTAGAGTAGTTTCTGAGGCCGACTGCCTAGAAAATCCCAGAATACATGCCATTTAGTTTTTACTACACGCCATGTGTTCTTCTGTTTGGGAAGAAATTGTTTTTCTTAAGTACACGTTGTGCACCTTATGTACACGTTGTGTAGTCTCTAACCGTGTCATAGGCTGTGTGGGCAGAGACACGTGATAGGGGAGTTTTTGGGGAAACACGTCGTGTACTGGTTGTACACATCGTGCAGGGTTGACCTTGTGTCTGCCCGTGGAGCTAACAACATGGATGGGTAAACCTTAATCTATACACATCATGTGAGGATCGAACACGCCATGTAGTCTGACCCAGGTAGTTGGCCATGTAGCCAATAACATGGGTCAGTTGGGGCTTCTTAGTACACACCGTGTTCATTTGGAACACGTTGTGTAGTGTAACATGGGTACACAGGCCGTGTCACTAGAAACACAGGCTGATAAAGCTTGTCTAGTACAAACCGTGTCTACCTTGAACATGCTGTGTAGTCTTGTCTTAAGAGAGCCGTGTGGCTTAATCGTGTAGAAGGACTCGGGTAGGGAAATAAGATTCAAGTACACATCGTGTGTTAAGACAACACGTCATGTGTTTGGGGTGTTAAATGACCAGTTCTAGCTGAAGTACACTCCCATCTGAATGGATTATGGGAACACGCTGTGTAAGAATTATACACGCCATGTAGTCTTGTTTTGTAAAACTTAAATGTTTTCTTTCTCCTATTCCCTCCTTACGTTTCTATTTATTATTCCTTGATGATCTTAAACTAAAGCGTGGGTTTGACATTATAGATTCATGTTGCTGATATGAACTCAAATTGCTCTCCAAGAGAGTGGCGACGATTATACTCTAGAGATGGTAGGCCATGGGCTATCGATGGATCGTACAGCAGTGCCAGATGCGATGCCAGCCACTATACCGGACGCAGGTGCAGATGCGCAGTTCCATGAAGGCATCATGTGGTTCATGCAGACCTTTCAGAGATCACCACAGGTTGCCACATCTATGGCAGATTTGACATGTATATTGCAGTAGTAGCATCCACCTACATTTTTAGGGTATGGCAGACCATAGGATGTGAAGTCATGGCAGGATTCTATGCAGATGATCTCCGAGAATCTGGAGACGCCTCCTAGGAGGAGGGTCCATCTCGCTACTTACATGTTGTGTGATTCTGCCAAGAGATGGTGGGATGTTACCACCCAGACTGAGCACCATCGGGACCTGGCATGAGAAGATTTTCAGGAAGTCTTCTATGAATTTTTCTTTCCATAAATGCTAAGGTTAGATCGAGCTTGAGAGTTCATGAATCAGTAGCAGGGTGCCATGTCAGTGATGGACTATTATGCCTGTTTTACAGAGCTATAGCATTTTTCACTTATTCTGGTGGGTGATGAGACGTTGAGGTCTAGACACTTGGAGGATGGTCTTCAGTATGACATCTGAGCACTGGTTAATGTTTTCAAGTTTCCTACAGTGCATTCTATTGTGAACCATTCATTGATTACTGAGCGGAACCTGTGGGAAGCTAGTGGCGCAGACCATGGCGGTTCGGCACCGGCCTCTGGTTCTATTTCTACTAGAAAGAGGAAGAGACATATGAATTTCTCTCACGATGGCAGTACTAGCCAGAAGAATTTCTCAGGTGGCCAGATAATGTGCTACCAGTGTGGTAAAGAGGGGCACAAGAGACCTCAGTGTCCACGTGACCCAGTGGAGTGCTGAGCTTGCAGTAAGATGGGTCATCTTCAGTGTTTTTGCAGGGCGTTTCCACCACTGACTAGTGATAGAGGTTCTATACAGACTATGCATGCAGGAGTAGGGCCAACAACTTATTACTAGTCAAAGAATTAGAATAAGTTAGGATGTTCAGGCTGAGGTGGTGATCATGGTCATGGCAGCCAGACACCCGGATCTTAGATATAGCAGGGCGGGTCAGCTCAGGGTAGCCAGGCTGTGTCGCAGGGCCGCAACACTGGGAAGACATATGAAGTGCAATAGACCCAACAAGAATAAGATCCCGGACCTTCCACTGTTAGAGGTACTATTCTAGTTGCTTTTGTTTTATCTTCTGTACTTTTAGATATTGGTGCTACACATAGCTTTATATTTGTTCCCATTGTGGAGAGCCTTGGGCTCTTTGTTTCTTCTTCTTTGGATATTTTTATTCTAGAAACTCCATTGGGAATTAGAACGAACGGTGTGTGTAAGTGCAAGGAGTTCCCCCTAGAGGTTGGTGGGTGTCACTTTCTATGGGACCTCTATGTCTTAGAGATGACAGCCTATGATGTCATTCTCAGGATAGACTAGTTGGTACCCTTCTGAGACTTTGTGGATTTCTATCATCGCAGGGTGAGTTTCACGTCACAAGAAGGTGGAGAGTTTCTATATAGGGGAGAATGAGATGTCCAGGAGAGCTGAGCTGGACCTCAGTATCATGGACAAGGTGGAGTAACAGCCTAGATTGAAAGTTTATATCTGGATGACCGGGAAACTTGCCATAATAATTTCTCTCCAGTGGTTAATCGTTTCAGGGATGTCTACCTGGACGAGTTTTTAGGTCTAACACGGGAGCGAGAGGTGGAATTCTCTATTGATCTTGTGCCAGGAGTGGCAACTGTGTCCATTCCTCCTTATAGGATGGCTAAACCAGAATTTCAGGAGCTCAAGAGGCAGTTAGAGGAGTTAAAATCCAAGGGTTTTATCTGACCCAGTATTTCTCCTAGGGGTTCACCTATCCTTTTTGCTAAGAAGGCAGATGGTACCCTTAGAATATGCGTGGATTATCAGAAACTGAACCAGTTGACGGTTAAGAACCGATATCCCTTACCGATATTTGATGATCTTTTTGATCAATTTCGAGGACAACGAGTGTTCATGAAGATTGAATTGTGATACGGATATCATCAGTTGCGTGTTATACCATTATACATACTGCTTACATCCTTTTGGAGCAGATTTGGTCTATACGAGTACTTGGTCATGTCGTTCGGACTCACAAATGTTCCAGCAGTTTTTATGGATCTGATGAATCGTGTATTCCACCCATATCTGGATTCTTTTGTGGTAGTCTTCATGGATGATATCTTGGTGTAATCTCACACTTGACACGACCATGCCACCCATCTTGAGATCATACTGATTACACTGAGAGAGCATCAACTATATGAAAATCTCTCAAAGTTCCACTTTTGGATGGACCAGATTCACTTCCTGGGTCATATTATCTCAGAGGCAGGACTTTTGGTAGACCTAGAGAAAGTGAGAGCATTAGTTTTCTAGGAGGAACCTAAGAATGTGTTTGAAATACGGAGTTTCTTGGGGCTGATTGGTTACTACAGGTGCTTTATATAGGACTTCTCCCACTTACCATTTCTTTTTATGGGTTTGACTAAGAACGGTATGATGTTTGTTTGTCTAGAAGCTTGCAAGATAACCTTTCAAGAGCTGAAGGGTAGGTTGACATAAACACGAGTCCTGATACTTCCAGAGAAAGGGAAGAGCTATATAGTTTACTTTGATACATCAGGTATTGAGCTGTGAACAGTGTTGATGTAGGGGGATCGAGTAGTTGCATACGTGTCTTGGCAGTTGAGGCCACATGAGAGTAATTACCTGACGCATGATCTCGAGTTGGCTATAGTTGTTCATGTGTTAAGCTGTTGGAGACATTATCTCTTGGGAGAACATTTTGTGGTGTTTATGGACCACAAAAGTCTGAAATACATCTTTACCTAGTGTGACTTGAATTTGAGACAATGGAGGTGGGTTGAATACCTTCAGTCCTTCAACTTCGAGCTTTCCTATACACCTGGTAAGGGTAATGCAGTAGCAAATTTACTGAGTAGGAGAACTCAGATACAGGCAGTACAGGAGCCCAGTGGTGAGTGGAAGCTTATGGATTTGTTCTCTGAGATGCATTTAGAGGTGCACGATAGTCAGGGACAAACCTATCTTTCATCCTTAGTTGTGACTTATACCCTCCTGAATAGAGTGAGGATGAGACAACTATCATATTCAGAAGGCCTAGTTCTACGGGATTCAGTGGCAATTGAGGACCCTCCTCCTAGTTGGACGATAGGCGATGATGAGGTACTGTGTATCCATGGTCAAGTGTGGGTTCCAGGGGATATACATGAGGAGTTGATGCGGGAATTTCATGCTTCAGCTTGTTCAGTGCATCCTGGAGTTAACAAAATGTACCGTGACTTGAGACGTCAGTATTGGTAGCCGAGTATGAAAAGAGAGGTAGATGGTTTTGTTATGAGATGTTCCACCTATCAGCAGGTAAAGGTTGAGCATCATAGGCCAGAAGGACTGTTACAACAGTTACCCATTCCAGAGTGGAAATGGGATGATGTCGCAATAGACATAGTGACCAGGTTGTCTAGGCCACCTCGAGGCAGTGATGTCGTATGGGTTGTTGTGGATAGACTTACGAAGGTATCTCACTTTTTACCGATCAAGGAGACCTTCAATATTAAAAATATCGGGAAGTTGTATATCCAAGAGGTATTACGTCTTTATGGGGTCCCTCATTCTATCATTTCAAATAGGGAAACTCATTTTTCATCTCATTTCTGGCAGAGTTTTTAGAGGGCACTGGGTACATAGATGCTTCTGAGTATAGCTTACCACCCTCATACTGATGGCCAGTCCAAGCGTATGATATAGGTGCTGGAGGACATGATGTGTGGATGTGTCCTAGAATTTGGGAGCTCTTGGGAGAATCACATACCACTAGTCGAGTTTTCTTATAATAATAGTTTTCAGGAAACTATAGAGATGGAACCTTACGAGGCTTTATATAGTTGGCCATGCTGATCACCCTTATTCTGGTTGGAGGTAGGTGAGATAGCATTATTGGGACCACGTCTCATGCAGGAGACTTCAAAGCAGGTCCAGTTGATTCAGAAGCGGATGTTTGCTGCATAGTCTCATCAAAAATCTTATGTTGATCTCCGTAGACGACCCTTGGAGTTTGTGGTCAAGGATCAGATTTTCTTGCGCATTTCACCAAGGTTGGGACATAGGTGGATCAAGAGATAGGGTAAACTTTCACCAAGGTATGTAGGGCTGTTTGAGATTCTGGAGAGAGTCAGGAAGGTTGCCAATTGGTTGCAGTTACCACAATGGTATCATGCCATGCACGATGTCTTCCACATATCTCAGTTGCACCATTATCACTCAGAATCATCTCAAGTTTTTCAGCCCAAGGAGTTTGAACTTCAAGTTGATGTAGCCTTTGAGGAGCATCTGATTCGTATTGTTGACAGGAGCACAAAGGATCTTCAAGGTCGGTCGGTTCCTCTCATACAGGTGATATGGCAGCATGGCCAAGTGTAGGGAGAAACCTGGGAGCGGGAGACTGACATACGTGCTCAGTGTCTAGAATTGTTCCCAGCTTTATCTTCACTTCCCTTGGAAGGGTAATTCGGGGATGAATTGCTTTAAGCGGGGAAGTTTGTAAGAACCCGATTCTTATTCTTGAGGTACGAGTTTCTTCTTTTCCTTTTTTACTTAAGTGTTTTTGAGAAAACAAAAGAAATGTGGAAAAATCACAAATTTCTGGGTACACGCCGTGTACTTTTTTGTTCACACACCATGTACTTCAGCTTTTTGGGATGAAAATACAGGGAGTGTAGGCTTGTCGAAAAAAAAAACTTACATGTCGTGTACTTTAGTACACACATCGTGTATTTTGGCCATGTGGGATGAGAACATAGGGCGTGTAGTCTTGTTGGTGATTTAGGGTCTAAAAACTAACTACACAATGTGTACTTAGTAATACACGCCGTGTAATTAGTCAACAGATGAACAGTGAGGTGGTAGAAAGTATCCGCCAGAGGAACAGTTAAAAAGGAAAGTACATGTCGTGTACTTGAAAGTACAGGCTGTGTAGTTATGTTTTTTCGTTAAAAATAGGTAGTAGCCACCTCTTTCGAATGAGGAGGCATAGAACTCACTAGGAGCCATTGGAGAGGAGTTCGGGACTTAGAGTATCTCTCGATCGAACACTGGGACTCTGATTCTTCCGCTGTCGATCTCGTTTGAACCGCACAGGTAAGATCTTCCCTCTCCCTGAATATTTCCTTCCAATTATTTCCCTAAGGGAAGTTATTTATGTTTGAACGGATAATTTTTTATCTCATATCTACATTGTTCTTAGTTGTTTCGGTAGGCGCCTTTCACGTATATCAATCAGAGGAGATTGAGGCAGGTGGTCTTGTATTTAATTCCAACCGATGAGTTGATTTTCTGTACCGTTGTTCCACGTACCCATGTTTGGGGTGTTGTGTAGAGGATACTTTTAATGTGGAGATACCTAGAATTTCATAGGTAATCAAATAAATAATTTTAAACTGTTGTTTGGGATTGTTGCTTTGATCTAGGGACACCCCGAGGGTGCATTTCCCTTGTTTAGCTGTTTTTCCAGGATACCCCTGGGTATTCCATGATTATAGAATGTTCTGAGATTTCTTGAGAGGAAACATATATAAATTTATTTCTTGTGATTTGGGCTCAGCCCGGTTACTTGTTTTTCTTTTTTGATCCTCAGGGCAAGGTTCTGTTTAGCCTGAGGGCAAGGTTCTGTTTAGCCTGTGGGCAAGGTTCTATTCAGCCTGAGGGAAATGTTTTGTTTAGCATGAGGGCAACGTTTCTTATGCCTGAGGGAAGTAGATTCTATTCCTGAGGGCAATATTTGGTATGCATGAGGGCAATATTCATTATGCCTAAGGGCAGTCACCTTAGGGTCTCGTTTCTGTTAGCCTGAGGAAGGGGACATGCATGTTTGAGGACAAGGTTTACTTTGAATTCATTTATATTGAATTGTTAAATAATTAATTAAATGGTAATGTAACTGGTAGTAATGGCTACTTTTGAGTACTTCCTAGTTTACTTCATTTCATTATTGCACACTGTTGTTGCACATTTTCACTGGCAGTTGGGCATGGGCCTTTGGTGGTTGCCTACTGGGATTTATTTCTCACACCCTTTTTGGGTCATGTCATGGGCCCAAACAGATTATATTGTTAGAGGTGTCGATAAGGGAAATATTTCCTATACAGGCACAAGATTGTTGTAGAGGAGTAGGAGAGTGTGGGACCGAGCTTAGTCTTGCGATGCTGCTGCGTTCCTGTTTCACTACTTTGGTTTTGTTTTGCTGTACTTTATACCTTGTGTTGTATTGTATCTGATTACAGTGTATCATATTTTGGATTCTTTCTTAGAATTAGTGACATGTTTCATCATTATAAATATGAATGTTGGTTATCTTTTAATTCAGTTCCATTGTACACTTTAGGGTTATATTTTTACTGCTTCCACTTTGGTATGTTTATATATTTTATTCCATTGTGCTACACTTTGACGAATGAGGGCATAGTTTCCTCACTATCAGTCCTTGGCCCTTGCTGCTAGTCGATAGCCTCTGGCATTTGGGGAAATGCTCTTGAGGTCATGTGACCAACCGAGTTTGGGGAACCCATTGTGTGGTACCCTGATCTAGGACGTTGTAATTGGAAATTAGTTCTCATGAACACATATTAAAAATAAGTTTCATTTTTTATTTTTATAAAGATTTTCTAAGAAACAAATTCACCAATTTATTTTGAATATTCATTATCAAAAAAATTGAAATGAAGTTTTTTTGAGATATAATAAATCATTATTTTTTATTAAATCACCAATAATGGATTCTTGAAAAGGAAGAAATGGTTTCGTGAAGGAAAAATGGATTGGTAGATAAGAAATATATCAAGGATTTGTAAAAAAAATATCATTTTGAAACAATTTTACTAGAAACTCACATTTTAAATAGGGAAAAAATATTTCCATTGGAAATGTGTATATGAGTAGTAAGAGGATAAAATAATTTAATCCATATTTCAGTTCACAAAAAAGAGAGGAAAACATTGGTGGGGAGGAAAATATATATATGGAATAAAATATTCATTGGTAATAATGAGAGTTAGTCTTACCAAAATTATACTTTTATTTCAAGAAAATTTATCAAGGAAGTGGTTTTTACTAATGAGAAGTAATTTCCCTAGAGAACAAGAGGAAATACCATATGAATATCGTAAAATAATGATCAATGAAATATTGAAATTTATATTTAAGTAACAAATACTATGGCCTAATATATATTAAATTGAGTTGATAAAAACCCTTACGATATTGGAAACCTTAAAATGAAAACCCATTAAAGGCGATGAAATCAAATTAAACATTACATAATAAAAATAATGATAGGATTATGACACAAATTAATACTAGGTAAATAGATAAACCTTTCAAAATAAATGATTGTGTATATTAATATATATGTCTCAAGTGATTAAAATTGAGAAAGTGAACCCTTACCTTGATTCCCCTCTTAATCGAATGCACTATAAAATTTGGTATAACAAACATACCTCTATTAATCACATATATCATAAAATTATTCATAATTATAACCTTTTTAACATTAATTTATAATTATTCACTACACTTATATTATTTAGTCAATATTATTTTTCTCAATATCAGGTGTGACGAATCCTGATCATTTTGAACTAGTTTTGTAATAGTGGTGTTGTTATTATTTATTTTCCCAAAAATATCATTCCCATATCATAAAAGGTATTGGAATTTATGCTTTAATATAGTAACCGATACTCTAGAAACTCTATCCAAGATGTTATATTAAATTATTGGTATAGAATACAAGAGTTAATAAAGGATCCAACTTCTTAGTAATATTGGAATACTAAATACATATATATTTTCCATATTACACTTGAGAAAATGATTAAAATTTAAAAAATATAGGATAGAATTATTATATATTCTATCATATACTTGAAAATTTAACATAGTTCTCTTCCAAGATTCCTAGGGAAAGGAAAACAAAATAAATTTAAACTTAGACATTCAATCCGATGTAGCAAATAGTGGAGTCTATCATAACATAATCCTGGAAATAATAGTATAGAAAAACTATATAATAAGAATAATTCTATAATAAAATGAAATTTAGGGAATACTATATCATTGAAAAAAAGTAAAAAAAAAATCAAAAGAATTACTATTAAGATATTGAAAAAATACATAGTGTCATAAAATATAAATATAATATCAAGTAATTGCATCAATATATCATACATAAATGGTTTTTGCATATTAAAATACCCTAAAGAGTTTTCCTCATGATACCTATTGATTAATCAAGTGGTTATCTATAATGGGCCTCTCTAATAACTAATTAAGTCCAATTCATTCATCATATGAAATTTCATAACATTCCCAAAGAAAAATAAAACTTATTACTGGAAAAATAGGAGAATGGTTATCTATATAATGGAAATAAAAAAAACATTTCCCCATTCAATGGAACAATATGGATATATAAAAAAATATTCCAAGATAAGTATAGAAAAGATAGTTTATTCTCTATATAATAGGAATTAGAATTTTCAACTGAATAATCATAAGGCTATGGAGAGGGTACTTTCAAAGTGTTTGTTTATCAATAGAACATAGTAATTGATTTCATCATTATGAAATGGTATGATACCAAAACAATTCTAAGAAAATACATCATTAATATTCATAAATATCTTGTGAATTATCAAAAGTATATCCTTTAAGAGCATCTCTCTATGTGGGTAATCTTAGGTGCACTCGTTATTGACCGAGTCAAGATTGAGTTGATACTCAACCATCCTTTTTCAGGGTGATTACCCAAAGGTGAATCATTTCCATATCCATATCAACTTTATAGTATCTAGATAGGAATGTAATTCTCTGAAAACCATAGGAAATTTATATTCCAAAGTTTAGGATTTTTGGGAATTATTACGGCTTAAGTAAAGTCTCAATAAAAATCTCTTAAAGGATAGGATTTGAAATAGAATATTAAATACAATTAATAAAGAGAAAATAATTTTAAAAAATATAAAAATAGTGGTAAGTACACTATAAAATAGAAAACATGTTTTATAACATAATCATGTCTCAAGGAATTTAAATTTTAAATAATTAATCCTTACCTTCATTCTAACTTAGTATAAAGTGATATTACATTCTATATAACAAAAATAAATGTATTAATCACCTATTTCAAAACCATATTCATAACAATAATGTAATTTTCTGAAAATTAAATTATTTTTTTGATATAACTCTTATTTTATAATTAATGTTTTATTATGATCATATAGAAAAACTTTTATAATTTATTATAACTTTACACATCATTAACAACTAAAAGTAGGAATAGTAATGGGATTATATGATGGTATAATCAAAATTGTATTATTTTTTTATATTATAAACATTTTACATTAAAAAATTATTTCATATTAAATTTATAAGTTTTATATAAAAGTTAATTTCATTATATACTCTTACAAAACACATTTTAAATTATGCTATATTTTAACAAATCCCAAAGTAATTTTTATAATAGTTAGAATGTTTATTTTTAGAAGATATTTCTAAATTTTAAAAAATTAGTATATTTATTTAAATTTTAGAGTTATCATATATATATATAATTATTTTTATAAAATAAAAATAATATTTAGACTCATCACATCAATATTATCTTAGGTTTAATTTTTTAAAAATTTTTCACAAAGTTTATTTTTTGGAGAAAAAGTGAAAATTACCGCTTTACAAAAATTGTTATTTTATGAAATCATTATTATATTATCATGAGTAAAAATTTATAAATCCTTTTATTTAATGAAATTATAATTTAATAATTATAAAAATATTAATTTAAGTTTATAAATTTATACATTATGTTTTGGAACAAGAAAAATTAATTTTATGATAAATATTATTTTGGGGATTATGCGCATTAAATGTTCTGGTATGGAGATTTATTTATATTTAAATTCCTTGAAAAACCCCCAATTTATAACACTCTTTAATAATATATAAAATCAGTTGGAATTGATTGAACCCATAAGTGGTTGGATTATCTGATAACATTCCTTATATTTTAACCCTAAAATCTACAACTCCTCAAGTATAAATACCCCCTTTCCCTCCTCAATTTCTACACCAAAGACTTTTATCATAATTTAATTGTAAATATACCACTAAATAGAACCTAAAAGGTGATTCCAAGGTTCTAATGTGTTCCTATTTAGCATTAAGAAGCATCCTCCTAAGGTAAGGGATCTTTTCCACCACTTTTTTCAATTCAAGCCCTTCTTTTGTATAATCCTTTGATTATCAATTTGTTATGTTGTAAAGTGATTTTAATAACCCCATTACTATTCATATTATTTATTGGTATTTAGATACCTCATTTCCTTTACATTATATATTTTTTATAAGTCATTACTCTGCCAAAATAGGGGTTCTTCACCACCTTTTATGACTGCCTTTGTAATACATTTTGAATTCATTCTCATTTCAATATGAAATGTTAATATCTAGAGTTTTTATAAATTAATTACTATTATTTTAGTGATATAAAATTGTTATATTAGAATTTTAAACCTTCATAATTCTTTATAATTCTCAATCTTTCACATATCCATAAAACCATCCTAAATTTTGGTATAGAAAATTATCTTTCATTTTCTCAGAAATTACAAAACTGTATGGATACTACTAGTGGATGTCATTATGGAAATTTTGTACCTAGGGGTAATAACCTTGAAAATGGAACATTATTATTTGACATGATCATCAACTTGTTCCTGACAACGGAACTTACTATGCACCCAATTTGACACTCCCGAGTGATTTTATTCTGATAATTCACATGCACTTTATGAGACATAATAAAGGATCAGAATATATTGATTGATATTTACATTCAACTGATATCCCTATTCCATGAATTTACCCTTGTACACTTCTTTTTATCATTTATTCAATTTTAATAATATATTTTTCAATGTGAATATCATATAGTTTGTATGTTGATTGTTGGATATTCACTAAGATAACTTGATTAATCCATTGAAAGGGTCTCCTTACCACTTGATTTGCAACCAATGATCTTCTTCCCTTTCACTATCCATATTACTCATGTATTTTAACTTTATTGTCTATTTCTATGTTCTAATTTATATGTTTTGTGGTGGAATTGTGTTCTCTATAGAGAATAATCAATCACTAACTTTGTCTTTCCATATCATTAGCAATGTGTAATCAAATTATTTTTTTCTAATGGATTTCCATGTGAATACCATTGAATTCTTATTATAATTTTAGGTTATTCCCCTAGATATCCATACATCAATTTTTTTAATAGTTTTATGGTTAATACCATATTATTTAAAATGAAAACAACATCACCTCTTGAAAAATGGGGTAAGAGGTAACCAATAACAAAAACAAAGGAAAAAATGCCAACAAAACCAAACTTTTATCAAATTTCAATGGATACATTTTATTTAAAATGAGTTTATAATATTATGATTATTTTTTGTATGTTTTATTTATTCAGAACCCATGAATTAATACAAATAGAGGGTTCGCCTTGATAGAGCTATAATGTATTGGGAAAAGGATTAATCTATAGAGATGACATGTTTGATGAAGCCTTGGTGACAAACCTTGGTAATGTGAAGGGTGTTCCATGATAGGACTCCAATGAATTAGTTTAATAATTAATATATAGAGATAACATGTTTATGATACCTTTTTAGTATTCATTGGTAATGTTTTATGACACCATTGTGATGAACCTTTGTGATATACTTATGAATATCACATTAAATATTGTAGCCACATGTCTAATTTATGCATAATATTCTTATGATCATGTTATGAATTATGTACTTATAATTATGTTATTCCTATGTTAATCATGTTCATGGTCTCATATCATTCCTCATGTTTTATTCATGATGTTCATTTATCCTATAATTTCATTGTTTATCCCTTTATGGGTTTTATAGCTCACCCATTTCTTCTATTTTCCCATTTCCATAGGAATTTCAATAAAATGGACACATATATAGAAATTAAATTTGTATAGAATTGTTATGTAAGAAGTGTGTATTGTACAATGTGTATAGTTGTAACTATACCTAGTTTCGAAAGACACCAAACATAAGATCTTGGGAAATTTCTTGTAATTAATTTTATCTTATAAAATTTATATATTTTTTTCAACAGATCCAGAGGTTCTGGTCTGGGAATCTCATATAAACTCTTTTCATCTTCATTTATATTTATTCTCTACATTTATATTAGTTACTTATTATCAATTTTCAATATTGATTATGAGTAATCATGATCATTTGAACTAGTTTCGTAACAGTGGTGTGGTTATTTGATCTTCTCCCAAAGTTCATTATTCCTAGATAATACAAGGCACTAGAATTAATGATTTATATTTATTTATAATTTTATAATTTTATTCTATGGGTGTTTTGGTTATGATCCTTAAATATGAAATTGGTGATGATCTTGTTTCATGGATTTTTAACAAATATAAATTTTTATCTTAACTAATGAGTGTAATATTAATGTTAGAATTAAATAACTAAAATAAAATAATTATTTAATTATTTATATCATATTTTACCAAAAATTAAATCTCCATAGTAATCCATTATATAAACCTATATCATTTTTAAAATATGTGGTTAAACTGACCCAAACGAGAACATACAATAATTAATAGATGATTATGAAGATATTTAATAGCTAATATCATTGGAAAAGAATATTAATAATCTTATTTACTATTTATTTTTATTTTATATCATGATCAAAAATAATTTGTAGAATAAAATATCATATAAAATGTTATGACATAGTATTAATAAATATTTTTTTCTCTTAAAATTTGATTTTGGATAGTTGAATTTAGCATATTTTTTTATTGATTATATTATTAATAGGTCATTTAATTAGTCCGTAAATAATCATAATAATTTTATAAAAATTATATCTATCCATAAAATTAATTCTCATTACTATACATATAATTTAGTTATGAAATGAAAAATATAAATAAATCATTCCATGGGGGAGTTTTAAAGACCTTGACCCCAGTAACCTAAAGCTAGTGCCTTACTTTATTACATTAGTATGACTACAAGGAAGTCGTATCCCGAAGGACCAAATAGTTTATTAGTTTTAGGAAACTAGATACAAACCTAAGATTTAAATTACAAATTGAAAGGAAATATAATATAGAACTTCCATTAGAAACGTTCATAAATACTATATTATTCCTGAAAGTCATTCATAATATTCATCTTCATATCCTTATGTCTGAGTGTGTTCTACACTTGAACATAACATCCTCTTGAATTATCCCCCTTCAGAACCTACATAGGGAAATGGTTTTTGTCTCTTGATGAGACCAATATCTTAGGATGTTGGGGAGGTTCTTCGGAATGGTATTGGTTTGAAATTTTACAAAGCTTAATGATTTTAAGGTGTGACTAGAAGCGGTGGTATTTATAATGGCGGAGAGGGGTGATTTTTAAATATTTTATTGATTTGTTTTTTATTTTGGCTAAATAATACGAATATTTTTATCATTATCATCATATATATTAAAATAATTAAGGTGATTTCTAGATTATGGTTCTTACATCAATGATGACTAAAGGAATAATGTATTTTACTTATAATGTATTTATACTATAAATTATCATATTTTACTATTAACCAAAAATTAAAGTATTTTAGAAAAATCAAAAAATTATCCCTAACCATTTTTAAATGTATATAATTCAAAAATGAACAATATTTTATGAAAATAATTTTCTAAATGTGATAATTTTAATTTTTAATTAAAACCTCTGTTTACTTGAAAAATACAAATTTTAAATTTATAATAGATTTTATAACCCTTTTAAAAATTTACTAAGGTCTTATAAAATTATCGTAAAATCATAAGACAACAAAATGTTGATTTATGAATACATTTTATGGAAAAAAAATTTCTTTTAAATCATTTTATTAATTATAAAAATGTAATTAAATATTTATGACTTACAAAAATACCAACACTTAATTATTGATTTTTAAAATATTCAATTATTAATTATACCATTCTTTTATTTATAAGATGCCTAAATTTTATTTATATAAATATGGGTGATTTTACTATTCATTTAGATGATTTACTATTCATAAGGGTCATATTACCATTCATATAGTAAAATTACTATTTCTTCAGTATAGGTTCCATACCTTCTGTAAATACCTATTATTTCATTCATTCTTTATTTATAATGTTTGTATTATATTCTATAAGTAATTTTATGTGATCTATACTATATGAAATAAAAATTATAAGGAAAATATCATTGATAAAATTCTATGTCGTTACATTCTCCCTTTCTAAAAAATCATCATTGAATTTTCCATATTATCACCCCAAAAAATGATTTGGGTAGTTTTTCATTATAAGTTCCTCAGGATCCTACATTATATCTTCAATTTTATGATTTTTTTCAAAGTACCATTACTAGATGAATCATCTTATTCCCCAAAATTTGTTCTTTAGTGTTTGGAATCCGGATAGGCTCTTCACAATAAGAAAATTCATGTTCCAATTATATTCCATCATAAGTGAGTACATGTGTTGGATCTGGAATGTACTTCCTTAACAAAGTTATATAGAACACATTGTGTACCGTAGAAATTCTAGGTGATATTGTCAAACAATAAGCCACATCTCCAATTCTCTCTAGAATTTCAAAATGGCCAATGTACATGGGGCTCAGTTTCCCTTTACGACCAAATATTATAAGACCATTCCATAGAGATACTTTCTTGAAAATGTGATCTCCCACCTAAAATTCCAAATCCTTCCTTCGATTGTCATCATAGCTCTTTTACCTAATTTGAGATGCTTTTACATTAGTTTGAATGTTCTTTACCTTTATTATTGTTTTCTCCAAAATCTTTGGGCCTAAAAGATTCCATTTACCAACTTAATCCCAATATGTTGGTGTACAAAATATCGTTCTATACAACACTTCATGTGATTCCATTTGAATACTTAAATAGAAACTATTAATGTAGAAAAACTTTACAAAAGGAAGATACTGATCCCACATACCATGAAAGTTGAGGAAGCATGATCTCAACATGTCTTCTAATGTTTGAATGGTCTTTTCAGATTGCCTATCAGTTTAAGGGTGAAAAGCAGTACTCAAACGAAGCTCAGTATCCAATGCTTTCTGAATAATTTTCCATAATTTTGATGTAAATTTTGGATCATGATCAAACAAAATAGAAATAAGTTCTCAATAAGATCTTACAACATCATTAATATAGATTCATTGAAGGATCACTAATGGAAAATTTTATCTTATTGAGGCGAAATGTGTAGATTTGGTAAGTAAATCAACAATATCTCATATTGAATCTTTATTTCATGGAGTTTTTGGTAATACATTGAAAAAATACATTATGGGGTTATCTCATTTTCATGTAGGAACAGGAATGGGATTCTTGACACCTCTAGGATGTTTTCTTTCGTACTTCACAGGTATAAAATCAAAAAATCTTGATACATAATTATCAATTTCCCACTTTATATTATCCCTCTAGAAAAGTTCTTTAATATTCCAATACATATTACTTCTACTAGGGTTTATAGAGAAATTATAGCTATAGACATCATCCAATAACTCCCTTTTTAATTCGGGTATAGAGGCAACACATATCTTCCTCCCAAATTCCTGAATTTTTTTCTCACTCATGATGTCTAGGAACTTCCTAACATTCAAAGCTTTATTTTTCATTTAAATATTCTCATCATTACATTGTTAACTTTTAATTATTTCTAATAAATATGGTTGAGAAACCATTTGAAAAATTAATGATGTTTCACCTTCCTTTATAATTCCCATATCCATATTTTCTATATCCATATACATAGGGTCATTATCAATCCTCGTTTTCTTTATAACTCTATGATCCTTCATGCTCAATGCATCTACTACATTATTCACCTTCCTAGGGTGGTAGTGTATTGTATAATCCTAATCCTTGAGAATAAAAATCCATATCATTTTATTCATGTTGAGTTCCTTCTATGAGAAGATATATTTTAAACTCTTGTGATCTGTATATATCTCACATATTTCACCATAGAGATAGTGTCTCCATATTTTCATAACAGAGATTACAACTGATAACTCTATATCATGATTTGGATACTTCTATTCATGACTTCTTAACTACCTTGATAAATAGTAAATAACTTTTTCATTATGTATAAGGACACATCCACGTCCTTTTTTTGATGAATCAATATAAATCACCAACACACCATTTCTTGTTGGTAGAGTCATGATCAGAGAATTCACTGATATCCTCCTTAATTATTCCAAACATTCTTCAGATTCTTTTTTACATATGAACTTAAACCATTTATGAGTAAGCTAGGTTAATGGGTTATCTAATTAGGTGATGTTCTGAACAAAACAGTGATAATAACCTACTAAACTAATAAAACTATATACCTCACTTATTTTCATTGTTGTAGTCCATTCCTAAACTGCCTTTGTCTTCATAGGATCAACTAATATTTCATCTTCTGAGATAATATGTCCAAGAAAAGAAATTTATTGAAGACAAAATTCACACTTTCTAAATATCCCATATAATTTATTTCTTCTAAGAGTATTCATAATAATTCGTAAGTTATTCTCTTTCTCTTCATATCTTTTTTAGTATACCAAGATATCATCAATAAATACCACAACAAATCCATCAAGATATTCCTTGAAAAATCTATTCATTAGATCCATGTAAATAGAGGGTGCATTTTTTAGTCGAAATGGTATTACAATAAACTTGTAATGTCCATACCTATTTGGAAATTTTATCTTAAAAATATCTTTCTTCTTAACATGAAATTTATGATATTTAGATCGAATATCATTCTTTGAAAAATATTGGTCTCCTTTAAGTTGATCAAAAAAATCATCAATGAAAGGAATTTGATACTTATTCTTTATCATAATAGCATTGATATCTCTATAGTCAATGAACCTTCTCAATGATCCGTCCTTCTTCTTAATAAAAAAATAGGATCTCTCCAGGGAGAAACACTAGGGTGAATAAACCCCTTATTAATCAACACCTCTAGTTGTTTCTTCATCTCCACTAATAGCATAGTGGCCATTCAATAAGGAGTCTTTAATATAGGGATTTCATCAGGAATTAAATCAATAGAAAAATCAGTTTATCACTCTAGATAATGTCTAGGTAAATCCTATGGAAATACAACAACATATTCCTGTATAATAAGTACATCCTTAATTTTATGATTTCTTTCCTCGCCCATCGATGTTGCATTCTATTCCTCTAGGTGATTTAAATTTAGTAAATCTACTGGGGGTGGATCTAGATAATAATATGATGAAAATGATTCTACTTTAAAGATAAGTAACTCTACATCATTCTCAAAAATTGTAACTTTATTCTTCTTATAATAGATTTTTGCATCATAATTTTAAATCCAATTCATTCTAAGTATTATATCGAAATAAATCATGGGTATTATGATTAGTTTGGAAACTAAAGCACATTTATGTGTCAAAAAGGGGATAGATAAACACATATTTGTTATAATTATACTTCCCTTAGAATTTTTGACTGAAAAATCATTTATTAAATCAAAAGGGAAATGTCTAATTTTCTTGGAAAACTGTGAATATTTAAAAAGAATGATATGATTCAGAATCAAATAAATCATTTTATAAGTTTTAGTAAATGATTAAAGTACCTACCACCACTTAATTAAGAACTTAAACCTCATTAGTTTTGATTAAAAAATCATAACCCTGCTTCCTTGGACATTTTTGGGGAAGGTATCCTTGATGCATAAGATAATTATTTTCATAATAAAAACTCTTTACAATTGTAGAATTGAACATCAGTATCTTCTTTATATCCCTTTCAATCATAGGATTAGTGGAAATTTTATTCAATGTAACAAACACCTTTTCTTTTTAAGAAGGCTCTAGGGTGTTTCCTTCCACAAGTATCAGATGTTAGAAAAATCTCTTTTTTATTCTTCCCTTTATCCATTATTTCTTATTCTACCCTCTTATTCTATTTCTTTCCTTTAATGTCATAATACTTGAAGAATTATTTTTCTGTCTTGATAGCACATGAGGCTATATCTTTATATGATGAGAATTTTTGGGAGACTAGTTCCCTTTGGAGGAATGGTTTTAAACCATAAAATAATTGATCTATCTTGCTCCTTGGATTATATATATATTTCGTGGAATGACTTGCAAATATTGTAAAGTTGTATTCATATATGGAAACATTATAATCATATTTTTTCCTAATATTCAATAATTTCTTCTGCATATTTTCTCATCATTTGCGAGGAAAATATTTTTCTATAAAAATTTCCTTAAAATCCCACCATTCACATTTGTAATTTCTTAACCCTCCTTTGTGTTATGAATTAGTGGCCACCATTAATCTACATATCCTGATATAAAATAAACTACCATTAAAACCTTATCCCTTTTGTTACTTCCCGAAGGAAGAAATATCATCTCTATGGAACTTATCCACTACTCCTCTATAAATGGGTTTTTAGTAGAATTAAATGATGGGAGTTGTTGTCAGATAAAGTGGTCTGGCATTTCTCCTCCACATTGTGGATCAGGATAATCCATACCAGTATGTTTATTGTTCATAACTTGAGTTTTTTGTCCTATTATAGTTATAATTTTCTCAGGACTAGTCACATCTCCAATACTGACATCATTATCTTGTATATGAAGGAAATCTCAAAACAGAACATGTACGTTGATATGGTTTCCATTACTTCTACTAGGCTCCATTTCTAAATAATGGCATACACTATATTATGTTATGAATTATAATGTATAGTCTTAAACTAGAAAAAACATAACATAAGTTGAAATTATATACATAGTTATTCTCATAATCATAAACATGGCTTCTTTGGGGACATATTTACATTTAAATTCTTCATAATGGTTTATAAATAAAATGTGACTTATCCTAAACATATCACCAGAAAGTGTCAAAATAGGTGCACAGTAAGGCTCATTTTCATGTAAAAGGTTACCCCGAGTCAATCCCAACACACCTTTTAGGAGTTTTAACCCCTAGTTACATAATTTCCAAAACTTTTTCCACTTGTAGTATTTATACAGGGATGTATTTCTAGGACAATCCACAGAATATCTACCTTAAAAAATATAGGATGTTATTCAATTATTATACTCAAAGTTTATGTTATGGTTATATTCACTAATATATGTTCTCTAAATCTAGTTTCCAAGGTTTCTACTAAACTTCTCTCAGATACCAATGATAAATACCCTAACCCTAGTATCCTTGAGCTACTTCCTTACATTATTACATTGGTATGATTATAAGGAAGTCTTATCTAGAAGGACCAAATAGTTTAGTAGTTTTAGAAAACCATATAAAAATATGATATTTTAATTACAACATAAAAAGAAATAAAATATATAAATTCCATTGAAAACATCCATAAATCCTAGATTATCCCTTCAAGTCATTCAAAATATTCATCTACACATCATTAGGTTTGAATGTTTTCAGCACTTGAACTTAACGTCCTCTTAAATTATCCTCCTTAAGAACTTCCTTATGAAGATGGTTTTGTTATTTTGATGATACCAAGAGCTATTGGATGTGGGGTAGGGTCTTGATAAGAGTATTGGGTGTAAATTTTACAAGTCTCAAAGCTTGGATAGTGTGAGGAGAAGGGGTGGTATTTATAGTGGCAGAGAGGAGTGATTTTTGAATATTTTATTCATTTGTTTATTATTTTGGCTCAAGATTATGAATATTTTGATCATTAATATATTATATATTAAAATAATTAATGGATGTTTGAGATTATGGTGCTTATATTAGACATGACTCAAGGAATACTATATTTAACTTATAATATATTTATACTATATATTTCCAAATTTACTATTCACTGAAAAATTCAAGTTTTTTAGAAAAATAAAATAAATAACCATAACCATTTTTCTACTTTTAGAATTCAAAAATGAACTCAATTTTATGAAAATAATTTTATATATATGAGAATTTTAATTTTTAATTAAAACCATCATTTACTCAAAAAATACAGAATTTGAATTTATAAATGATTTTATAACACTTTCAAAAATTTACTAAGGTCACATAAAATTATCCCAAAATCATAAGACAACAAAATATTGATTTATGAATACATTTTATGAAAATTAATTTTCTTTTAAATCATTTGACTGATTATACAATTGTAATAAAATATTTATGACTTATAAAAATACCAACACTTAATTAATAATTTTTAAAATATTCACTTACTGATTATATCATACCTTCGTTTATCATATTACTAAGTTTTATTTATATAAACATGTGTGAGGTTACTATTCATTGGGCCGATTTACTATTCATAAGGGTTATATTATTATTCATAAGGGTTATATTATTATTCATAAGGCCAAGTTACTATTTTTTGGTATAGGTTCCTTAGCTTCTAGGAATACAATGTATTTCATTAATTATTAATTTATAAATTTTTAACTATGTTATATAATTAATTTTATGTTATTTATACTATATGAAATAAATATAGTAAGGAAAATCCCATTAATAGAATTTTGGGTCATTACATAAGTAGTATAGACGTATGCGTGGTTAATGAATTCGTTTTTCATAGAATGGTAGAAATATATAATATGTTTTATCATTTTAGATTATAATATATTCTATAAATATAAAACTTATTTATTAAATACAAAATCAATACCATCCATGTATGTTTGTTATGGAAAATGAAACATTGGGCTCTGTGGAGGTGGTAGTCTGCACACACACTCGAATAGTGTTTTTTCATTCAATAAGAAAAAGGAAAGGTGGTTAAAAGTTATTACAATAGAATAGTTGAATTTAGTATATAAAAATTAATTATTTAGTTATATAGTAATTATAAAATTATATTTTGAAAATTAATATTGAGAATAATATATATTTTTAAAATTAGTACTCATATTGAGGACTTTGGATTTCCTTTGGATGACTACTTATAAAGGGAGGGATTTAGATAATATCTTGTGGAAATAAGATTAAGTAGTTGAAAGAGGATTATAGGGGAAGTAATAAGGGTCATATTTTCAAAAGTAAATCTAAATATTTTATTTTTATTTATGGGGTGGTGAGAGGCCCTTTTTTATAAGTGGTGGGAATGACATTTTTTAAATATTTAAAGTTAATAGAAAAGGGAACAAGTTACACATGGCATTTAGCTACCAAAATAGAAAATAATTGAGTGGGGGTGATATAAGGTTAATAATATCTCAACCAATAGATTATAAACATGTTTTTATCATGTATCAATCTCTTTATTCCTATATTTATTACTTTTTCCATTTTTAGCTTTAACATGGTAACAAGTTTTTTTACCTAAGTAAACCATTTTTATACCTAAATTTAAAAAGTAAATTATTAAATAATTTTTTCATTATAATTCCAAATTTAAAATCTATTTCATCATATTTAATTTATATATGTATATAAATTCATTTTTAACATTATTTCATGTAATGCATAAAAAATCCATTTTAAAAAAGAGTTTTTTATGATTTAAAAATTATTTATAGGGTAAAAATATCAATGTATTTTAATTTTAGGATTAAAATAAAATTATTATACAATTTATATGGCTTTAAAATCAATACGAAACTAAATTTTACCAAAATAATATTTAATTAAAAATTCAAAGAAAATCATTGGAAAATATCAATTAAGTCCATAAAATGTTAATCATGTTTTTTCTAAATTTAACAAATTATTTTTTTAAATTATGTTTTTAAATTTTAAATAAATAGTTTTAAAATTAAAATTTTATATACCCTTATAGTTCTTTCTTATAAATACATAAATAACACAGTTTTTTTTGTAAACTGCATTTTTTACTATTCACCTAAAGATCAATTATTTTAGAAAAACCCAAAAAATTAATCATAAAATAATATTGAAAATCCCAATCCAAATTTTTTTGTTAATTTATTCAAATTAAAATTAAAATTTACATTTTGAATAATGGATCTTTATAGAGAACGTTTTGAATAATGGCTCTTTAGAGAGCACATTATGTAATAGTTTTGAGATTAAGTGTTTACTTGTTTTAGTAAGATCTTACATACTATATTCATAAATATTTTTTATGTTATAATATCATCATATGGTTGTTTTCGTTGGTATTATTTAAGTTTAAGTTGGCAATGATTGTGTTTTGGTGATTTTTAACAAATAGATGTTAATAACTCAATTATTGATCATAATATTAATGTTACCATTTTCTAACCAAAATGAAACCACTATTTACTTATTTATATAATATATAACTGGAAATATCATTTCTATAGTCATATATCATATAAATTCATATGAATGTTCAAGTATGTGGTTAAACCAATCCAAAAAAAGCACATATCATAATAAATGAATGATAATAAAGTGGTTTAGTCATAATATCATTATACGAAAAGCATAACGATCTTATTTAGTGTTTATTAGTTTTAAATATAATAATTGGAAATAAATATAATAATAATATAACTTATACAATGTTATTACTTAATTTTAAGTAATCATTTTTTCTCTAAGTATGCTCTTTTTAGATGATGGAATTTACAAAAATTGTTTATTTCTCAAATTTTTCATATGTTTTAAATTTTGACTTAAAAAAACATTAATTATTTCATAAATATCATATTTATCATTTAAAATAAATCTTAGAACCATCCATGAAAGGTACTAATGAAATACATTGTACACCGTTCCAAGAAGGTGGTAGTTCGCACGTATGCATGGATGATGAATTCATTTTCCCTAGATTGGAGGAAAAATAATATGGTTTATCATTCAAGATTTTAAAATGTGTCAATAATATATTAATTACTTATTAAATTCAATATTATTACCATAATTGTACTGTAGTTACTTAAAATGAAACACATTGTGTCATATGGGTGGTAGTCCTTGCATACACATGATTGGGGTTTTCACTTTTCTTAAGTGAAGAGGGAAACAATAGATAATTTATATCTCATAAATATAAAAACACTTCAGTATATAAGTAATAATAATGTTATAATATCACAATGTGTAATATATTATAAAATCAACAATATAGTGAAGTAAAAATATTAGAGTGTGATAAATATTTACTTTCATATTTTAAACATTCCATTGAAGTAATTCTTGGAAATGGAGGACATTGGTTAATTTAAATTTACCATAATCTTAAGGTAGTGAAATAGTATGATATGAGAATTAAATATGGTTGATTTTAATTGGGAGATAAAATTTTTATATAGGAATTTAATGGGTGGTGAGAAGACCCTTTTATAATTGGTGAGAATGGTATTTTTTAAAATATAAAAACTTTATATGAAGAGAGAACTTGTAAAACATGTCAATTGTCTCCCAAAATACAAAATAATTGAGTTAGGGATGATATACAGTCTATCGTAACTTAACCACTCAATTAGAATAAATTATTTTAACTTGTTTCAAGAACATTATCCAAATATTTATTACTTCTATGACTTTATAATTTACCTCATCAACCAGTTTTTAACAAAGTATGTTATATTTAAATACATAATAGAAAATAAAACTTATAACATAATTTAGACCAACTAGTTCCAAACATGAAATCCATTTTATTAGAAAAAATGTACATGAATATGTAAAAATTAATTTTAACACTATCAAATTTAATGAGTAAAACCCTTTTTTAGATAAATGTGTTTTTTAATATTAAAATATTTATGTATGGTAGAATAATACATGTAATTTATTTTTAGGAAGTAAATTTTTTATTATAAAACTAATAAATTATATTTATCTTTCAAATAATTACAAAACTAATTTTTACCAAAGTAATTTTTAATTAAAATAAAATACCAAAAGAATTTTTTATTAAAAAATATTACATGATTTTTTAAACATAGGTTTTTTAAATTTATAATAGCATTTAGAAATATATATATTTTCTCCATAAATAAATATTTTATTATGAAAAAAAATTATATGCTTTAAATTTATCATTTCTTCTTGATATAGTTATAAATAATATTATTTTAGTAAAAATATTTATTTTTAACAATTGACCAAAAAATAAATCATTTCAGGAAAAATTTCAAAAACTATCCCTAAGATAATTTTGATATTTTAAATTTAAAAATTTGCAATTTTATCAAATTTCAATTATAAAATTTATTTATTTTGTTATTGAAATATAAAATATAAAGAAAAATTTTTTTT
Organism: Viscum album; assembly: GCA_963277665.1. Lineage (NCBI taxonomy): Eukaryota > Viridiplantae > Streptophyta > Magnoliopsida > Santalales > Viscaceae > Viscum > Viscum album. Next base: position 621,696,428 of record OY728157.1, read on the forward strand.
ACTGAAAAATGACTTTTTAAACATCAAATTTCTTTAATCATATTTCTTATTAATTTCAAAATATATAAATTTGGAAATATTAGTTTTTAAATAAAAATATTTCCAATTATAATTAATTTTAAACTTTCATCAATAAATTTAAGGTAAAATAAAATAACTTTTTCTATGTTTATCTAAAAGTATCCTCCTTAAAATATTAATGAAATAAATTATAATAATAAGTAATTATTTTAATTGATTATTATATTTTTATCTATAAATGATTATATTCTTAATGTAATTTTAATATGTCATGGTTTATTTTAACAGGGTGTTGTGTTAGATTAGTGTTGTGTTTGACACAATCTATTGATGATATTGTTATTTTAAAGGGTCTAAATGTTGAGGTTGTTATAGGTAAGGATGCCTATGAGAATTTAACTACACAATTAGAATGAATAAAAATGGCTAAGTCTATTCACCTATGTATAAGTGAATTTGTGATCTTTTATGACTATTGAGGTTTTATAAGTTAATTTACCTATGCTATGACACATAAGTAAATCTAAAAACATTAGAAGAAATTGAATAGGCTTTTTACTTACTCATTGTAGTTTTTGAAAATCTAGTAAGATAATTTACTTACATAAAAAAGATCCTATAATAAAATCCACTTTGTAAAACCCTGAGAATCTAGAATCTAAATTTATAATGAATTAACTATGATCTACTAAATAAAGGGTCAATTAATTAAAATGATATAGTAAAAATGTTACTCATGAATAAAACATCAAGATAATTTTCATTTATTATGATCCTAGTATATATCAGTTAGGATTAGAAAAATATAGAAGAAGTTGATGTTGAGAAAGTTCCATAACACGGTATGAAATGCCTTATCCCCATGAATACATGGAAATATTAAGAGAACTTAATGTATGGAATTTTGTGAAAGAGGATGATCATTATAATTTTAATATCATGTGATGGAATCAATCTAACTATTTAGTTGTACATTTAGTATCAATTCTAAAAATATTTTCACTTGAAAATTCTTTGTTTTAAGGGATGAATTTTCAATAGATTAGAATAGTAACACATGCAAATATTATTTGAATTGAAGCATGATATTTGAGGTATTTTATATATGAGGACTCAACACTACTGAAACTATTACATATACAGACACACACACACACACACACACACATATATATATATATATTTTAAGTTAAAAAATGGAAAGAGTGTTCTAATGTAACTACTACACATTTGGAATGTGGGAAAAATGTGGGAAGAACCGATAAAATAGCAACTATAAATCTTGTGTATCAAAGAGAAGAAGAATGTGTCTTATTGGAATTCAAATTCATTGAATAAAATGAAGAATATAAGAGAGAATATATCCAAAAAATTATTTTTGATCACTTCAAGGTCAATGTAACTAAGTGAGACATCCTACAGTCCTCAGTCATTGTCGATGTTATAGAATGAAGACTTCAGATGTGTTATTTCTAATTCCATTTTGAGCCAATATGATCAGAGATTTAGCCTACAATAATATATTATAGATTTTTGAAGAAGCATGATGTTTTCCATTTGATTTTTATAAGATATTAAGCATATATATCCATATAATCCATGAGTTACTTGAGCCAACACTGGTGATCTTGCGTCATAGCGGTACAAACTAATTCTCTTATATGAAGATACTACAAGCCTTCACTATCATTGTACCTTGTCAGTTCCATGGTAACTAGTATAGGGTTATACCCTTTCTTGTTTTTTATTTTTTAATAAGAATGATTTTCTGCATCTAGTATAATAATATGGTCACCACTAGAAATCTGATCTATACCAACAGTTCTATACCAATGGTTATAAGAACCATTGGTAAAGGAAACATATACCAACCATTGGTATAGGAAACCTATACCAACCTATGGTATATGAAACCTATACACTATTGTCATAAGAAACCTATACCAATGGTGTCTAGGAATAATTTATTTTATGTACATAGTTAAGCATTGTGAAAGTGTGAAGAATAATAAACATAGATGAATAAATAAATACCACTTGGCTCATGTTCCATTAGGGAACCTAGCTGGATCTAACTACTTTGGAATAGGATGGTGTGAGAGTCTGGTCAATAACATTATATATAATAATAATATATATAGTATAGTTATATACTGTATCCACCTATATGCACTAAGTACATGAGGGCATGAGTAGGTATATACCTGGATATTAGGTGCTCGTTGGACATGAGTCATAACACAATTAGGCATAACCATTTTAAATAACCTATAAGATCTATTATAGGTTACATTAACATAATTTCATAATTAATATTATTATTCATTCTCAACACTTGATATAGGTTGGTTGAGATTCCATGCCCAACTCTCAATGTGAGGGAACTCACAGTGCCATGCCCATCATCAAGATATAAGTATAATAGTGAGGGTCATCATTTTCAACACCCAATGTAATGGAGAGTGAAACATCATGAACAAAAGTCCTTTAACCATCATTCACTAGGAAATAAAAATATCATAATCATAATAATAATCATCACATGAAGGATCACCTTTAATATATTATACCCATCAAACCCAATTCAACCAAGGGCATCACATAACATAAAATTGACATTTTATAATTATAAAACATGAAGATCAAATTTCTACCCATTTTCCATTCTATATAAACAACCCAATTAATTAACTAAGACCTGGTAGTTTATGATCAATGTTAATATGAATACTTATAAGGTGTTCCATACCATTAAACAATTACAAGAAGAAGGTAAATTCAATTTCCAAGCCAAGCCAAACACTGAGGCGGTGTTTGGAAGTTTAAACAATTGATATAAAGTTGGGATTTCATCAGGATAACCCAAAGGGGAGGTTATTATTGAGGTTTTCATCCTCTAAGCACTTAAAAAAGGTCAGTGGGAGTGTAATGACACGCTTCAATTAATTTAAAATAAAAATAAAGTAATTTTAGGAAATTGTCAGCAATTGTCGGTGTGTGACATAACTATGGAGCTATGAAATCAACTTGAGTTTTAGGGAAAACAAATAACCACCTACCTTAGGGACATAGATGACTCCTCATACAATATTTTCTTTATATTTGAATTATATCAGAAGAAAAATTAAGAATAGATAAATCCTCTAAAAATATGGTGAATGATATTACACCAAAATCGCACAACATATAGGAAGAGAAACTTATAATGGAAGGAAGAGGATTAGATATCTTATCAATTATTTCTATGAAACAAGATTTGGAGTTCATATAGAGAAGTAATAAAAACTCATAGGTAAGGATTTAGGGAGATCTCACGGGATATGGAGGGGTGCTCATCTTCTAGATATGAGAGAAATAAAGAGGCAAGTTAGGCATTGATTTCATTAACGGAAAAATGTAATTTCACCCAAAAAATGGGGTCATGCGGTTTGGATAAAATGTGTACAAATTGTTTAATCTCCACTATCTAAGTAGGGATCCCACAAGTTCTAGGTTCTTGGTTTTACTAACCGTGTGCAATTCATTCCCTATGAACTATCCTGAAACCTCTGAAACCTGCATGGGCACATTCCTAGGCTCACAAAGTTGTAGACAAACTAATTGAAACCCTTCTCCCTTATGATGTAACCCACATGGTTTTGGAATCCATGAAAAATGGGTGGCACTATTTCTTCTAACCATGAGGTCTAGTATTCTTCTCTATTTTCTGGGGCTCTGGGATTCAAACAAGCCCAAAAAACCCTCATGACCCCCCATGACTCAATTAAGAAACATTATAAGTGGAACATTAAGGAATTTAAACCAAAAACAGTGATCCATACCTTTGAGAGAAGTTGGTCATTTCAACCTCCACTCTTTAAAGAAACTCATCCCCAAGTTGGCCTTCTTAGGGTAAAGCGGTATCATTCGAGAAAAGATTTGGCCAATGAGTTTGTATATAAACTTCCCACTCCTAGGTCTCATCGTGTACCTAGTTATACTTCCATGGAACTCATAATAAAGTGATTGTACTATCTTAGAGTGTCTTTTCACTCTAATATATGATACTCAATGGTACTCTCTGAAGGAATAATCCATATATAATTCCAAAAAATCGGGTTGGAAAACATGTGATGGGTCTGGATAACACCGATGAAGATAATATAAGTTAAATACATCATGAATAGACTAATATCTCAAAGGAAGTGTTATCTGGTAATCCATTAGTTTGATTCATTTCAGAACCTCAAAGGGTCCGATGAATCAAGACGGAAGATTTCCATGCCTCTGAATACATAGATGGCCCAACCTGGGTGAAACACACAAGAAAACTAGATCTCCAACCTATAACTTAAGAGTTTGTTGATGTTGGTTAGAATACAATAGCTATTTGGACTGATCTATCATCACATTCTTTCTAATCAACTAGACCTTATCTATAGTCTCTTGAATGAGATTTGGTCTATGAAAATATGCCTCCTTTTCCTCTAGCCATCACAGAAGTGGTTGGTATATCTTATCATATGAGGCTTAATAAGGTTCTATCTTGATGGTAGCCTTAAATAAATTTTTATAAGTTAAATCAACAAGGGGTAGGTGTTTCTCCCAAGAAACCCCAAAATCAAGGACACATGGATAAAGAATTTCCTCTAACACCATAAACATACATTCTTTCTATCCATTAGTCTATTGGTGATGTGATGTCCTCAGAAGAACCAATTTACCCAAAACATTCTGCAACCCCTGCCAGAACTGAGACTTGAAGTGAGCATCCATTTTAAATATAATAGATTATGGATTTCCATAAATATATAAAAACACCCTGATGTATTTTCTACCTTGATCATATACTGATAAGTTCTATTGAATATGAAAGAAGGGTGAAACCTTCATCAAATGATCAATGATAACCCAAACTGTATCATTTCCTTGAGGTGATCTGGGTAAACCAGTCACGAATACCATAGAAACATCATACCATTTTCACTTAGGAATGTTCAATGGTTGTAAAATTCATGATGGTCACTGATGTCCCACCTTAACCTACTGACTAGTGGAACACATCATAATGAAGAAGTTAGTCTCCCATTTCATAGTAGGACACCACTACTTGTGATGTAAGTCTTGATATATCTTGGTGACACCAAGATGTACTGGCAAATTTGAGGAATGAAATTCCCACATCAACTTTTCTTTGATGTCTAATGGGACCCATACATGCCCATGAAAGAGTAATTTTTCAACCACATCCACATTCCAACTAGAATATGTATCCCCATCCAAGTACACACCCTCGGGACTAAGTCCTCAAGATCAAAAAGATTCCTCATTCTTACCCATTCTAGAATGGTAGTGGTCACTATTAATGATGAGATGATAGGCTTTCCATGATTCTCCAAAACCTCAACATGCATCTAGGAAAATATATCCATCTGATTCCACTCATCGTTTTCCTTCTGAACTACATATGTCTAATTCTTCTGGAATAGAGAATCAGTTATAGTGTTTCCTATCCCTAGCATATAGAAAAGATGAAAATCAAAGGACTGTAGATACTCAACCCTTTTATGCTACCTGAGATTTAGATCACACTATTTTAATGTGTACTTGAGGATTTTATTATTAGTGAATACCAAAAAAACGTTTTCCAATTGTATAGTGACTCCAACAGCATAAATCATGTACAATAGTAGATATCTCTAGGTCATTGATTAGGTAATTCCACTCGTGAGGCCTCAACTGAAGATATTCTTAGGTGATGACTCACACATTATGCATCAGAATAGCTCCATCCTTTATAACTTATATGTAATAGTAGACTATATTGGTCCTTCCTGGATCTAGAAGAACCAGTATTAGTGTTTAAATGAAATGGCCCTTCAACTCCTAAAAGGCTACTTCAGAAGATTCTGACCATATGAATTTTACACCCTTTTTATTAAGACGGGTAAGAGGAACTGGAAAGTATGGGAAATACTAGATAAAGAATCTGTAATACTCAGGTAGATCCAATGAACTCATTATTTCAATATTTTCTTAGGATTCTCCCATCAAACTATAGATCTCGCTTTCTCTGATTCTACTAAAACTCTTAACTTTGATATGATATAACCCAGGAAGTGGACTTTATCGGTCCAAAAGTGGAATTTACTAAGCTTAGAATAAATATGATGCTCTCTTAGTATACTCAGATTGATCTCAAGATATTGGACATGGTCATATCGAGAAGAAGAATACACTAAGATGTAATCCAAAAATACTTCCATAAATTAATCCAAAAATGAGTGAAAAAACCTAATATATTAGAGTGATAAAAACTGCAGGTACATTCATGAGACCGAAAGACAATACTAGGTACTCATACAGACCATACTTGCTCAGAGAAGCTATGTGAGGTATTTATAATGAACTAACATGCACCTAATGATATCCTGACCTAAAATAAATCATTAAAAATATATTCTCTCCTAGATATGATCAAATAGGTTGTCTATTATTGGCAGTGGATATTGATTATTTATCGTAAGATGGTTTAGTCTGTGGTAATCTACACAAATCCTGATAGTACCATCCAAGTTCATGGAAAAGTGGTCCATTGAACCCCAAAGATAAGTGTTGGAGAGTATAAATTCTTTATCCCCTAGATACTCCAACTTTTTCTTAGGCTCTAGAATCTCTACAGGTACCATCATATATGGAGAAATGGTCACTGGTGATTCTCCTAGAACTAGCTTAATAGTGAATTATACATCCCTCACTATAGGTATCCTATAAATTTTATTAGTAATACATCCCTAAAATTATCCACTCTAGGAGGGAAAATAGTAGGTAGGAACACCTACTCATCCAAGAAAAGATGGGCAATCTGGGTTGTCACTCTACCCATCCCCTGATGCTCAGGTCCTAATCACATTGTTTGGATATCTCATTCTCCCTTGTTTATATGTATACTACCCTGTGGTATTGTTAAAGTCACTTTTCGGTGAAAGAAATCAATATAGGCATGATAGGAAAGTCACTATACCATTATAATGATCACATCAAAGCCTATAATGTCAAGTAAGAAAAGATTCCATATGAAGAGATATTTGTCTATCTCGAGGGTACAATCATAACATCAGTGAACGTTCTCTAATCGAATACCCAACGGGGTATCAAGAGTCATCACACCATATAATATCTCTATCTCAAGGCCTAGACTCTCCATGATGGTCTCATATATAAAGTAGTGTAATGTATATTTTTCAAATAATGCAAACACAAATGTATAGGCTACTAGAATAGTTCATCAAATATTATAAGTTTTGGTTCTTTACTCCTTTGGAATAGGATAAACTATATGTAACTAGCACATACCATGGTATTGAGTCACAACCTGTATTCCTTGATCAATTACACTATGCTAGTGCTGAGAATCACATGTATGGTTTCCTCTACCTTGACCACCACCTCGGCCTGAGCAGTCGGTGGTATTCCAGCTACCTGCCTAGTGAGATACTATTAAACCAATTCTAGAATATGGGGTAGGATTAGATCAATGCACTCTATGAACTAATGGAAAGGTCCCCCCAAAAGCACTAGATATGATCCATCACGCTGCAACCTCTACATTCTACTAGATCCCATAAACATTGTGGTTTTGTATGCCTCGACTTCACACACTAGTGATATATGAGGAATCTTTTAGTACGATCTGTCTGACTGCTTCTACCCCCATGAGAACCATCAAAGTTATTCTTTCATATTCTAGAAGAAATGATGATATATCTAGGTATTGAACCTCCCTAGTTTCCATAACCATCTTCTCTCAGGTTCCTCTCTATAATAAGGTCTTGGTTGACTATCTTAGAAATAGTCATCAACTATAAGATATTGACCTACGATTGAATGGTGTGTACAAACCATCCTCAAATCACCTCACAGTCATAAGATCATCACTAGATATAGTAGGATTGAAATTCTATAGATCAATGAAATGTGCAGAATATTCAATGATAGACGTGGCTCCCTGCTGGAGATTCATGAATTCTCTAGCTCGGTCTACCCTCAAAGTCTGTGGAAATAAGTAATCATAAAAGAACATATGGAATTCTTCTTAGACCATATCTTGGTGTTGATCTACCTTAGTAATTTCATCCCATAATCTCTTTGAAGGATCACATAGCATATAATAAGGCAACTTTATCATCCACTCTGGAGGCATTTCAAGATTCTTAAATATTTAATGCATGGACTCTAACCATGACTTTGCAGCACGAGTTCCACTATCCCCTCAAAATGATGGAGGATTCTACCTCTAAAAATTTTGAGCAAACTCTACCACATTCAAGGCATGTCGAGAAACACCTTGCATAGATTGTGTCATATGGTAGAATCCCTCATGAAACTTGGAATCCATACCCATATCAGGAATTCTAGGTTGTTCCATAGGTGGAACTATTGTAGGAGTTACAAGTGTCTTAGAGCACACAACCTCTAGTTCATAGTTGTCAACACCTTCCAGGTGTATGAATCAAAACTATCATGGTGTCATGATTCTATAATTCCAAATGAATTCCTCATAAGAGAATTTAATAGTTGAAAACATTTTAGATAGATGGCTATCCCAGGAACACAACCTTCCTATGAAAAGATCAGACCTCTCAGCCTATATCTAGAAACTATGTTTAGGTGGTAAAGGAATCCATCTCAATCTATAATAACATAAGAGGAACTCTCATATACCCACTAAAAAGGTATGGTTAAAGTCTAGGTCTCATATTAGATAGTAGTGTTTCGGGTATATAGAGTTTTAATTGAATGTTATAAAGGAAAACATCCATTAAATGGAAATTGGCTTCCCCATTTAGCATTAACCATTTCAATTTAAATGTTTAATTTTGACTGAGCTCATAATCTATTTTATATAATAAATATTTCACAGTTCATATTTAGTAGGTCCATAACCCAAATTATGGTATAATTGGATAATTAAGGTTTCATCACTAATCTATGTTGGAAAAAATTGTTTATATTGACGTGGAAATTTTAATTAATGCAATTATATTCTCCCTGCAAGAAATTTAAACATGTTTCAATATATAATAATCACGTCACTAACCACATTTAATAATAAAATGCACACATAAAGTAAATGTGGTATGAAAAATGCATGACATACTCGTCCTGAACTTCCTATATTGATGCATGTAATGAACACCCTAACTTTATAGAGCCAAAATAAAAAAATATCATTGCAATAATACCTATAGTAATAGCATCACAAAACATGTGTGCCACCTAAAAGTGAAGTCATATCAACTATAACAGGTGAAAATTCAGAATAACCATAATCGATCCCATGTAATTTAGGTCCCCCCTATATGTGGGCTATCTAGTCCTAAGAACAATACCATTACCAAATTCCATTATCTCCTAATATCCAATCTAAAAACCTAAAAATAAACAAAAGGAAAAATAAGTCTCTGATGCCACTTTGTAATGTTTAGGCCAAACATCCACTCAATCGAGGCCCCGAGTTGGTGGTTCACATGGCCTCAAGTGTTCCTCTCTCTACAATATAGGCTACTAACTAGAAGAGAAGGTATAAGGTTGTATAATAGGGATACTATACCATAATATCAGAGTGGTTTAGTGGATATCATAAATATGTATAAACAATAGAATCATTTATAAATATACACTATAACAACTAGACCAGTAACTCGTCATAGTGGAAGAATGAAATAATATAATGGAACAGTCAAAACAAATATGATAATCTACAAAATTTTAAATAACCAAGAAACTATAATAATATCAAAAGATAAAAATTTTGAGTCATATACATGATAATTTCATCACATGCTAATATAAAAAAAGGGGAAACATGGGACGAACATATACACCATGTTGTAAAAAAATAAAAAATATCCAAAATATTTTTCCACTAAAATCAAAAAAATATGCTCAATACTCTACTCTCATGCTTCATACTATACACTAAATGGATATATCATACGTAGTTTGGCTCCTTCCCTTATCCATACCTGTAGACAAGTAATCTACTCAGGCACCAAATGTGGCCTGAGTAGGGTGGAGAAAAAATCTCAGTAGGCCACTACCAATGGGGTCTAGAAATAATCCATCATGTGTAAATTTCTAAGAAGTGTTAATATATGATTAATAATAAACATATATGAATAAATAAATATTATCCAAAAATGGTTCTTTCAGAATATCTGGCTTGCTCTACTGGCTTCGGCATAGGTTAGTTTGAGAGTTTGATCAGTAACCATATATATAGTAATTATATATATAGTATAGTTAGATATTGTATCCACCTATATTAACTAATTAATTGAGGTTTTAAATAGGAATATACCTAGATGTTAGGTGTTAGTTGGACTTGGGGCATAACATAGGCATCTATAACTACTCTAACAATCTTAATAGTCTTTATCATAGGGTACATGCCCATAATCTCATAATGAATTTCATTAATTATTCTCAACGCTTGTGATAGGTGGGGTGTGATGCTATGTCAAAATCCCAAAGAAAGGGAATGTGGATCACAACTCCCATCATACAGATACATGTATAACAGTGAGATTTATCATGCTTAACAACTGATGTTAGGGGGAGTGAAACATCATGCTAAATAATCTCCTTAACCATCGTCCACCAGTCAATTACAATGTCATAATCATAATAATAGTGATGAAATGAGGGATCCCCACTAATACATTATAATAATGAATCCCAATTCAACCAAGGTAATCACCAAACTTAAGATTCACATTTTATAATTATATAAAATGAGGAGTCACCTTGACACCCATTTCCATTCAATATATACAAGACATTTAAATAATTAATACATGGAAGTTGATAATAAAGATCAATCAGAATAATTATAAGGTGTTCCGATCCATTTAACAATTACATGTAGAAGGTATATTCCATTTCCAAGCCAAATTGTAACACTTAGTCATCTTTTGGATATGTAAAAAAATTATATAAAGTGGGTATTTCATTCGACACACCCAAAGGGGGGGCTAAGATTGAGGTCAAAATCCTATAAGAACTTATCAAGGGTTTGTGGGAGTATAATAACATTATTTGATTAATTTAAAATTAAAGAAGAAATTTTAAGGAAATGTGCAACAATAAATAGTGTGTGTAACAATGGAAGAGTTGTTAAATCAACTCTACTTTTAGTGAAAACATCTATATCACTTACCTTAGGGTTTTAGTTGAATCCTCATGCAATATTGGAAACATATTTGAAGTAGATCAAAATAAAAATGAATAACTTACCAACTCCTTGAAAATGGGGTAAATTAACTCACACAGAAATAGTGAAATAGATGGGAAGTGAAACTTAGAATGGAATGAATAGGATTTGAGATCTTACTGATGTGGATCTAATTCTTCCTAAATAACTTGATTTGGAGTTTGGATAGATCAGTAATCAAAAAACCTATATAAGGCTTGAGGTTGAGCTCATGGGATAAGGATTATAAGGCCCCAACCATAAAACATACTTAATCTTGAGATCATTCAATAATATGACATTATTTCACTTTTAGGATATTTTCTGGTTTAGAGTTCTAGAGAATTAGGCCATAACTATTACATTACATCTCAAATATTACAAAGCAGACACTTATAATCTATCCACTTTTTCCCAATAATAAAACTCCTTAAATAAAACAAGAATTATTTTCACAAAAAAAATATTCGGGAATTATTCATTTCTCTTACACTTTATTATACCCTATGAAAAACATTTCAAAAACTTGGGATGAGCATAAAAAGATTAGTAAATAATATAAAATAAGGAATAAAACCATTAGTCTATGAATATTTAAAACACATGAAAACATTTTAACAAAATCATACTTTTCGCTCATAAAACATAAACTACTTCTCTTACATCATGTAATCATAATATTCCTACAAATATTCATATAAATCATAAAACATAAAGGTAACTTATTGTATCCATATCATACTTACATCATATCTTTCACAGGTACAATGGGATTAACCTTCATGGTTATGTTTGGAATACCCATCACAGTATATTACCTAAATCTATTAGGATAAACCATAAGTTTTACCTCCATCATGTTACCCAATGCATTAGAGAGCTATTACAGGCTCACCCGCCCTAGGTTTATCATGTAACTGCCCGTATATGGTTTATCACATAACCACCCGTCAAATATCCAAGTACCATTACATAATTATAAAACATAAAATATTGAAATTAAAAATATTTCACTCGTGAATAATAAAAAATCAATCCAAGATATTGAAATATTCAATCCATTTCCAAAACCATTTGAAACATTTAATAAAGAAATTCTTGAATCAAAGTGTCTCATACCACTTTGAAACTTTTGAAATAAATTATCATTCTAAAACATTCATGCCCATATAAATAAATTCATAAAAATAATTTCCAAAACATGGAAATTAATGATAAATATTTATAAGAATAAAACTTTGAAACATTTAAAACAATGTTTTAGTTAAAGTTATATGTTTATGTTATATTTCTCTTTACATTAAATTAATTCTTATAACATGTCATTATAACACCCAAGTGGCTTCATGGGGTCCTAAAATCGATCAAAGGATTCCCATGGTTGGACATATGTCATCTAATAAGATTACAACATGTGTTAGGGTAGTTTTATATTATTATATTATTATTTTGTTTACCCTTGTTTACCAGATTTACCCTTTAACCATGGTAACTAAAAATAATTACTAAAGTTACTATTCATAATGTCCAAAAATAAAAGGTACTTATTTACAAAATTTGGATCTTCTAATTCCAAATATGGAAACCATTTTCGAAATTCAAAACACATAATTTTAAGAAATCAATTTAAAATTATTTCTCGCTGTCAAAACCAAAAAGCAGGTTTTTAAGAAGTAAAAACTACCAAAATATTGACATGTGTTTATGTCCAATTTAAAAGTGAAATTACTTCCAATGACCAAAATAGTACTAAATAATAAAAACCTAATCTAATTATACTTTAAAACCAATTAAAATGAAAATCTAAATATATAAATAAACTATAAGAAAAGACAATTTTAAATTAAAATGTTATATTTTTCAATATTTATTAAAATATGAACTTTATTAGAAAGTTACAAAAAAAATAACCACAGTAAATTTAGATTTCCCACTTCAATAGAAGAATCTTATTTTTTCAAATAGAATATATAAAAGTGACAAAAACAATTTTTAGAAATGGTTCTCTATCAAAAGGTGGTAAACAGGCCTTTTAAAAATATTGGAGTATTTTATGCTTAAAAGTGGACTCATTCTCATTTTAAGCCTCTAAAATTCATTGGATAAATGTAAAAACATTTAAAAAATATGTAAAATTATAATATATTTAATTATGTTCATTACCACCAATACAACGACTAGGCATTAACTACCATTTAAAATAATAATAATATTATTGTATTATTTTTCAGTATAACTCAACATTGTGTGAAACATTAGATTTCATAGAAACTTGTTGTTTTGTGTCGGTTATGCTATTAGAAAAAGTTTCTTATTTAATTTAAAATAAATATATAATTCATAAATATTAATATATATGAAAATTTATTATTCTATAAGTACTTGGGATGTTACATCATTCCCCCCTTTTGGAAATTGTGTCCTCACAATTTTAAAATTTGGCTGAGTAACTTCATTGAAAATCCCACATCAAAAAAATAGTCAATAAAACTGTCACATAAAAAGAAATAAAGAGAAGTAAAAATGTCACATGAGATAACACATACTAGGATTCAATGTATGAAAACATGGATATGGAACAAAAACTAACATATTTGTTCTGATGGGGAGTGATAGAAAATAAGATCATGAGAAACTTAACAATATGAAAACCACAAACTTGTGATGGATTAAACGGTCTTTGATTTACCTATAAGAAAAGTAAGTGGAAATCATTTTTGTTTTAATATCCTTTTCCTAAATTTGATGATTTTTTTACAATCTTGAATAAGAACATAATAAAACATACTTAATTGTCATGTAGAGTTTCGTCCCTTAATAAATATCTACCACAAACTTATCTTTTTCACCAAATGATGAGTATTCAAGATTACTTGGTCACACTTGAAGCACTAGAATAAACATATAGATAATCACTTAACCCAAAAAATATTAACTATCTATTCATCATATCTTGAAACATTAACCATAACTAAAATAGTCAGTATAAGAAAAGATAATTATCCAAAAAGAATAATCTTTATAAGAAAAAATACTACTTTTAATCTCTAAAATTCAACAGTAATATCCAATGTTCAACGTAGACCATTAAATGAGTAACATTAATTAAAATTCCTTAAATTATACAAACTAATATTGAAACCCAAAATTTAGAAGTATTTGATCACATAGTCTTCCAGGATAATTTTAAACATTTATCTCCAAATAACATCAATTATTCCTAAAGTCTCATAATTAAAAGTAATTAACCAAATAAAATATTCTCCATTATAGGTTAATCATTTCCATAAATACTCTAATTCCCCATAATTCCACAATTAAAATCATAGATTCTTCCTAAATAAAATTCTACCATTACTCCTCAAATTAAATCCCATAGTATTATATTTTCAATAGACATTAGTACTCCCAAAAGAGCGAATGTCTTCCAAAATAACATTTATCATATAATCATCAAATAATTTTCCTATACTAAGGATCTCTATAAGATCCAAAAATAAACTTATTCTTAATCCATAAAATCATTTAACTTAAAATAATAAGTCATACGAACCGAGGACTTCACATAGGCTAATGGTAGATGATAAATCCCAGTCTCACATCAGTTGTGGGTTCGATTCCCGCATATTTGTCTGATATGGTGGGTTGTCACATGGTTTGTGTGTTTTCCTTTTTCAAAAATAATATAATTTTATAACATTACCAAAAATTAGATAAATTCCTCAAAAATAACCATAACATGTTTTAACCTCTAAGGTTATCTCATAACTCACATTTTGCATCTCAAAAAGTAATAACCCTCTAAGTTAAATGGGATCATTAACCTACACCTAGATAACATCCTAACCTTTAAAGTTATCTAAAATGAACTCTGATACTATGTCATGACCCATCCTTGGGGCTCGTGTCGCGACTACCCCAAGCCCGCCTTCCATAGGCCAGGGGCTGGCGACTAGCACCAAAGGCGTAATACCCATAAAAAGGGAAGGCATTTCCTTTTAACTTGTAACACACACACAACCTGAACACAAGCAGCAGAGTACGAAACTGAATGTAAACACTAAGTAAAGCTGTATACAAAAGTAAGTGTTGAACGAAAAGGGGCTAGAAATACAAGCCCAACAGTAAAGTACAACAACTGTAAAGCTAGTACAACTGAAGAAAGGTAAACAACAACTACTGAGTCGTCCTCCAGGAATCCCTCCTGAAGGGTGGATATAGATGGCCTCCTCAGCACCCCAGGTCCATCCATCTACTCCGAGTACGTCTTGCCAAGTGGTCCACCTCCTGGTATCGTCCAGCTCTACAACTCTCTACATCGATTAGTGCTGTCTGTCGTATGAAACCAATGCAACGATGTGCAGGAATATCCCATGCAGTGGTGAGTATAACAATACTTAGTAGGGGACCCTGAGACCCCATAAGGTCTCCCAGAATCCACAAAGGATAAACCACAGTACAAAGAAACAACCATGAAGTATCAACAAACCCTACTTAGGTATATGCCCATACATATATATAAGTTACCAGTCATAGAACCACTCAAACTATTGATCCCAATCACAACCCAGTACACACAATAAGTAAAGTCAATCACATAAATGATAATGATTGAAAGACAAGACTCAGCACACACAGGTATACATCTTTCGTATATCGATAGAGATGATCAGATGTAGTCACTGATTCATCTAATCTGTCGGACCAACTCAGGATATAGGACCATCTAAGCTGTCGGACCGACACAGGATACAGGACCAGCTACTCTGTCGGACCCACATAGGATACAGAAATAGAAGTCAGAACTGTTAGACCGACGGAGGATGCCGGTACAGTAGTCATCGTTATCGAACCCACGGAGGATTCTGGTTCAGTAATCATCGTTGTCGAACCCATGGAGGATTCCAGTTCAGTAATCATTGCTCTCGAACCCACATAGGATTCGGGTTAAATAATCATCGTTGTCAAACCCACATAGGATTCTGGTTCATTAGTCATCGCTGTCGAACCCACGTAGGATCCCGGTACTGTAGTCGTCGTAGCCAGCTCTAGGGTTCTCACACACAGCACGCCCGATTCCAGGAGGGTCCGATCCTCGATCCAAGTGATGATACATCAAATACCACGAATTCCTAATTTGATGTATCATGTAGTTACGTCTCATCATAAGGAACCCAACGCGACAGACGGCGCGTCAATCGGACGCCCGGTCTGAGAGTTATTAGCATTTCTGTTCCAGGGGCCCGGTTGGATTTACGCTCGTTCCAAACACGACCATTTTCCAAAATTTTCCAAAACTAACTTAGAGTATTGCAAAATTACTGCCTCTTCGTGAGGGTCCCAGTGCTGCAAACGGCGCATCGATCAGACGTGCAGTCTAAGAGATATTCGTGTTTAAGCGAAGACGGGTCCGACCCATCAAGCCCAGTGGGTTGGCGGGTCGGCCCGACCAGGTTTGGCGGGTTCGACCCGGCTGGGGTTCGGCCCGGCTTGGTGGAGCGCGGCCCACCTACGGACCTGGTCCAGTGGGTCCGACCCGGTTGGCGGGTCGGCCCGGCCCAGTGGGGTGCGGCCCACCCGCAAACCCGGCCCGCGTTGCGGGCCGGTTCAGTTCGCCTGGCACCGCCCCTGCTCTATCCGGCTGGCCGTAGCCAGCCGGTTATGTTCGACATGAGAGGCCCGCATAGCGGGTCGCGATTCTCCCCACGTGGCGCCACTGTCTTCCAGCTCGGCCGGTAGGCAGCCGACCAGTTCGCCCAGTAGAGCGGCCCGCACAGCGGGCCGCAGACTTCTCTGCATGGCATCTAAAGGCGTCACGATCCTTCATCCCGGCTAACAGGTGGCCGGCCGGTTCCTCCAGCCAGGCGGCCTATGGTTGCGGGCTATGGTCTCCCTCCACGCGGTGCCTACGGGTGTCGCAGTCTTCCAGCGGGCCGGTCGGATTGACTGGTCAGTCATACCACGGACTAGCTCCACGACGGCCGGTTTAGCCGGTCGCCTCCACACCTCCACCGCGGCGTGACGGTGCCATGGTCCTGCTGCCCTCTACGCGGCGCAATGGCACCGCGCCACCTCTTCCATCGCAGTTCTTCTCTGGAACGGTGTGACGGCATTGCGCCCTTTCAGCTCTGCCTCCGATATCAACCACACGAGATTCAACGGAGGGTCGTCGGGCCATGTTTTCAGCCTGCGCCCTCCGCATTAGGTGATATCAATTTTCCACCATCAAACAAAAGTAAACATCGAAGAATCGAGGATATAATTTTATTCATTTAAAATTAAACAAACCCCCTTCCTCGATTCAAGAATGTTGTCGAAGTCGCGGAAGACGGTGTCGCGGAAGACGAACATCATTCCGTCAACGTCAGAGGTAGAGTCGTTGTCATTGGTGACATTCTTCGTGCGCAAAGTCTTCCCTTTATTTCAACGATTGGAAAGGAAGGAGACACGTCGTCGCTCTTAGGTGGAGATAGCGTTCTTTGTTGGAAGAAATCTATCCCTATTTCTCCAAGGCTCCACCAATACTCCCAAGCTCTCCAACGATTATGCCAACCCTAAATAAAAGAATAGATTCACTTATATAAAGTTGGCATAATGTTCTCAAAATTCAAACACTCAAATTAATTAATTAATTGTGGATCTCAATTAATTAATTAATGGTGTTGGAAAATTACTGAGAGAAATGGGAGGTGGAGAGTTTTTAAAATTAAAAAGGGAGGTGGAAAGTGGAGGGTTTAACACACATCAATGGGGGGGGTTTCAAGAGTTTCAAGGGGGAGTTGAGGGGTTTGTGCTCGCGTGGGCCCCACCACACAATATCCTCCTATGGGAGGTTATGTGGGGGGTGGGACCCACTTCCAACTTCCCTTTGGTGGATTTAACCACCACCCACATAAAAATTTGTGAATCATATTTTTATTTATTTAAATTAGAAAACCCCTAAAAATAACTTCCAACCTGTACAAAACACAGCTGCAGTAAAGGTCTCCTTAAGAGAATACCAGTGTTGCAAGTTCATTGGTGTCCTCATATTTCAATTCCGAGCACCGGTTCAAAAGATATAAATCCCGCTCGTATGTATACTAAACGTACCCGAACAAAACTTCAGAAAATTATTCCGGGCACACTGGGCCTCGGAATCAGGTGTCGTCAGAAACTGCGGACTCATAAAATTCCCGTGTATTTAAGAAAAAAAATTCCATGGGATTTCCGTGTCTTTAAATTCTCCCCACCTCAGGGCTTTACATCCCTGTAAGCTACAACACACACTAAGGGAACAAATGGGGGTACTGAGCATGCATCTGAGCATCCCACTCCCATGTGCTCTCTTGGAGGTTCCCGTGCTGCTATATAATGTGCTCTAGAGGAATTGAACATCCTCATAGGACCCAATCATGTCGATCCTTGATCTCCACTGGGACCTCCATGAATTTCACCCCATCAAAGATGTCCAGCTCCCCATGGTCAATGATGTGGGATGGGTCGTGCACGTATCTCCTCAGCTGAGATACGTGGAAGACGTCGTGCACCCGATGCAACTGAGTTGGAAGGGATAGGTGGTAATCCACCTCTCCTACTCTACTGAGGACCTGGAATGGTCCAATGAATCATGGAGATAACTTTCTGCCTCAACCAAATCTTCGTAGACCGCGTCGAGGTGAGACCCATAAGAAGACGTGGTTTCCATCCTCGAACTTTAGTGGTCATCATCTCCAATCAGCATAGGTCTTTTTTCTGCTCTGTGCAGTCTTCATCCGCTCCTTTATAATATCCACCTTCTCCATCATAGCATGAACCATCTCTGGTCCTACAAGTACTGACTCCCCTACGTCCGTCCAACACAGAGGTGATCTGCAAGGTCGGTCGTACAGTGCCTCGTAAGGTGTCATCCTGATGGTGGAGTGGTATCTGTTGTTGTACACAAACTCCACCAAGGGTAAGTGATCCTCCTAGCTACGACCAAAGTCAAGGACACAAGCACGGAGCATGTCCTCGAGTGTGTGGATTGTCTGCTTGGTCTGGACATCCGTTTGAGGATGGAAGGCGGTTCTCAAGTGAGGTTGTGTCCCAAAAGCCTCCTCCAACCCCTTCCAAATCCAGGAAGTAAAGCGTGCATCACGGTCAGAGACAATAGAATAAGGTACTCCATGTAAACGTACAATCTCCTGCACATAGAGGCGTCCCAATCTCTCTACCGAACCCTGCTCTCTGATCGGTAGGAAGTGGGCCGACTTGGTGATTCAGTCAATGATCACCCATATTGAGTCATGTCCTCTGGATGTATGTGGAAGTCCTGTCACGATATCCGTGTATATCCTGTCCCACTTACACTATGGGACCTCTAAGGGTTGTACCAATAATTTTGGTACCTGGTGCTCCACCTTCACTTGCTGACAAGTGAGGCTTCGCAAGACAAACTCTGATATCACCTTCTTTATACCCGGCCACCAGTGCAGTCATCTGAGGTCCTGATACATCTTCGCCACTCCTGGATGTACCATTAGAGGGGAAGTGTGGTACTCCCTCAACACCTCCTCCTGTAGTGTAACTGGTACCATGGTATGTCCTCTGAAGAGGATGACATGCTCCCCACCTTCAGAAAATCCATCAGGTGCCTTCCCTGAGGATATCTGAGCACATTGTTTCTCACAGTCAATGTCCCCACGCTATGCCTTCCTGACTCGCTGAAGGAGTAGAGGAGTGACTATTAGAGACTACAAAAAGGCAGCTCCATATCTATCCACAAAGGATATCTACAATGCGGTCAGCTGCTCCATCGCCTCTCCTAGTAGTTGAATGCCCGATCTCCTGCTGAGAGCATCTGCTGCAATGTTCCCCTTCCTAGGAGTATAGACTATCTCTAATTCATAGGCCTGGAGGAATTCGAACCATCGTCACTATCTCAGGTTCAGGTCCTTCTGTGAAAATATGTACCTGAGACTCTGGTGGTCAGAATAGACTATAAAATGCTCACCCATCAGAGAGTGCCGCCACATCTTCAAGGCGAAGACCACTGCTGCTAACTTCAGTTCATGGGTAGCGTAATTCTATTCGTGTTGTCTCAACTACCGTGAACCATATGAGATCACTGCTCTCTCCTGCATCAGGACACACCCGAGTCCGTCCCCTCATGCATCAAAATAAACTATATAACCTATGCCCTCCTCCGGTAGCCTCAAGATGGGCTCACTGGTCAACCTCTGCCTCAGCTCTTGAAAGATCTGCTAGCATCTATCTGACCACACGAAGGGTTTCCCCTTCTTCGTCAATGTTGAACGTAGTGCTGAAATTATGGAGAAGTCTAGTAAAAATATCTGATAGTACCGAGCCAGTCCCAGAAAACTTCGAACCTCTGTCACACTCCTGGGTGGCTCCCAAGTAAGTACTGTCTCGATATTCATTGGATCCACTACAACTCCAGCCTCCGAGATGATGTGTCCCAGAAAGTGAACCTCTCGAATATAGAAGTGGAACTTCGAGAGCTTACCATAATGTTGATGCTCTTGAATTGTATTCAGTACTACCCGAAAATGGTAGGTGTGCTCCTCCTCGGTAGTCGAGTAAATTAGTATGTCTTCGATGAAGACTACGACAAAACGATCAAGGTAAGGCTGGAATATCCTGTTCACGAGACTCATGAACACTGATGGTGCGTTGGATACGCCAAATGGAATAACCAAGAACTCATAGTGGCTATACCGACACCTGAAGGTCATCTTCTACACATCCTTGTCTCGAACTCTGAGCCGGTGATAGCCTGGCCTAAGGTCTATCTTCGAGAACCTACGTGCTCCCTTAAACTGATCAAAGAGGTCGTCAATCCTCGGGAGTGGGTACCTGTTCTTCACGGTCACCTGATTTAGGAGACGATAGTCAACACACCATCATAAACTCCCACCTGCCTTCTTGGCGAACAAAATCGGTGATGCCCAGGGTGAAACACTGGGTCAGATAAATCCCTTCCCCTGCAATTCCTCCAGCTGTACCCGTAGCTCAAAAAGCTCAGTGGGATCCATCAGATATGCTGGTGTAGATATCGATGTTGTCCCGAGGTACAGGTCAATGTAGAAGTCTACCTCTCTACGAGGAGGTAGTCATGGAATGTCGTCAGGAAGAACATCCGCGTACTAACCCACCAAAATCAGAAAACTCGGACTCCACACATCAACCGCTCTGAGGATGAGACTAAACAACTGATGTGTGATCAGTTGCTCCCTCCTCTGCGTAAGTCCATCCTGTGCTGCAAAGTCTCCCTTATCGTTGGTGAAGGTGAACCTGGTCCAATCCGTGCGGGTAAACCGCACATTGATCTTAATATATTCAAACTAAGCATGAACTGTGGATAACCAGTCTATACCCAAGATGATGCCGTAAGGCTTCGACGCCACTACAAGAAGATCCTAGATGAAGCTATCACCTCCTAGAGTAATCTCACACTACCAGCACCAGTGTGTAATCATTGATTCGTCTCCCATAAAATTCTCTATCCATAAGGATCGAGGCAACGGCTCCATCAGAATCTTTGAGCTCCGAACGAGGGAAGTGGAAATAAAAGAATGACTCGCACCTGTGTCTATAAGTACTACAGCAAGGGTGGAGTAGACACAGATAGTACCTAGAATCATCTCAGGTGTGTCGTGGTCATAGGCCTCGACTACCTGGAGCTGTGCTCGCCTCTATCTGCCAGCTCCCTGTGGTCGGGGTAGACATCCTGGTGGTGGTGGTGGTAGAGCCTCAAAACGTCATCCACCACCCGCTGCTCGGCCAGCTCCTCTGCCACGTCTTCCTGCTCCCTGTGGACCAACACGGTCAAACCTCTACCTCTACCTGGGAGGTCCCTCTACTGTCTGTTGCTCATCTGCACAGTGGGTCGGGCAGTCTCGAGCCATTTGGCCCTGCCCGCCGCATGCATAACACTGCCTGCTCCTCGTATAGCTGGCTCTGTCTCGTGTTCCCCACACAACCAAACCAATATCCTAGGGCCGCCCACCTGAGGGCCTGGTCCTCTTGGACCTCTACGTCATCTATCTACTTCCGGCTGTAGAAGACTCCGCTACGTGTCACCCTGTGGTGAGTCTCGCTGCTGGTGACTGCTCAACGAGAAAACTCTCTACTAGAAGGGCTCGCTCCAACACCCCCACCTGTATCAGAATGCTGAGGGGGATCATTTAAGCCCTGATCTCATGCCTGAGTCCCTACTCAAAGGTCTAGGCCCTGAAGAATAGGTCTCGTACCATATCTATGGAGTAGAGTGAGAGGTCAGGTAACCTCACTGAGTACTGAGCTACTATCATGCTTCCCTGCTACAGATGAAGTAACTCATGAATACACACCTCATGAAGGGTGGCTGGAACGAACTCCAAGTAGAAGAGACTCTCAAAGTCTGTCTAGAGTAATGATGCCTTGTCATGCACCTAGAGCATCAGACTCCACCATTTTCCGGTCGCCACATGTAGGAGACTCGCGGAAAGGATCAACATGAGGTCGGCTGGTGTCCATACCAATCTGAAAACTCTCACGACAGCCTCCAGCCAATCCTCAGCTGCTTGTGGGTCCGTCTCTCCCAAGAAGATGGGCGGCCTCTAGAACTGGAGCTCGTACAATGCACTCAGGCGGCATGCACTCTCTGCTACTAGAACTGGCGGTATCGGTGGCCCAGCAGGTAGTGGTACCGCTGGTGCCTCCGCTGTGATGGGGCCCTGCACCAAGGCCTCATCGCTCGGTGGGCTACCATCTCATACGTGACTCGAAACCCTAGATGGATGCCTTCATGGGGCCATCTTGAAATGAAATAGTTGCTCCATGGTTAAAACAGTATACCTGGTGAGCTGACACAAAGTAATCATGAAGAAATCTTTTTTCAAAGGAAACACGCACGCAATCAGTGTTTTCATGCACTGAGTTAGATATCGGAAGTTAGAGTCCAAGTGTATTGATACGTTAGCCATCACACCAACACCGGTTTCCCAAAACTGATAACCACACTCAAAACACTTAACACTATTGTTGTAAAAAGAATCAGAGTCCAAGTTCTACGGTAGAACCGACTCCTCTGATACCAATTTGTCATGACCCCTCATCGGGGCCCATGTCATGACTACCCCAAGCCCACCTTCCATAGGTCAGGGACTGGCAACTAGCACCAAAGGCGTAATCCCTATAAAAAGGGAAGGCATTTCTTTTTAACCTGTAACACATACACAGCCTGAACACAAGTAGTAGAGTACGCAACTGAAAGTAAACACTAAGTAAAACTGTATACAAAATTATGTGCTGAAAGGAAAGGGGCTGGAAATACAAGCCCAGTAGTAAATTACAACAACTGTAAAGCTAGTACAACTGCAGAAAGGTAAACAACAACTACTGAGTTGTCCTATGGGAATCCCACCTGAAGGGTGGGTATAGATGGCCTCCTCAGCACCCCAGGTCCGTCTATCCGCTCTGAGTACATCTCGCCAGGTGGTCCACCTCCGAGTATTGTCCAACTCTACAACTCTTTGCCTCGATCAATGTTGTCTGTCATCTGCAACCAACATAGAGATGTGCGGGCATAGCCCATGCAGGGGTGAGTATAACAATACTCATTAGGGGACCCCGAGACCCCCAAAAGTCTCCTAGAAACCAAAAAGGATAAACCATAGTAGAAAGGTACATTAACGAAGTATCAACCAACCCTACTTAGGTATATTCCCATACATATACCTAAGTCACCAGTCACAGCCCGACTCCAACTCTTGAACCCAATCACGACCTAGTCCACAGAGGAAGTAAATTCAATCATATAGATGATAATTATTGAAATACAAGACTCAACTCACACTGTCATACATCTTTCGTAGAGCGATAGAGAAGATCAGATGTAGTCACTGATTCGTCTAAGGTGTCAGACCCACATAGGATATAGGACCAGCTAAGCTATCAAACCCACACATGAGACATGACCAGCTACTCTGTCAGACCCACACAGGATACAAGAATAGAATTAAGAACTGTCAGACCCACAGAGGATCTCAGTACAGTAGTCATCGCTGTCGAACCCACAGAGGATTCCAGTTCAATAATCATCGTTGTCGAACCCATAGAGGATTTCAGTTTAGTAATCATCACTATCGAACCTGCATAGGATTCAAGTTCAGTAATCATCACTACCGAACCCACGTAGGAATTCGGTTCAGTAATCATTGCGGTCGAACCCACGTAGGATTCCGATACAATAGTCATCGCAGCAAGCTCTAGGGTTCCCGCACACAGCACGCTCGATTCTAGGAGGGTCCACTCCTCGAGCCAAGTTATGATACATCAAATACCATTTAGTCTTGATTTTATGTATCATTTAGTTCCGTATCATCATAAGAAACCCAATGCGACATACGGCGCGTCAATCGGACTCCCGGTCTGAGAGTTATTAGCATTTCGGTTCTAGGGGCCTGGTTGGATTTACACTCATTCCAAACCCAGCCTTTTCCAAATTTGTCCAAATCTAACTTAGATTATTTCAAAAGGACCTCCTCATAGCGAGGGTCCCAGTGTTATAGATGACGCATCGATCAGACGCGCGGTCTAGGAGATATTCGCGTTTAAGTGAAGACGAGTCTGGCCCGTCAAGCCCAGTTGGATGGCGGGTCGGCTCGACCCAGTTCGGCGGGTCCTACCCGGTTGGGGGGGGGTCGGCCCTGCCTGGTGGGGCGCGGCCCACCCACATGCCAGTTCGGCTCCCCTGGAGGCGCCAAGCAGCGCTGCCCCTCCTCTGCCCGGCCAGCCATAGCCGGCCGATTCTGTCCGGCGCGAGCGGCCCACACAGCGGGCCGCGATTCTCCCCATGCAGCGCCAAGCGGTGCTGCGGTCTTCCAGACCGACTGGGAGGTGGCCGGTCGGTTCGCCCAGAAGAGCAGCCCACACAGCGGGCCGTTTTCTTCTCCTCGTGGCGCCTACTGGCACCGCTGTCCTTCAGCCCGACCGGCAGGCGGTCGGCCTGTTCCTCCAACCGAACAGCCCGCAGTTGCGGGCCGCAGTCTCCCTCCACACGGCGCCTATAGGCGCCGCGGTCATCCAGAAGGCTGGTCGGATTAGCTGGTCGGTCGTCCCGCGGACCGGCTCCATGGCGTTAGGTTTACTCGGCCGCCTCCGCACCTCCACCGCGGCGCGGCGGTGTCGCGGTCCTACTGCTCTCTACGTGGCGCAACAGCGGCGCAACACCTCCACCGTCGCGGCTCTTCTTCGGCGCGGTGCGACAGCACCACGCCTTTTTGGCTCCACCTCTGATGTCAACCAAATGAGATTCAACGGAGGGTCGTTCGGATGTGTATGTTCATCTCGCGCCCTCCGCGTTAGGTGATATCAATTTTCCACCATCAAACCAAAGTAAACATTGAAGAATCGAGGATATAATTTTATTCATTTAAAATTAAAAAAATCCCCCAACCTCGATTCAAGAACATTTTCGAAGTTGCGGAATAAGGTGTCACGGAAGATGGATGACATTCCATCAACGTCAGAGGGAGAGTTGTTGTCGTTGGCGACGTTCTTTGCAGGTGTTGTCTTCCCTTGCTTTCCCTGATTGGAAAGGAAGGAGACGCATCGTCGTTCTTTGGTGGAGACAGCATTCTTCGTTCGAAGAAAGATCTCCCTATTTCTCTAAGGCTCCACCAATACTCCCAAGCTCTCCAACGATTATGCCAAGCCCAAATAAAATAATAGCTTCACTTATTTAAAGTTGGCATAATGTTTTCAAAATTCAAACACTAAAAATAGTCAATTAATTGTGGAGCTCAATTAATTAATTAATGGTGTTGGAAAATTAATGATAGAAAGTGGGAGGTGGAGAGTCCTCAAAATTAAAAAGGGAGGTGGAAAGTGGAGGGTTTAACCACATCAATGGGGGGTTTCAAGAGTTTCAAGGGGGAGTTGAGGGGTTTGTGTTCGTGTGGACTCCACCACACAATATCCTCCCATGGTAGGTTATATGGGAGGTGGACCCACTTCCAACTTCCCTTTGGTGGATTTAACCACCACCCACATAAAAATATGTGAATCATATTTTTATTTATTTAAATTAGAAAACCCCAAAAAATAACTTCCAACCTGTATAAAACGCAACTGCGGTAAAGGTCTCCTTAAGTGAATATCGGTGCTGCGAGTTCATCGGTGTCCTTGGATTTCAATTCCGAACATCGGTTTAAAAGATATAAAATCATGCTCTTACGTCTACTGAAGGTACCCGAACAAAACTTCAGAAAATTATTTTGGGCACACCGGCCCTCGAAATCAGGTGTCTTCAGAAACTGAGGACTCATAAAATTCCCATGTATTTAAGAAAAAAATTTCCATGGGATTTCTGGGTCTTTACAAACTAACTATAAGGCCCTTGCCTTAAAACATTACTTAATCTTGATATCATTCAATAATCTGAATTTAATTCAAATTGAGGATCTTTTTAGGTTTAGAGTTTTAGAAAATTAGGTCATAACCATTACATTACATCTCAACCATTACAAAGAATACACTTATAATCTATCCAATTTTTTCACAATAATAAATCTCCTTAAATAAAACAAGATTTTTTTTTCATGATAAAAACCGTCTTGAATTATTCCTTTCTCTTACCCTTCCTTATAACCTTTAAAAAACATTTCAAAAACATGGGATGAACATAAAAATCTCAGTAAGTAATATAAAATAACGAATAAAACCGTTATTCCATGAATATTTAAAAACCATGATTAAATTTTTAAAAAATAATAATTTTCACCCATAAAACAAAAACTACTTATCTTACATCATGTAGTTATAAGATTCTTACAAATGTTCATAGAAATCATAAAACATAAAGGTAACTTGTGGAATCCATATCATAATTACATCATAGCTTTCACAGCTATATAGAGAGTAACCATCATAGTTACATTTGGAATACTCATCTCAGTATATTCCCTAAATCTCTTATGATAAACCTTAACAATGACCTTTTTCATGTTACCCAATGCATTGGAGAGTTATCATGGAATCACCCACCCTAGGTTTGTCACAGAACAACCCGTATTTGGTTTATCACATAACTACCCGTCAAATGTCCAAGTACCACTACATAATCATAACACATAAAATATTGAAATTATCAATATTTCACTCATCAATCATAGGAAATCAATTCAAGCTGTTGAAATATTTAATCAATTTCCAAAACCATTTAATACATTTAATAAAGTGATTTTTGAATTAAAGTGTCCCATACCACTTTGAAATTTTTGAAATAAATTATCATTTTAAAACATGCTTTCCCATATAAATAAATTCTTAAAAACTATTTTGAAAACATGGAAATTAATTAGAAATATTTAGAATTATAAATCATAAAACATTTAAAATGATGTTTTAGTTAAAGTTATATGTTTATGTTATATTTCTCTTTAATTTAAATTAATTTGTATAACATTTCATTATCACACCCAAGTTGCTCCATGGGGTCCTAAAATCGACAAACGAATTCCCATGGTCATAAATATGTCATAAAATAGGAATATGACACATGTTAGGGTAGTTTTATATAATTATAAATTTATTTTTTACCTTAATTTACCATATTTTCCCTTTAACCATGGTAAATAAAAATAATTACTAAAATTACTAATCATAATGTCAACAAATAAAAGGTACGTATTTAAAAAAATTAGACCTTTTGATTCCAAATATGGAATCCATTATTCCAAATTCAAATCACATAACTTGTATAAATTAATTTAAAATTAATTCTCGTTGTCAAAACCAAAAAACCGGTTTTTAAGAAGTAAAAACTATCAAAAGATTAACTTGTGTTTATGACCAATTTAAAATTGAAATTACTTATAATGAACAAAATTGGATTAAATGATAAAAACATAATCCAATTACACTTTAATCCGATTAAAATGAAAATCTAATTATATAAATAAATTAGATGAAAAGGCAGTTTCGAATTAAAATGTTGTATTTTTTAGTATTCATTAAAAAATGAACTTTATTAGAAAGTTACCAAAAATTTAACCCAAGTAAATTTTGATTTACCTCTTCTATAGAAGAATTTTATTTTGTTAAATAAAACTTATAAAGGTGAAAAGGTTTTTAAAAAAAATCTATTAAAATGTGGTAAACTGACCTTTTGAAAAGATTAGAATATTTTATGCCTAAAATTGGATTCATTCTCCTTTTAAGCCTCTAAAATTCATTGGATAAATGTGAAAACATTTAAAAAATATGTAAAATCATAATATTGTTAATTATGTTCATTCCCGACAATACAAATTCTAGGTGTTAACAACCATTTAAAACAATAATTTTATTATTGTATTGTTTTTTGGTATAACTCAATGTTTTTTCAATGTAAGATTTTGGAGAAACCCGTTGTTGTGTGTTGAGTATGCTATCAAAAAAAGTGTCCTATTTAATGTAAAATTAATATCTAATTCATAAATTTTAATAGATATGAAAATGTATTATTATATAAATACCTAGGATGTTACAATGAGGGATGTTCATCTTCTAGAAATGAGATAAAGAAATAGGGAGGTGAGGTATTAATTCCATTAATGGAAAAAATGTAATTTCACCCACAAAAATGGGGGCACACATTTTGGCCAAACTGTGAAAAAACTCGGCTGCCTCCACTGTCTAATGAGGGACCCCACAAGGTTTTCTTATCCATGTGCAAACCATGAACATAGAATTATCCTGAAACCTCTAAAACTCACACGAGCATGCACCCTGGCTCACATAGTTGCAGAAAAACCATGCAGACCTCTACTCCCCGATGAAGTGCACCACACTATTTGGGAGAATTAATTAAAATGATGAAGTTACAGTGTTACTCATGAATAAAACACCATGATCATTCTCGTTGATCATAATCCTAGTAAATATTAAATAAGTTTCAGAAAAAGTAGAATAAGTTGATTTTGAGAGATTTCCACACTACAAAATGAAGTTTCATGTCACCATTCTTACATAGAAATATCAAGATAACTAAATCAAGTGGATTTAGTGAAGCGGATGGTCATTATAATTTTAATATAACTTTAATTAATTAATCTATGTCTTCAATCAAACATTTAGTAATAATTTGATTAATGTTTTCACTTGAAAATTCTATGTTTTAAGGGATGAGTTTTTCATAAGCATTGAAAGGAAGCACATGGGAAGATTCTGTGAATTGAAGGCTGATATTTGAGGGAGTTTGAATATGTGAAAAAATTAACACAACTTAAACTATTACATGTTCATATTTATATATATATACATACATAGATATATCATGTGAGCTGAAAAAAGGAGAGAGTGTTCAAATGTAACTACTACACATTTGGAATGGGGAAAAAGGTGGGAAGAACCAAAAAAAATAACAACTACAAATCTTGTGTATCAAATTGAATAAGAAGGTGTCTTAGTGGTATTACTATTGGTAGAATAAAATGAATAAAAGAAGACATAATATGGCTGAAAAATCCTTTTTGATCACATCATGGTTGATGTAACTGAGTGAGACAGCTTACATTCATCACTCGTTGTCAATGTTTATAGAATGAATAGTTCATATGTGATATTTCTTATTATATAACAAGATAATATGATGATAGATTTATACTTCAATAATAAATTCTATAAGTTTAATGAAACATGATGTTTCCTATTTTGTTGCTAAAAAGAAGAAGTAGATCTATCCATATAGTATATGAGGTACTTGAGCCAGCACTGGTGATCTTGCTTCATAGAAGTACAAACTAATTATCTTGTATGAAAGGACTACAAGACTTCACTTTCTCTATACCTAGTTAGTTCCAGGATAACTAGTACAGGTCATACCCTTTGTTTTGTGTTATTTTCTAATAAGAAGGATGTTGTTCATGTGGGATAATAATCACATCACTACTGAAAATTTGAGCTATACCAATGGTTATACACCAATGGTTTGAAGAACCATTTGTATAGGCATCCTATACTATTGTTTTAGTCAAAACTTGCGTATAGGTATGTATATGGACAACTATACCAACAATTTGATCAAACTATTGGTATAGTTAATTTTCCAAGACACCTATACCAATAGTTTGCCTAAACCATTGGTATAGGTATGTATATGGAGACCAATAACAACAATTTTTCCAAACCATTGGTATAAGTATGTATTTGGACACCTATAAATAACCCTGAAATTTATTAATATGGTTGATGAAGAAGGAATGGTAGTGATGGAGATTTTTTAGGGATAAGGATGATGTTTAATAGCATTAGATAGTTCCTCCATTAGAGAGGTGAAGGCTGCACTTGGGGATGGGGGTCGTCCAGCAGTTGCATGGGGCTTTGATCTTATGAACCCTTGTGGTTGGGCATATCATGTGGTGCACCTATACATAGACATGGGCACATGCCTTGGATGATGTCTGTAACATTATCCCCTCTCCCAATATCACACTTTCACTACACCTATATTCAATGCATGGTTTAAAAATAACCCAAAAAAATAAATTGTAAATGTGGCCGAGTACCATAAAAGGGAAGAAGAAAAATGGTGAGGGCGATTCTCATGATATTGTTTCCCCACAATGAGTTTACAATATAGAGTATAGTCACACTTAAAGTGGGTAGAAACAATGGACTCTGGAAAGATTCCATATTTTGTGTTGTACTCCTAGGTCTTATGTTTGTTGATATTTGGGTACCCAAAGTCCAATGGAACCGGACAAGTCAAGAATGGATGTGGCATTAGTGGACTATACATATTGACCTTATAAAAACAGCCAAGTTTCACCAATTTTCACACATCAATAAATTCACACAATTTTGTATACATGTACTTATAATTATGTGGTTGTGCATATATTTAAAATTTTATAGGTCAGTATAATTGATGTTATATCATCATAAGTTTATTTTTTCTCATGATTTTGGGTTTCTAAATGTTAAGATTACCTATATTACGGTCACGCATGCATATGTTATGTATTCATCGTGAATATGTAGTTGGGGTCTTGGTCTAGTGGTACGCACCCCATAATACTGCATCATAATAGAGGGATCAATACCTACAGGTCCCCATTTATGGGTATTTCAATTGATAGTGGTGTTGAAATTGGGGGGTGTATAAGGAGGTGGTGGCTGGTATCGATGAAACTGATGGGGCTCGTGGCTAGTTCATTTCCTGAAGGATGGTGGCAGCTATGCTTGGTGGTGCCGACAGGGTTCGTGGTAGGCAAGCCCGGTGCAGCGAGGGTGGGGTGGGGTAGAGAAGACATATGTGGTAGGAGGTAGTGTCCTCATCGAGGACGTAGGCTGATCGGGCCCAGGTAGATCTTCTTTACTGATGGTAGGCATGATAGAGTGTACACTACAGGAAAACGGTCGTTTCGCGGCGGTTTTTTCAAGGCGGTTTTAAAAACTGCCGCTAAATGTTTTTCAGGCCGCTATTTCGCCACGGTTTTTTCACGGCGGTTTACAAAACCGCCGCGAAATGGCTTAATTTTTTTTAATTTTTATTTTATTTTTTCAAGGATTAGAGGCGGTTTGGGTAAAACCACCGCGAAATGAAAGAAAAAAAAATAAAAAAACATGAGAAACCCCAAAATCACTAAGATGACCATAACTTTTGATCCGGGCCTCCGTTAGAGCGCCACGACCAGTCAAATAGAATCTCATGAAGAGATCTAGAGGCATGTATAATAAAAAATGTGAGACGGTCTAAGGTGAAGAAGATATGAGAGTTATACAAAAGTTGAAAAAAGTTCTCCAACTTCAAACGATCATAACTTTCGCTTTGGGTGTCCATTTGGGCTCTACCACATATCAAATCGACGCTAAAGAAGAGAGCTATGCACTAATTTAATACAAGGAAGCTTATGTCGTGTTTTTAGACCCCAAAACCCCTTAGAAGGCCTCTGAAACCCCATTTCTGTCACCAGTGTCCCATCAAACTTGTCTTTAAACAGACATAACTTTTGATCTGCGTGTCAGTTCGGTCTCCTCCGCCTGCCAGATCGTAGTTATTTCCATGAGCTTCAGTTTGACTCATCGCGGCGCCCACATGGACTCTTGGATCATAAGTTATGGCCTTTTTAGTGGGTATTGGGTTTGTTACATTTTTCGATGCCTCGTTTCTCGCACCCGTTCCCCGTCAGTTTTTTTAAATGGTTGTAACTTTCGATCTGCCGGTCCATTCAGTCTCTTTCACCTATCAGCTCAAAGATCATTTTAGGATCTTTGATTTGACTGGTCGCAGATCTGGAATGGACTCTCGGATCATAAGTTATCTCTGTTAATGTGAGTCCAATGTTTTTGTCACTTTATGACCGTTTTGACGGGTTTTAACGGTTGCTCCATTTATTACCATTTTTTTGGATTTCCATGACTTGTTATCTTTATCAATGGTTTTTTGTGGGTTATTATGTTGATTATGTTGAATTCCTAAGGGGTTTTCTAGAGTTTTTATGAGTTTTCATGCGTTCTCATGCTTTCTAATGCTTCCTTATTCATGCTTCACCATCTGTTTTCATGCGTTTTCATAATTTTTCATCCCTTATCATGCCTTTTCATACTTTTCCATATCTTTCATTTATTATTTATTATTTATTATTTATTATTTATAATATACTTTAATTTATTTATTATCTATTATTGGTTACTGGTTATTTATTATTTATTATTTATATTTATTTATAATTTATTATTATTTATTATTTATTATTTATTATTTATTATTTATTATTTATTATATATTATATATTATTATTATTATTAATGTTTTATTTATTATATATTATATGTTATATGTTATATATATAGATTATTATTTAGTTATTATATATTATATATTATTATTTATTGTTTATTATTTATTATTTATTATTTATTTATTTATAATTATTAATTATGTGTTATTTATTATTATTTATTAATTATTATTTATTCTTTATTATTTATTATTTATTATTTATTATTTATTATTATTATTTATTATTTATTATTTATTATTTATTATTTATTATTTATTATTTATTTATTATTTTTTATTTTTTATTTTTTCTTATTATTATTTATTATTATTATTTATTATATATTATATATTATATATTATTTATTAGTTATTATTTATTATTTATTATTTATTATTTATTATTATTATTTATTATTTATTATTTATTATTTATTACATATTATTTATTATTTATTATATATGTATTATTATCTACTATTAATTGTTGTTTATTATTTATTATTTATTATTTATTATTTATTTAATTATAATTATTAATTATGTGTTATTTATTATTATAATTCTTATTCATTTTTTTATTTTTTATTTATTATTTATTATTATTTATTATTATTTATTTTTCATTTTTTATTATTTATTATTTATTATTTATTATTATTTATAATTTATAATTTATAATTTATAATTTATTTTTTTTTTATTATTATTTATTATTATTTATTATTTATTATTTATTATTTATTGTTTATCATTTATTGTTTGTTATTTATTGCTTTTTATTTTTTATTTATTATTTATTATTTATTATTTATTTTTATTCTTTATTCTTTATTCTTTATTCTTTATTCTTTTAAATTTGTAATTTTATTATTTTATTATTTTATTTTCATAATTTTATAATTTATGTAAATATTATTATAATTTATCTGTTATTTATTATAATAAACAGTAAATAATAATAAATAACTCAATAAATAACTAATAAATCAATATTTATTAATTATTAATTATTACTTATTAATTATTGATTATTTCTTATTGTTTTATTACTATTGAGTTTATATTTATTAGTTATGTATTATTTGTTTTTTCAATTAGTATATATAAGTATAGTAAATTCTGTTTATTAACCACATGACGAGCTTGCTGGAGTGGTAAAGTCTTTGGAAAATATGCAAGAGGTTAGGGGTTCAAATATCACCAAACGCAGTATTTCTTTATATTTCATGGGCATGTGCATGCATGCATGGATAAAGTAAATAAAGTAATATGAATTAAATGAAATAAATATGAAATAAATGAAATAAATACGAAATATATAAATAAAATTTGAAATAAATAATTAAAATACCAAATAAATAAATAAATAAGATGCGGAATAAATAAATAAATGAAATACAAATAAATAAAATAAATACAAACTAAATAAAATAAATACGAAATAAATAAAATAAATAAAATAAATAATTAATTAATTAATTAATTAAAAAATTAAAAAAAAAAATTAAAAAATTTTAAAAAAATTAAAAAAAATTAAAAAAACTGCCACTAAAAAACCACCTCAAAACGTTTTATGACAGTTTTGAAAACCACCGCGAATACTTTCTCGACGCACAATTTAGCGGCGGTTTTTCAAAACCGCTGCCAATCGGTTTAGCAGCGGTTTAGACCGCCGCGAAACGGAAAAAAAAACCACCGCTAAATCCGCATTTTTCCGTAGTGGTAGTAGGATGGTGAAGATGTCTGTAGAAGGGTGTTAGGCAGTAGTGCAAGATCACATAGTAGTGGTCATCGGTGGAGGTTGCGGCTGCTTCGACGGATGGAAAAAAGGTCAGATTCCAAATGCAATCCTAGATGTTGTTTAGAGCAGGAAGCAACCACCAGCATTGAAAAATCAAATTAGATGTTTGAGAGGGTTTGGCTTTAGCCATCGATACCAGGCACCATGTAGTTCTTCATGGAGCAATTCTAGATGATCATGCCTTGAAGGTCGGGTGCTTAGGAGTAACTTTATGGATCAGCTAGGGAGGAGTTTGTATTATGTGTCTAATATTTGGGCTTCATATTCCATGTTCAAGGCCTAGCGCCTTTCGGCCTTCGGTCCTTGTAAAGGTTACCCCTTGACCAGATTGAATAAAGGTGACTATTTAAAAATTAATAAATATGTCTGGTCTCTGGGATTTCACACTATTAATCATGAATGTTCATTTATACATACCATTATTATGTTTTCCATATATGTGATGACTCGTTTTTTATGATCTATACTTTACAAGGCATATGATCCATTCATGTTGTACCCATAAACTTATTTTGTTCTCGTAAATACTACTAAAATTAAAATAAGTATATTTAAATAATAAATATATTTATTATATTTATAATTATACATTTTTAATTATATATAAATGCCTTTTAAATATAATTATAACTTTATATATATAAATATATATTTAAATAATTATGAAATTATAATAAATTCAATTATTATAAATCTCTATATATATATTTATATATTAACAATATTATATATATATATATATATAATTATATCTAAATATTAATAAATATATTTATTTTTACTTATAATTATATCTATATTTATTTATTTATTTAAAAATTATAAAATTATAATAAATATAATTATTGTATTTATATTTTTATAAATATATATACTAAGAATGTTAGGTACCGAGTGTACATGGCTCTAAAAAAATATTAGATAAAATAAAATTACAACAAAGACAAAAATGTGGCACATAAAAGTACACTAGTAAATGAGAGTGACCCGAACACCACTCAAGATGGAAAGATCTCTAAACAAATTTAAAGGGTCTAAAAACCCACAACAAAATGACCCAAAAGCCCGAAACACCATCACTAACCAAACCAAATCCCCCAATACCCATTCAGATCCATAGCTAGATCCAGAAATACACCGCATATATGCCAGGAAGGTAGAAAAACCAATCTATCTCTCGCCAGTCTCATTACCAAAACTGAGGTCATCCCATCACACACCCTAAGGTCAACAAAAATTGTGTCCCGAGCACCTGAACGTCTCCATCACTATGCCAAAGCGCCTCTACAGCTTGTACCCAAGCATCCCACCATCTGCACTCATTCCCCACCAGACTCCCATGGTTGGGCTCCCTTTCATTCCCACTGAAGGGTGGGCTTTTGTCATCACTATCGTTGGGGTAGATTGTCAAATCTTCCCATCACTTGGGTCCCATGACGCTGGTACCCAATACACCTGCTACTTATGGCCGCTGCCAGGATCCCACACCCACAATGCCTCAAGTCACTGATAAATCACTCGCTATAAGCCCTTTGCCGCCACCCATGATCCAAGAACCTAGAATCATTGGTCCATAATAGAGGTCATCCCTGCCTCCTATTAAGGACATCTTTCATCTGCTCATGCTTGAATTCCATCAGTAGTAGAAGTGTCTAAATATATATAATTATATAAATATATACAAATATTTATAAATTTATTTATTATACATATAATTATAAATATATATATATTTATTTATTATATATATAATTATATATGTGTGTATATAATAAGATAAATAAATTATTAACATTAAATATTTTTCACCACTTATTTAGAACTGATATAAATAGCCCTTTATCAGCGCTAAAAAAGATCTGATAATTCTATTCTTTATCAGTACAATAATTTTAGCGCTAATAAAAACCAGTTTTATCAACACTTTTTTATCATTGATATAGATGTTTTTTATCAATAATTTCTATTTTAGTGCTGAGAAAACACCTATTTATTGGCACTTTGTTTAGCATTCCTATAAAACTCTTCCCTGAGGTTATAAAAATAAACCTCACAGAGTATCCTTCCTTTGTGCCTTCAAGTTTCCCAGATCTGTAGTGATGTTTTCGTTTCTCCCTAACTTTTCCTTCACCTTCTCTATCATCATCACTCCCTACCCTACCGGCATTTCCCCCTGCCGACATCTCTTCCCACCCTACCATCGTCACTACCTACTGCCTTTTCCCCTTGCTGCCATCACTCCACGGCATGCCGTTATCGCTCCCTTCCACTCTAAGAAATAAGATTATTTATCCTCCTTTTTAATTATTTCCTTCAATATGTTTTCATTATGGGTTGAACATTTGAGACCTAGATATCCATGAACAGGTTTCTAGGTGTTTCTATTTTGGTTCCATGATAGATGTTGAGATTTTTTGAGTTTTGATGTTACTTTTCTGTATGGTTAATGTGTTTGGTAGAAGAATTTTGGTTTTTTGGCTGTTTTAGGGAAGTTTTTATTTCCTAACATTTTTCTTTTAAAGATAGAGTGTGTGCACGTGGTAGACCCACCATTTAAAATTATGTATGATTTTTGGGGATACCCTAGTAGGTATCAATGTTTTTCGTGCCTTTTTTCCCTCGTTGATTCATTGAATTTCTCTTAGATATGTTTTATTTTTTATGAGGATGCTCTTTTTTTATCGTAAGGAATAGTTTTATTAAAGGTATCTATTATTAGTATATATTCAATCCCCCTATAACACTCACTTTTTCTAAAGACATTAATGTTTTAAAGTGATTGGTCACCGTCCATCCTTTGGAAATGGATTTATAAGGGAAGAAAGTGTTATGGTGCTGAGTTTGCAACATTTTGTGTTAATATAGTTAAATATTATATTGTACTTTAAATAATTATATGTTAATTTATATTTTGGTATTTTTTATGCAGAAAGTTTTAAAATATTAAAATTTCTATGGGTCACATAGTTAGAAAGTACGGTTTGATAAACTATTTGGAAACTATTATTATATTCAATAGCCATATTTTCTATTATCTAAATGGTTTTTCAAATATTTTATATTTATTTAAAATATATATTCTTTTATAAATTATATATAATTTCATAATTCTAAATATGTCTATAATTTGATATACTAATATAAATATATACACATTTATAATTTATACTTTTATTCATGTATACTTTTTTTTAATTTATCAATAGATTAATACTTTTAAACTTTTATAAAATTTATTTCTATAAATTATACTTTTATATTTTTATAATTTTTTAATATTATTATTATTTTTTGAAAACTTTAATTTGTATAATTAAGAGTTATTTTATTATATGAAATGTTTTATGTTTTAAATCATAATGGATAGATTGATAGATGGAATCGGGCATGGTTGTTTCCTTTAGAACTGATGTCTCACCCGCTAAATTTTTTTGTTGAGTGTTTGGAATGGGCCTATAATCTATCTTCGCAATTTCTCTCAAGGTTTTAGTGATTATTGATCCCAAAAAATAATCAATGTTGTTATATTCAAGAGATTCAATCCAATAAAACAAATTTCCCTCACGTGAATAAATTAAATCAATCTAATCTTGACTTAAACATCCTTTAATAATTCATTAATATTCACTAATATCACTTTTAACATTCTGAAACCAACTCACCTCATTAAACTCCTCATCATCATAACTAATTTTATTTATTGGATTATAGATGTTGAGATCAAGGCTCATATTTTCAATGGTTGTCATATTTCTATTACTAAATCAAATGAATGAGTTGCTTGTTTAAAGGATGGGATTACCACGAATAATACAGGTTTTTAGGTAACTATATTGTCACAGTAAGTTTAGGGAAGGGACAAACTAAGTGGGATTAGGTTCTTTATGAGTTTTATTTATTTTTAATTCAAATTTTATTGATGAAACCTTATTATTCATTTTCTTCATTGATTTCATAATTTCTCATGTAATGGTTATGGGATAATTTGGATAGGGGGTTGAGCTGGTTGGTTTATCTCAAGAATATATTTATGATGTTGGATGGTCATTGTACCTTAGTCTAAAATTGTTTTAATGTTGATGATTTTTGAAATTTAAAGAACTGACCTCCAATGGAGTAATTATATTATTAAATTAAATTACCCATTTCCTTTAAAGAATTATGAAATTATTTGAAACATTTTAAATATTGGTTTCACCTTATTTTAAAGGCCCCTTTTGTGTATTAATTTTGTTAAATATTAATATTACTGAATCAAATAGGATTGATATGAATAGAGAATGTATGGATCCCAATCATATTTACTATTTATGTGGTTCCATTCATTTGATCATTTTCCTTTGTAACATGAGTGTGGTTTCTATAGGATTTTAGAAATGGTTTACAAAGTGTGTTTCATTAAATCCAAAGGTAGATCTCATGAGACTCACAAGGTACACCTAGATTTTTTCTATTAACCATAAAATCAATATTTATTATGTCATGAATGGACTAAAATAGAACAATTTTATAATATTATACTTTCATAAATTTTACATTTATATATTATAATTTTATACTTTTAATTTTTTTTTAAAAATACTTTTATAACATATATATAATTTTATATAGTTTAATAAATTTATATACATTTATAAATTATGTATATTTCTATAAAATATCTATTCTTTTATAAAATGTATAAAATTTTGTACTTCTATATGTTGTAGTTGGTGTCCTATGACCAAATGTTTCTACGTTTATTACATAAGTATTCAATGTATTGAATATTAATAAAACATCTTATTATATATTGTTTATTTTTCTCAATGACTCTAATGTAATAATTTTCGAGAATATACATCACATTGATAAGGTCATAACAGTTCCCCACTATGATGATAAACTTGATGTGCTATGATGATATTCTAAAATCATGATTTGTAGTTGGATAATGTACAATAATGGTACACATAGTACATAGACTGTCAGGTTCAAGTAATCATAATAAGATGAGGCTTCTTCTCATGATGTTCTCACTTGGTAATCTCCAAGATGGAAAGTTAAGATAATAGACCCACCAATATGAATTCCACATGTTTTTGTGTCATCAAATATTCCAATCTATGAGCGTGTGTGATGGTCCTCATACTTTAATATTATTATTAATACATGTTACAACTCACATAATTAGATGTATTTCATAAACCATGATGATAATAATTCATGGAGATGTTGGATATATTGGTTGCATCATGAGTGGAGTGTCATTAATGAATAAGTTGTGGAAGGATTTTTATCATCCATCTTTATGAAAGTTGATATCCCAGACCTCTAATTGGAATAGAACCATTGCATTAAATTCCATAGCCATGGTGTAACGACCTGTTTATTTCAGATAGTCCAAGAAAGACATATCAAGCATATAGTTTGGTGACACAAATAGCCTTCATGATGAGATACTATGACAATGGGATTATATTATACGGTGAGCCTTCGTATGTGGTTGTTGACATTGTGACATTATGTTCTTTCTCTTGGGTGCCTTGACCCATTGCTATAATGTAATCTTGGACTTTAGGCAAGCCCGCCTAATTATAATGAGAAAAAAATCCTATAGGGTCACAAACTATGTGTTTCTATTGATCTTGATTAAATTATATTTTATTTTAATTAATGGGATAAATATTATTATCAATTACAAGAAATAATTTCATTCCATTTGTATCGATCTCATAAATTAAAAAATTATTTTTCTCCGACATGTGAATAAAATATTTGTCTTATTTATTGAATATTTCAATAAATATTTTTTATATAGATTGTGAATAAAAAATCTATTTATGATTAAAATATTTATTTGGTTTTCTTTAAGTTCATGATGTGTTTGGATATACCAATACCAATTTCAGTAACAAATATTAATTAACTGGACCATTACATATTATTTTTTATTGTGCAAGTTTGTTCACACCATAATATAGTAATAATATAATTATTATTATGTAGAAGATTCTTTATTATAGGTAATAAATGTTATTTCAGGTATGGTATGAAATTAAATACTATTTTAACTTAAAATACTTACTCTATAAATAGAAAGTTATGTCTATTGTGTAGAGAATCTAAAAACTAAGAATAGAGAATTTTTTCACACAATGAATTCTCTCTCAACTCCTCCTACTCTCTCCCTTATACGAATGACAAGTACACGAGATATTTCTTCAAGACTGAAGAATGAGCTATCAAGAACGAACAATGCAAGACATTCGACTCGTCATTCTAGCACCCAAAGATTGAGTGGTGTTTCTTGGAGATCATAGTATCACGTGTTGGTCACTGTTAGAGGTTATATATTAATAGATCCTCGTAGCACAATGAAGGTAAACTGAAAGGGTATTTCTGGATGATCAACATTCACCAATGAAGAAAGTTTCTAAGCCTAGGTATTTATTTATTCAGATATTAAATAATTTAATTATAAATTTGATGTTCAAGATCCTCGCTCTTGGTTTTGGGAAATGATTATTAAACTTTATATTAATATATCTCCCACCCATGCACGTCTACTATTCCCATAACCGTAAAGTTTTATCAGATTAGTCATGTTTAAATTTATAATTATTTATTTTATTGTTGATCTATGTGAAATTGTGGTAAGATATTCATTTCATGTTATTCTTTATTTAATCTAATTTGAATTAACATGTTATCGACACATTAAACATGTTTTTCAGTGATTAATTTTATTAATGGTTTAAGAACAAAAGAATAACAACTAGAGATGCCATCACAATTTTCCAAATCATTGGCTGGTAAAACTAGGTTATACAGCGCGCAGCCGGAGAACAGACCATATACCCATGCACATTGTATCTAGATGTGTCGAGAAATTGATTACATGTGGTGATTTTATTGAATACAAATTGTTGACCGGTATAACCTAGCATGATGCAAGTAGATATAGGGTGTGTAGATCGCATGTACACACCATGTAGTCCGACCAAGCTAACATGCCAAATCCCCAGGTGTGTGACTTGGATATATTTCAAATAAGGTACATGGAGTGTAGTTGCATGTATACACCATGTAGTCTCCCATTAATGGAAAAAATTAAAATTAAATTTAATTTGAAAATTTCATCATTAAAATTTTATTTTATTGATTAACACTTCATTGTTTGTTGGATAGTTTAATAATTATCTTAAGGAATTTTCAAATTCATAATTAATTTATTATTATTAATATGTCATTATGGGTTCTTCCATTTATTTTAATTGAATTTATTTAATTATAGGCATATCCAAATAAATTCATAAGATCATTAAGTTGAAAGTTAGTTAATTAAATAATAAATTAATTAATATTTCCAAGCACATTTATCTTAAATAATAAAATAATGAATAAATAAATGAATGTAATCCATTTACTTTTTCATATTTATTGCATGTTTGACCATTCATGAACTTGACCATGACTTATGTATGTGTAGGTTGTTTTAATTTATTTTATTTTATTAGTTTACAGTTATTTTATATTAAATTAAATGATGGATTATGAGTCATCACTCCCTCTATTATTATATATGACATACGTATCCAAGAATATTTATGTAACCCCATTTAATCAATAATTTGGTTCCCATCACCTATGTGTGAGTAATAAATATTTTTAATTAATGGATCATCCTAAGGAACCTGGAGGTAGTTCAAGATGGTACCATAATGATTCCAACCCAGGTGACACACAGGTGGAGATGTGGAATGTTCTAACTCATTCCCAGACCGCCAATAGGATTTATTCCACCTAGGTCAAAGGTTTATTTAATATCCAACCATTAAATCAACCATTAGATAAATCTAATGAACAATTCATTTAGTTAATTATTTATTGTTTCTATGAAATTATTTTTGTTATGGATTCCAGGCTATAATCACATAAATAAATGAATTAATGTTCAAAAACAAAAATTAAATGAATGGATTCTTCAAAAAAAATTCTTTGACATGGTTAATTAATTAAGTAACATCCACTTAATATTGACAAGACATGTAAAAGATAAAACAAGATAAAATTTATGCATAATAAA
Organism: Viscum album; assembly: GCA_963277665.1. NCBI lineage: Eukaryota > Viridiplantae > Streptophyta > Magnoliopsida > Santalales > Viscaceae > Viscum > Viscum album. Next base: position 621,739,287 of record OY728157.1, read on the forward strand.
TTAAAATCCTTCAATTATACATTAGGTCGTACTAAGACTAACATTACTTGATTTGTAATTAAACCATAGAACTATGTGTAGTGCATGGACACATTCTAGACACTTAATTTTATCAAGGATTTCTCGTGAGAGTTTTGGGTTGACTTAATAGAAATTGTATTGAGTTTAACAACAACAGTCTATTCAATACAAATTTTGAGGAAAGTGTTGAGGAAATCCATGTACAGATTTAATGATAGGGGAATCCACTCAATAGATTAAGGAGTTGAAAGTCTGCAGTTGGGCAGACTGCCTACCGAATTACTTTATTATGGTTTTCATGGAAAAATTAGGGATCATTAACAAAAGTAATGGGGATCATTAACACTATAATGTTAAAGAAACTATAAATTCCATATTTAATGGTGAGGGCTGTTGCGACTTGATAAAATAGTTGATGATTTAATAAATAAATCAAAAAAATTAATTTATTCTTTATCACTTATTTTATAATAAATAAAAGTACTAATAATCTACTCCTTTTAATTTTAGACTAAAAAGACAAGTTCATCATCCACACAATCCCTACAATCAATATTTAAGAAATATAACCACTTAATTAGAAGTAACTTCCAAAATAAATTTAGGGGACTTTGGGTTGTACCACACCATGAATTAAAATCTTATATGATATAATCCTCAATACATGATCTTCCTGTTAAATAGGTGAGTGATGAAGAGTTCATTTTATATAAAAAAAATATTTGAGGGATGCAGTTGACATTCAACATTTAATGTTTTCAGTGATGTCTAGTAAACTAATGATGTCTCACAAAAGAATGGATGTGTATAGAATTCTTGAGAAACATTGTGATATTTACTTGGAGAGTTCTAGACAATAATAGTTTGAGATTTCCAAGGCACTCTTTCAGAAAAATATTGATGAAGGTACCCCAGTTGGGCCTCATGTAGTCATGATTATTAGATACATTGACCACTTAGAGGCTCTAGGTTTTAAAACCCCTAAAGTACTGGGCACCAAAATCATTATAGAATCACTTCCTCAAAGATTCTCTAGCTTTTTTGTGAACTTTAATATAAAATCATTTATATTTCACTGCCACATGTTCTTACTCTTCTCTTTCAGGTAGATAAGGATACGAAGCTTGAAAAACCTTCAATCCTTATGGTGAACAAATGGAAAGGGAAAGCGAAGATCATTAAGCCCAAAGATTCTTCACACCCATCCAAGAATAAGAAGATCAAGGTGAAAGCAATGGAATAGGTTTTTTTTCTATTTTGCATGTGGTAAGAAGGGAAACTAGAAGAAAAACAACACCCAACCAATGAAGTAAGGGGAAGCTTCTAGTGATTTTTTTTATCAAGTGTAATTTATCTGTTTCTACAAATTGGGTATTATATATAGCTTGTGGTTCTCAAATGTGTATTAAAATAAAGGAACAAAGTATACTCATAAATATTGACTGATCAGAGGTATATCTTCGAGTATCCAATATAGATAAACTTTCTTCTGTAGCTATCGGGGACTACCATCTCATGTTGCCAACCAGAATGATATTCATTTTAAAGGGTTTTTGTTATGTTTCTTCAGTTACCAAAAACACTATTTCTATATCCAAACATGATATTGATGGATTTATTTTCATATTTGGGAATCAATGTTTCTTATTTTATAAAGATATCATTTGTTATGGTAAGGTACATTTAAATAATAGTCATTATGTGTTATATTACATGAACCAAATAATGGAAATTGATAACGAAATAACTTCACATGACTCATACCAAAATAAACTTTGGAATAACTAGTTAGGTCATGAAAATTAAATTCTCTTGAATAAATTACATCAATATGGATATTTAGATTCCTTTGAACTAAAACAACTTGGTTCATGTCATGCATGTGTATAAGGAAAAATGACCAAATCCCCATTTAGTGGTAAAGGTTAAGGGGATAATGAGATTCTTGAATTAGTTCATACTTATGTGTGTGGAGAATTTCCTATTGAATTAGGGGGTGGGTATACATACTTCATAACTTTTGTGGATTATTTTAGTAGATATGGACATGTATACATAATGAGGTATAAGTTGTATTTTTTTGAAAAATTTAAGAAATAAAAGAATGAATTTGAGATCCAACTTGGTAAAAATATTAAGAAACTTCTCTCAAACCATGGTTGAAAATATCTTAATCAAGACATTATTGATTAACTATGGGAGTTTCTGATTTTTTTTCTCTACTCACTCCTCCTTTTATTCCTTAGTGGAATGGTGTAAGTGAAAGGAGGAACCGCACCTTGATGGACATAGTGAGATCAATGCTGAGTCATGAAAGTATTCCATTATCCTTTTGGGGATATAAATTACAAACATAAGAATGCTTACTAAATCGATTTCCAACTAAAGAAAAATATGGTATACCATACCATTTATGGAATGGATAGAAACCCGCATTGTGTTAATTACATATGTGGGGTTTTGAAGTATTTTTTAAGGCCTCTTTAGGTAACAAGATTTTACGCCAAGGCCTAAAGTGTATCTTTATAGGATATCCCAAAAAACAAAGGGATATTACCTATAAAATCCTTCATAAAATAATTTGTGGTTGATAGACGTCCCACACTTCTTGAGGAGGATATTATATCTAAAAGATATAGTGGGGGTGAGATATACTTTGACTAAGTTCAGGCTTAATATGAATGAGAGTTGGCATGGGAAAACATTTGACAAAACCTTGTGGAAGAAGAAATTATTCCAAAGACACCATTATTGTGTAGAAGTATTATGTTAGGGAACCAAAATGGTAAGTTTTTCTAGTCACTGACGATGGTGACTAATTAATAGTTAATAATAATGATCCTCAACCCTATATGGAATTAGTAAGTGGTATAGATGGTTCTAAGTGGATAGAATCCATGATATATGAAATGTATTCCATATACCAATACCAATTATGTATTTTGGTAGAACCTCTAGTTGATGTAAATGTTATTGGTTACAAATGGATATTCAAGAAGAAACTGTACATGGAAGGTCATGTCAGTACCTATAAGCTGATACTGGTTGCAAAAGGGTTTAAACAGCATCAATGCATTGACTATGATGAAACGTTTTCACTAGTTGGAATTCTGAAATTCATAAAAATTATACTTTCCATTAGGGATTTCTATAATTATAGTATTTAGAAAATAGATTTCAAAACATCTTTCTTTAATATGAGCCTTAAGGAAGATGTCTATATGACACAACTCGAAGTGTTTGTGACTCCAAAGGATTCCAATAAGGTATGCAAGTTGAAAAGATCCATTAATGGTATAAATCAAGAATCTAGCTCATTGAACATTTGTTTTGATGTGGCCAAAATGGAATTTGGTTCCATAAAGAATGAAATTGAGATGTGTGTCTATAAACAGTTTAGTGGGAGTGTAGTCATTTTCATAAGAGTATATGTTGATGACATGTTACTCATTAGAAATGAAATTCCAGTATTATTGTCTCTTAAGGCATGGTTAAATAAAAGCATCTTTATGAAGTAATTTGGTGAGACAACATATATTTTTGTGAATAAGATCCATTGTGATAGATCCCAGTGGTTTCTCAACCTAAGACAATGTACATACATTGACAAGATACTGAAGAGATTCAGTATTGAACAATCCAAGAGGGTATTGTTTTCAATGTTACATGGAATTCATCTTTCCAGAAAAATGTGTCCTAAAACACACGAGGAATGAAAAATAATGAGATTATTCTATATGAATCATCGATTATGTCACTCATATATGTTATGAAATATACTAGTATAGATGTTTCCTATGCATTATGTGTGGTGGGATGATATGAAGATGATCCAGGTGACCATCATTGGATGGAAGTTAAGACTATCCTTTAAGTATCTGAGGTGTACTTAGGATATGTTCTTGTTTTATGGAAGAGATGAGGAACTAGTCATTATAGGATATACATATTATATTTTTCAAACTAATCAAGATGAAATGATGTCAAAAATGGGATACACATACACTTTGAATAGAGGTGTTGTGAGCTGGAAGAGATCAAAGAAAGATGTGGTTCAGATTATATATAATATTATGAGTATATTGTGGCATCTGATGTAGCTAAATAAGTATTATGTATGCACTAATTTGAATAAGTGTTTGATGTCATACCAAGAGAAAAAGATCGTATCACACTCTATTGTGATAATACTGCAACAGAGGCTCTTGAAAAATATCCAAGGTCACATCAATAGATGAAACACATACATTAGAAGTATCATATCTTGAGGTATTATTATAAGATAGGTGAAGTTACTATAGAAAGTATTTCCATGGTAGACAACACGGCGGACCCCTTTACGAAATCCTTGACTCAACATAAACATGACTATCATGCGAGGTCTAGAAAACTGAAGGTCATAGGCAATTATCTCTAGTCCGACTGGGATTTTTTTGGATTTTGTTTCCAAGGAACAATTTATTATACTTTTATTACATAAATATTTGATGTATTTAATATTAATAAGACTTATTATTAGGTATTTTTTGTTCTGAATCACTCTAATAATATAATTCCCTAGAGTATACGTTACATTGATAAGGTCATAGGAGTTCCTCTCAATGATGAGAACCTTGATATGCTATGATTCTATTCTCAAATCATGTTCTACGGTTAGATAACGCACCATGTTCGGACACATAGTAAATCGAATATAAGGTGCAAGTACTCGTATGAAAATGAGGCTTCTTCTCATTATGTTTTCAATTCTTAATCTCTAAGATGAGAGATTATGAGAACAGACCTGCCATTTGAAATTCTACTTGTTTTGGTGTCATCATATATTCCTATCTATGAGTGTGTGTGATGGTCCTTAGACATTAAGATTATTATTAATGCATGTGACAACTCATGTAATTGGAAGTATTTCATAAACGATGACAATAACAGTTCATTGTGAAGTTGGATATGTTGGGTTTGTCATGAGTGACATGTCTTTAATGAATAGTTCAAGGAAGGATTTTTTCCTTCTATATTTATAGAAGCCGATATCTCATCCCTTTGATTGGAATAGAACCATCACATTAAATTCCATGGCCATTGTGTAATGATCAGTTTATTTCAGATAGTCAAAGAAAGACATATCGAGCATATAGGTTGGTGACACGAATGTGCAACCTGCTTGATGAGATATTTCGACAAGAGTATTATATTACACAGTGATCATTTGTGTGTGGTTTTCAATGTTGTGATATTAAGTTCTTTCTCTTAGGTACATTGACCCGTAGCTAGATTATAAAATTGGACTTTAGGCAAGCCTGCATAATTCTAATGAGAAAGGATCCTAGAGGGTCACACACAAAGTGTTTCTATTGATCTTTATTAAAATCTCTTTTATTTTAATTAATGGAATAAATATTTTTCTCAAGTTCAAAGATTAATTTTTTTCAGGTTATATTAATCACATAATTTAAATAAATATTTATTTTTCGGCATGTGAATAATATATCTATTTTATTTATTGAATATTTTAATAAATATTTATCTTCCAAATTGTGAATAAAATATTTATTCAATTATTCAATAAATATTAGAGGAGTTTGAACTGACCAAGACTGAGTATGGTGAAAAATATTAATTAACATGACCATTACATAATATTTGTTATTTTGTAAGTTGGTTTGCACCACAAAAAAAGTAATAATATAATTATTATGTGGAATGGGATTTGTTAAAGGTAATAAATGATATTTTATGGATGGTATGTAATAAAATTATATTTAAACTTAAGTCATAACTCTTTAAATAGACAGCTATGTCCATTGTGTATAGAATCCAAAAATTTAGAATAGAGAATTTTTGTGCACAGTGTATTCTCTCTCAACTCCTCATATTATCTCCCTCTTAAGAAAGAGATGGGAAAGAGAGATTTCATAAAGGTTAAAGAATGAGCGATCAAGAACAAACAACGTAATACATTCAACACATTTCTCTAGTGCCTAGAGATTGAGTGGAATTTCTCAAAGATCATAGGATCACATGTGAATCACCTCTATAGTGATTCCATCCTTAGATCCTCACAGTGCAATGAAGTTAATCCAAAATGGTCCTCTCAGACAATCAGTATTCACCAATGAAGAAAGCTCCTAATCCCAGCTATTTATTTCTTCAATTATTAAAAACAATTATTATAAATTTAACATGCAAGATCCATTCTCTTGGTTTTGGGAAATGATTATTAAAATTTATTATAATATATCACCCACCCACACATGCTTCCTCTACGCCCAAAACCATCACTATATACATCTATAATTTTATATACCAATATAAATATATATACAATTTTAATTTATAATTTTATACCTGTAAACTAATTTCAATTTATTAATAGTTTAATACTTTTATACTTTCATAAATTAAATTTTCGTGTTAAAAATATTTTTAGAACATAATAATTTATTTCTTTATTTGTAAAACCATTTTTATATTAAATAGCCTTATTTTCTATTATGAAAAGGTTTTTCAAAAAATATATCTTTTTTCCATTATTACATTCAATGAAAATATTTCACTAGGTTTTTATAATGTAAATGAGACTTTATACTTCATTTATATCATACAAAAAGGGTTTTGATCATTAAAAATATGAAGTGAAAATTAGTTTTTAAAAGTGAAGTCTATTCCATTATATTTATAAATTTCCTTCAATTTGTTTTTGTTTTTGATCATGTGGGGTGATAAACCATTTTGCAATATTTCTATTTTCTATCAAGAAATTCATGAGATCTATCTTCAATTGAACGTCTTTTGTGTATTTATTTTGTTAAATATTAATATTACTCAATCAAATGGGATGGATATGTATTGATAATGGATGGATTCCAATCGTATTTATTGATAATGTGGTTATATTCATTTGATCATTTACCTATTTAGAATGAGTGGGGTTTCTATAGGATTTTTGAAATGGTTTGAAAAGTGTGTTTCATTAAATACAAGGGTAGATCTCATGATACTTACAGGGTACACCTAGAGTTTTTCTGTTAACCATAAAATCAATATTGATTGTTTCATGAGTGGAATAAAATTGAATAATTTTATACTTTTATAATTTCATAAATTTTAATTTTATATATTATAATTTTATACTTTTATAAATTTTTAAAACTATGTACTTCAGAAAAAATTTATACTTCTATAACATATATGTACTTTTATATAGTTGTATAAATTTATATTCATTTATAAATTAGGTATATTTATTTAAAATATATATTCTTTTATAAATTATATATAATTTTATAATTTTTCATACATCTATATTTTTATATACTAATATAAATATATATACATTTTTAATTTATACATTACACATATAATATTTTTAAATTTATCAATAGTTTAATACATTTATAATTTCATAAATTCAATGTTAGTGTTGAAAATATTTTAAAAAATATAATAATTTATTTTTTTTATTTGTGAAACCATTATTATATTCAATATCTATTTTTTATATTATGAAAATAATTTTCAAATAATATAGATTTTATTTTTTTCCATTATTACATTTATTTTCCATATTTCATCTGTTTTTTATAAAGTAAATTTGATTTTATAATTCATTTATAATCTTTCAAAAAGTGCTTTGTTCATTAAAAATATGAAGTGAAAAATTGTTTTTACAATTTAAATTTTACCGTTATATTTATAAATATCCTTCAATAAGTATTAGTTTTTGATCATGTGGGATGATAAACCATTTTTAAATATTTCCTTTTTTGTCAAGAAATACATGATATCCATCTTCCACTGAACATCTTTTGTGTATTTATTTTGTAAAATATTAATATTACCAAATCAAATAGGATGGATATAAATAGAGGATGGTTGGATTCCATTCGTATGAAAAAATATTATGAAGATATGGTGAATGTGTTCATCAAGTTTTCAAAACACCATGCATATGACCCTTCCCAAATCCATTGTCTATGTTTACACTATTGTTAATCAAGAGTAATTTGTTCATATGGGTTGGAAAAAAACTTGATCTATCATGGAATTGATCAAAGTTATAAATATTGGAATAGACTTGGTGAAAAAGCGAATATAGCTAGTGACTCATATATCACTATGTTTTATGGATTATCTGATATGACTACAAAGTGTGTAAAATGAAGAAGACTACATCAAGGATGTGCTTAAAAATGAGAATGATGATAAAGATCATATTGAGGAAATTACTATTATAGTTTAAGATGAAATTATTGATTTTCCAAAATTGATTGAGAAGCTAAAGAGTTGTGAAAAGATGAAATTTTATGCTGGTTTCACTAAATATATAGCATTTTCAGCTGTACTAAATCTGTATTATTTGAAATTAGGAAGTGGATGGAGGGACACCAGTTTTATTGAACTACTTACTCTATTGAATGATATGCTCCCAGAAGATAATGAGCTCCCTAACTGAATATATGATGTTAAATGAATTATATGCACGATGGATGTGATCTCTAAAAGAATACATTCCTACCCAAATAAATGTATATTGTTTGATAAGGACCATAAATCATTTAATTAATTCCCAAAGTGTGGTGATTCATGATATAAGAAAGATTAATCAAGCCCTATGAAATTTTTACGGTACTTTCCAATCATTACATGGTTTAGAAGATTATATAGATGTGAGGAGACTACAAGGCAATTCATGTGTCACACCAATGTAAGAAATGAAGATGGGAAACTTCGTTACTGAGTAGACTCTCCTCAGTGGAAGAGAATTGATCCTGAGCATCCTGAATTTGAAAAAAAGATGAGAGACCTTCATCTTGCATTATCTACCAATGGGGTGAAAACTTTTGGTTTTCAAATAAACACTCATAGTACATGGCCAGTTATATTGGTAAATTATAAAATTCCACCATGGTTATGCATGAAAAAATCATGTTATATATGCTTATATCAGGACCAAAAAAATCAGGTAATGATATTGATGTTTATTTGGCTCCATTTATCAAAGATTTTAAATTATTTTGGGATTCCGGTGTTATGTTATATAATGCATATAGAAATGAATATTTCACATTGAGATCCATGTTTTATGGGATGATAAATTACTTTCTTACTTATAGAAAATTTTCAATATATAGCATTAAAGGAACTCAAGTGTGTCATGCTTGCAAACAAGGTACAAAATCAATTATGTCAAAACATTCATTGAAGACCGTGTCTTTAGAAAAATGCAGATTTGTACCCCGATGAAATAAGTACCAAACATGGATAACATCATTAGATGGAAGTTTATAAGAACGTACAACACTATATCCAATAATAGGTTATCAACTGCTTGAGAAACTAAATGATGCGAACAAAAATTTTAATAAACCATTTTAAAAAAACCATACGAAAAGTGGTTGAAAAAAGAGATTGGTTTTCTTTTAATTACCATACTTGAATTTTTTGTACTTCAAAAATTTTCTTGATGTTATGCATGTTGGGAAAAAATGTATGTGATTGTGTAATTGGAAGGTTAAAAAATTCACCCATATGAACAAAGGATGGAATTAAGTCCAAGTTGGACATATTTTACATGAGAATACAAGAATAATTGTTGCTTATGAATGGTAAAAATGAAATTTTCTTTCTCCAGCTACTTACACTCTTTTCGGGTAGGATATATATCAGTTTTCAATCTTGTAAAATGATGTAAAGGTTCTATATGGGTATTCATCAAATATCAAGAATATCATTTCAATGACTAATTTAAAGTTAAATATACTGAAATAACATGACATCCATGTTTTAATGAAAGATCTAATTTCAATAGATTTACATTGCATTTTTCGTAAGAATTTTCTTCATACATTAACCATGATATTTTTCTTTTTCAAAGCTATATACATCAAAGTTATAGACCCAGTGAAATTTCTAACTTTGGAAAAGGAAATTTCTATCAAATTATGTGAATTGGAAATGTTCTTCCAACCAACATTCTTTGATATGATGGCTCACTTGATGGTTCAATTGGTGAGAGTGATTTTACTATGTGATCTTGTACACTATAGATGGATATATCCCACTGAACCATATATGATGATTTTTAAAGGGTATGTAAAAAATAGAATTCGTCCATAGGGTTGTATTATAGAGTGATATATTATTGAGGAAGCCTTTAAATTATATACTAACATCTTATCTTGTGTGTAATGTATTGGTCTAACGAAATATCATCACACTGGGTAGCTTATAGGAGAAGGAATTTATGGAAGAGATGTTGTCACAATCAATATTATAGTTCAGAGGCAGGACCACTTTTACATTTTAAGTAACAGTTTGGAGGTTACCCCATATTTTTAAACAGACAAATAAATTTTTAGGCATTTTCATACATCAAAGGATGAAATATGGATATCAAATACACATAATCAATAGTTTATAATATAGTTATGAGACCATATTTTGAAGGAGTCAGATGAAAATCTAGATTCAATTTTAGAATGACTATAATAGATAGCCAAAGGACTAAGTGTTTATGTATCATCTAACAATGCTTATCTGATTAATGGTTATTAATTCTATAAAAATGGACATGATGAAGGAAGTAGCATGAAAAATAGTGGACTTACAATTTTGGATGAAGCGATGCATGTTTCTAGTTCTAAGGAAAGAAATACAATTTATGTAAACGTGGGGTAGGTGTTGATCCCCTACCTAGTGAGATATTATTAGCCCCACTCAATAACATGGGGTAGGTGTAGATCCATGATATCTTGGAACTGATGTAAAGGTCTTCAAGAAATTCTAGATATGACCCATCCTACCACATCCTCTATATTCTACTAGATCTCATAAAAACTAGGGTTTCGTAGGTCACACCTTCCCACACTTGTGACATATGAGGAATCTTGCAGGGTGATCCATCTGACTACTTATACCCCTATGAGAACCCTCAAATTGATTCTTGCATCTTCTAGAAGAAAAAATGACATATCTAGGTGCTCAACCATTTTAATTTTCACCATTATCTTCACTTGGATTCCTCTTAGTATTAAGTGATTGTTTGACTATCTCAAAAATAATCACCAGTAGAACGACATTGACTTGTGATTGAATGGTCTATATAAACCCATCATAAAATTACCTCTTTGTGATATGATCATCACTAGATAGAGTTGGAGTGAAATTTTGCATCTCAATAAAATGAGCATAATATTCTATGACATATATGGATCCCTACTAGAAAATCATAAATTATCTATCCTGGTCATCCCTTAGAGTCTATAGAAATAATTAATCCTAAATGATATTATGGAAGTCTTCTTAGACCATATCTTGATGTATATATTCTTGTGTAATAACATCCCACTGTTGATTTGAATAATCACACACCATATAAGAAGAGAGCTTGATCGTCCACTCTAGAGGCATCTTCAGATGCTCCAAAATTGAAAGCATGTCCTCTAACCAAGACTCTACAGCATGAGGTCCACTATCCCCTCAAAAGAAAGAAGGATTATACCTCTAAAACTCCTAAGTAAAAACTTCCATATTCAAGGAATGTCGATCAACACCTTGCATACTTTTCATCACATGGTTGAAGACCTCATGAAAATAGGCATCGGTGCCCATATCTGGAATTGTAGGTGGTTCCATAGGTGGAACTACAGGAATAATATAAGGCTTCTCAAATCCCAAAACCTCAAATGAATGGTTTTCACAACCTTTAGAGCATACAAATTGAGGCTTTCATGGCAGAAAAATTCAATAATTCCAAATTCATTCCTCAAAATAGAATTTAGAAGTTGAAAAATATTAGATAGAATGCTAGGACATGCACACAACATTCATATGAAAATATAACACCTATTGGACTAATTATAAAAGTCTAAGATTATGTGGTAAATTAAACCATATAAGGCTATAAAAACATAATATACACTCCCATATACCCACTACTAAGGTATGGATCAAGTCTAGGTATCATATCAGACAGTAGTAGTTATGGTATATAGAGTGTCAATTGAAAGGTATATAAGAAAAAACCCATTAATTTTCAATTTAAATCCCCATTTAGTGGAAACCATTTTAATTTTAAAATCTAAATTTAATTGATTTCATAATCTATTTTATATAATACATATATCACAGTTTCGGTCCAGTAGGTCCAAAACCCAAATTATGGTATAATTGGCTAATTAAGGTGTCATAACCAATCTATGTGGGAATAAACCATTTATATTGATGTTGGAACATTAATTAATCCAATTATATTCTACCTTCAAGAAATATCAACACATTTCAATATATAATAATAAATTCACTAACTACATCCAATAGAAAAATGCACATTGAAAGTAAACATGGAATGAAAAAAGTGCATGGCATATTAGTCCTGAAGTGCCTATAATGATGCATGTAATGAAAACCCTCATTTCATTGAGCCAAAGTAAATAAAATCCCATTTCAATAATACCAGTATTAATAGCATCACAAAACACGTGTGTCACCCAATGGTGAAGTCATATAAACTATAACAGGTGAAATGACATAATAACCTTAACTCATCCTAGGTAATTTGGGTTTTCCTGGTAAGTGGGAGAGCTACTCCTAGGTACAAGATCATTACCAAATTTTATTATCTCCTAATATCTTGTCTAATGACTCAAAAGTAATAAAAAATGAAAAATAAGGCTCTGATACAACTTTATAACGTCTCGGACTAACATCCACTCAATCAAGGCCATGAGTCAGTGGGTCACATGGCCTCTAGCATGCCTATCTGTACACCAAAATCAGATGAATAGAATCACAGGTCTATGTTTTTATAGTGGGTAGAATATATACTCATTTTAGAGTGGCACATTCTATATCATAAATAATCAATCAAAAAATGGAAGGTTTTATAAATAAAGACTATAACGACTAGATCAGTAACCTGACAAAGTGGAAGAATGATATAACAAAATAGCATGGAAACAAATATCATAAAATATGAAAGTGTAGATAACCAAGAAACTATAATAATATCAAAAGATAAAAAGGATAAGTCATATACATGATAATTCCATGGCATACTAATATACAAAAAGGGACAGCATGGGATAAGAATATAAAATATGTTGTAAAAAATACAAAACATCCAAAATAATACTCTACCAGAATCTCATGCATGTTCTTGGTACTTTTCTCCCATGATCCATACTATAAGCTAAATAAATAAATCATCTGTAGATGGGATCCTAACCTTATCCATAACTGCAGACAAGTAATCTACTTTGGTACCTATGGAGACCTGAGTAGGGTGTGGGAAAAAATCCCAATAGACCACCACCAATGGTGTATAAAAATAATTCATCATGTATATATAGTTATGAAGTGTGAATGTATAGAGACTAACAAACCGATATGAATAAATAAATATCTGCCAACTCTACTTCCATCATTACACTAGGCTGGCTCTACTTGCTTCAGTATAGGTCGGTGTGAGAGTCTGATCAGTAACCATATATATAGAAACTATATATATGTATAATATAGTTATATATAATATCCACCTATATGAACTAATTATGTTAGGACATAATTAGGCATATACCAGGATAATAGATGCTGATTGGACCTAGGGAATAACTTAAGCATCCATAACCAGTCTAACATGCATATAGTCTCCAGAAGTGAGTACATACCCATATTCTAATAATGATTGTGAGTCTTCATGATCAACACTCAAGATAATTGTGGTGTGACATCCGGACCAACTCCCAATGAAAGGGAATGTGGAACACCATTTCCATTATCCAGATACAAGTATAACAGTGAGAGTTATCACGCTCAACACATGATGTAAGGTATAATGAAACATCCTTCTTAACAAGACCCTTAACCATCATTCATTAGTAGATAACAATGTCATAATCATAATAATAGTGATCACATTAAGGATCACCTCTAATACATTATAATCATGAATTCCAATTCAACCAAGGGAATCACATAACTTATTATTAACATTGTATAATTATATAAGATGACACGTGGCATTGAAACCCATTTCCATTCAATATAAAAAATTAATTTAATTATTAAATACATGTAAGACTATAACCAAGTTCAATCCAAATAATTAAAAGGTGTTCTGGTCCATTTAACAATTAAATGAAGAAGGTAAATTCCATTTCCAATCCAATACAAACACTTAAGTAGCATTTGGCTATGTAAATAAATGATATAAAGTTGGTATTTCATTAGACACACCCAAAGGCGTGGTTATGATTGAGGTAATAATCCTCTAATTACTTATCATGGGTCTATGGGAGTATAATAACATGATTTTATTAATTTATAATGAAATAAGTAATTTTAAGGTAATGTGCGACAATTGACAATGTGTGGTACAACGGTGAAGCTATCAAATCAACTCTAATTTTATGAAAAAAAGTAGATCGCCTACCTTATGGTTTTATATAACCCCTCTTCCAATATCAGCTTCAAATTTTTAGTATATTGGAATAAAAAAAGAATGTATCAACACCGTGAATATAATGTAAATTATCCCACACCAAAAAAGTGCAATAGAAGAGAAGAAAAAAAATTGAATGGGAGGAAAAGGATTCGACACCTTACTAATGTAGATCTGATGCCTCCAACAGAACATGATTTAGAGTTTAGATAGTGGAGAAATCAAAAATCCTAGGTAAGTATTGATGGTGAGATCATGGGAGAAGGAGGTATGATCATCCATTATAAATTAGATAAATAAAGAAGGTGGTGAGGTAGTAATACAATTAATGGAAAAAATGTATGTTCACCCACAAAAATGGGGGTGCACATTTTGGACAAACCATGTACAAACCATGCTGCCTCCACTATCTAAGGAGTAACCCCACACAGTTTTCCTAACTGTGTTCAAACTATGCACATGGAATTTCCCCGAAACCTCTGTAACCCACATGAGCATGCACCTGGGCTCACATGGTTGCAGAAAAACTGTTTGGACTTCTGATCCCTTCTGAAATGCCTCGCACGGTTAGAGAGAATTAATTAAAATGACGATGTTACATTATCATTCATGAATCAAACATCATGATCATTCTTATTGATCATAATCCAATTAGAGATCAAGTAATATTAATAAATAGTAGAATAATTTGTTATTCAGAGAGTTCCACATTACATAATGAAATTCCATGTCACTATGCTTACAAGAAAATATCTAGACAACTGAAATTATGGGATTTTGTGAAAGAGTATGGTCATTATAATTTGAATATGACATGAAGGAATAAATCTAAGTCTTCAACTGAACATTTAAGAAGAATTTGAATTATGTTTCCACTTGAAAATTATGAGTTTTAAGGGATGTGTTTTTTGAGAGCTTAGAAAGGAAACACATGTGAAGATTTTGTGAATAGAAGGATGATATTTGAGGGAATTTGAATATGATAAAGACTCAAAACTACTACAACTATTAAATATACATATATATATACACATAATATAGTGAAGTTTAAAAAAAGGATATAGTGTCCAAATATAACTACTACACGTTAGGAATGTGCAAAAAAGTGGGAAGAACCAATTAAATTCCAAATACATATCTTGTGTATCAAATAGAAGAATAAGGTGTATTTGTGGTATTCATATTCATTGAATAAAATTAATAATATAAGATATAATCTAGATGAAAAATTATTTTTGGTAATATCTAGGTTAATATAATCGAGTGAGAAGGCCTTCAGTCATCACTCATTGATGTAGTTTATATAATGAAGAGTTTAGATGTAAATTCTTGATTATATTCCAAGATAAGATGATGAGAAATTAATCCTACAGTAATATACTGTATAAGTTTTAGGAAGCATGATTTTTCCCATTTGATTGCTAAAATATAGAAATCAGATCTATCTATACAATCTTGGATGGATTTGAGACAACACTGGTGATCTTGCTTCATGGAAGTACTAACTAATTCTTTTGTATAAAGAGATTGTAAGCCTTCAATTTCATCATACCTATTCAGTTCCATGATAAATAGTACAGGGTCATACCCTTACTTGTGTGTTATTTTCTAATAATAAATATGTTGGGCATGTGGGATATTAATCACGTCACTACTAGAAATACAAGCTATAACAATAGTTCTATTCAAATGGTTTGATGAACCATTAGTTTAAGAAACCTATACTAATGTTTTAGTCAAACATTAAGTATAATTTTGTATATGGCCACCTATACCAAAAATTTGACGAAAAAGTTGGTATATTTAATTTTTAGGACACCAATACCAATGATTTACCTAAACCATTAGTATAGGTTTGTATATGGCCACTTATTCCAAAACTTTATCCAAACTGTTGGTATAAGTATGTATATGGCCACTTATACCAAATATTTGACCAAACTGTTGGTATAGTTAATTTTCTAGGACACCTATACCAACGGTTTAGTCAAATCATTGGTGTAGGTAATTTTTTAGGACACTTATACCAATGGTCTGGTCCGACCTAGGCACACACCTTGGCCGCTATATGAAACCTTCTCCCCTCTCCCAACATCACACCTACACTACACCTATATTCAATGCATGGTTATAAAATAACCAAAAAATAAATTATAATGGATTTCAAGTACCACAACAGAGAAGAAGAGAAAGGACACGGGTGACTCTCATACTCATTTTCTCCACATTGAGTTTCTAATATAGAGTATAGTCACATTTATAGTGGGTAGAAACAATGGACTGTGGAAAGATGCCATATTCAGGGGTTTACTCTTGAGTCTCATGTTTGTTGCGATTTGGGTACCCAAAGTCCAATGCAACCTGACAAGTCAAGAATAGATGGAACCTTGGTGGACTGTACATAATGACCTTATATGAATAGTTGAGTTTCACCAATTATCACACATAATTAAATACACACAATTATGTATACATGTATTTATAATTATATGCACGTGAATATATTTATAAATCTATTAGTGAGTATAATTGAGGATATATGATCATAAGTTTATTTTTTTACATGATTATGGGTTACTAAATTTCATGTTTACTTGTATTATGATGACGCATGCATATGTTATGCATTCATCATGAATGTGCAGTTGGGGTCTTGGCCTATTCGTAGGCACCCCATAACATTGCATCTTAATAGAGGGTTAAATACCTATAGGTCCCCATTTATAGGGATTTAAATTGAGGGTGTTGTGGAAATTGGATGGGGTTCTTGAGGCAGGGGCAGCTGGTATCGGTGACACTAACAGAGATCATGGTTGGTTCATGCTCCAGCTAATGGTGGAAGGTAGGTTCAGGGGTTTTGATAGGGTTTATTCTAGTAAAGCCCGACAGAGCAAGGGTGGGGCAGGGTAGTGAAGACATCAGTAGTAGAATTTGGTGTCCTAATTGAAGATGTAGTTAGAGTAGGACAAGGCTGTGATTTTTTAGTAGAGGCAGGAATGATTGTGTGCAGTAGGGTGGTGAAGATATTGGTGGTAGGGTGTTAGGTGGTAGCACAAGATTATAGAGCGGCGGTCATCGGTGGAGGTTGTGGCTACTTCAATAGAGGAACTAAAGGTCATATTCCAGATGCAATCCTAAATGTGGTTCAAACCAAGAATCATCCACGAGTAATGAAAATTCAAATTGGAAGTTTGAGAGGGTATGGATTCAGCGATCAATACCATGAACCATGAAATTCTGCATGGAGAATTGCAAGCTAGTCATTCCTTATAGTTCAGGTGTATAGAAGAAACATTAAGAATCATCTAGGGAGGGGTTTTTATTGGGTGTCCGATATTTGGGATTCATAAGCCATATTCAAGGCCTAGCACCTCTGGGCCTTCAGGCCATATAAAGGTTACCCCTCAACCTGATTGAAAAGGGGGACTGTCCAAAAATTAATAAAACTGTATGGCCTTTGGGCTTTCAGGATATTCATTATGAATGTTCATTTATACATACCCATATAAAGCTTTCCATTTATGTGATGACTCATTTTTTAGGATCTATACTTTACTCGGTATATGATTCATTCATATTATACCCATGAACTTATTATGTTCTCATAAAAACTAATAAAATTACAATAAATATATTTAAATAATAAATATATTTATTATATTTGTAATTATAAGTTATAAATTATATATAAATACTTCTTAAATATAATTATAACTAAATATATATATTTAAATAATTAATAAATTATAATAAATAAATTTTATTTAAATTTATAAATATATATATTTATATATTAATAAACACACACATATATATAATTATATACAAATATTAAATAAAAAATTATTTATGGGTATAATTATATATATATTTTTAAATAATTATTAAATTATAATAAATATATTTATTATACTTGTATTTTTATAATAATATATACTAGGAAAGTCAGGTACCGAGCATACTTACCCCTAAAAATTTATTTGATAAAACAAAAGTACAACAAAGACAAAACATGTGACAGATCAACGTCCACTAGTAAATGAGAGTGACTAGAACACCAACCAAAATAGAAAGATCTATAAACCCATTTAAAAGTATCGAGAACACACAAAAAAATGACCCAAAAGCCTAAAACACCATCTCCGACCAAACCAAAGCCCCCAATACCCAGCCAGATCCATAGCATGATCCTGAAATACGCCGCACTTATGCCAAGAAGGTAGAAAAAACAAGCTATCACCAGCAAATATCATTTCCACAACTAAGGCAGTCCCATTAAACATCCCAAGGTCAACACCAATCATGTCCATAGGCACATAAACATCTCCATCACCACACCAAAGTGCCTTTGTAGCTGACACCCAATTATCTCTTCGTCTGCACTCAATCCCCTCTGCACACCCATGACGGGTCTCCTGTTGCAACACTGGAGTCCCATATCCTCTATCGGGACGCATCTTGACATTTCCAATGCATCCATAGAAAACATCATCATTGTCCCGACCTACAAATTCACCGGTTCCACCTGGATCCAAAACCCTAGAAACCTGCTCATGCATCCCAGACGCATGCACACACTAGAAATGAAAAGATGTCACCAACCAGATCTGAGGGCCATCACTGAGTTTGTTGCATCCCACAACCATGATTCAACCCCTCCATCATGTGGTCTCCCTTTCATCCACACTAAAGGGCATGCTTCCTTCATCACTGTCATTGGGGTGCATTATCGCAGCCATCCATCACCGAGGTCCCATGTGACTAGCACCCAATTCACCAACTGCCTACGACAACTGCCAGGATCCCACACCCGCAACACCGTAGTTTTTCGGTAACTCACTCTCCATACTCCCATTTCTTCAACCAATGATCCAAGAACCTAGAATTGCTAGTTCATAACTGAGATCATCCCTACATCCCATCAAGGACATCTGTCACCAGCCTATGCATGAACTCCATCAACAACACTAGCTTCTAAATATATATAATTATATAAATATATAAATTTATTTATAAATTTATTTTTACATATATAATTATAAATATATATATATATATATATTATAATTATATATATATAATAATATAAATAAATTATTAACATAAAATCATTATCAGTACTTTTATAGCACTGATAAAGACATCCCATTATTAGAGCTAAAAAGATCTGATAATACTATTCATTATCAGTTTAATAAATTTAGATCTGATAAAAAACCTTTTATCAGCACTTTTATAATAATGATAAAGAGTTTCTTTATCAGCGATTTATATTTTAGAATTGATGAAACAACTCTTTATTAGTGATTTTTTGAACACACTAATAAACTTATTCCCCAATGTTATAAAAGAAACCCCAATATAGTCTCCTTCGTGCCTTCAAGCTTCGTGGATCTGTAGTGTTGTTGTCATTTCTCCCCACCTTTTCCTTCAACTTCATCATCATCTTTTCTCCTTTTCTTACCGACATCAATCCCTATTGGTGTCACTCCCTGACATACCATTGTCGCACCTTGCAACTTTTCTCCTTGATGTTGTCTCTCCTTATCCTGCCATTGTCACCCCTACCACTCTAATATATGAGATTTTTTACCCTCCTTTTTAATCATTCATTCCATCAAGTTATTTTAATTTTGGGTTGAACAATTGAGACCTAGATATTCATGCATAGGTAGCTAGGGTGTTTCTATTTTGGTTCCATGATAGATGATGGGCTTTGCTATGTTTTGATGTTAATTTTATAAATGATTGATGTGATTAATATAAGAAATTTAGTTTTGTTGGGTGTTTTAGAGAAGTGTTTATTTCCAGAAATTTTTTCTTTTAAAAAGAGTGTGTTCATGTTGTAGACCCACCCTTTAAGATTATGTATAAATTGCGGGGAGACTGTAATAGGTATCAATATTTATGAGTCCTTATGTACCTTGTTAATTCGTTGAATTTCTCTTAGAGATGTTGTATTTTTTATGATTATGATCTTTGTTAGTAATAATTAGTAGTTTTATTAATGTTCTATCTTATCATTATATATTATATTCCCCCATAACACTCACTTTTTCTCAGGGCATTAATGTTTTGAAGTAGTTGGTCATCATCCATCCTTTAGAAATAATATTTCTAGGGGAGGAAAGTGTTATGGAGGTGAGTTTGTAGCATTTTTTGTTACTATAGTTAAATATTTTATAGAAGTATAAATTATTAAAATTTAATTTGTGTTTAGGTATTTTCTTATGCTCAAAGTTTTAAAAGATTAAAATTTCTATGGGTTACATAGTTGAAATAAATAGTTTGAAAAACTATTTAGAAACCATTATTTTATTCAATAGTCATAATTTCTATTATGAAAAGGGGTTTTCAAATAATGTATATTTATTTAAAATATATATTCTTTTATAATTTATATATAATTTTATACTCCTATATATGTATATAATTTTATATACTGATATAAATATATAAACATTTGTAATTTATACATTTAATCATGTATTATTTTTTCCATTTATCAATAGTTTAATACTTTAATACTCTTATAAAATTTATTTATATAAACTATAATTTTATATTTTTATAATTTTGTAATATGATTATTATTTTTCCAAAAAAATCATTTCTCTAATTAAGATTTATTTTATTGTATACAATATTTTATGTTTTAAATCATAACAAATATATTGATTGTCAGAATTAGGCTTGATTGATTTCTTTAGAACTGATGTCTCAACCTCTAAATTTTTTTGGTTCAGTGTTAGGAATGTGCATAGACTCTATGTTTCGTGTTTCTCTTAAGGGTTTAATGATTAGTGATCACAAAAAATAATCAAAGGTGTTATATTAAAGAGATTCATCCTAAGAAGGAAAATTTCTCTCATGTGAACCAATTAAATCAATTTCTTCTTGATTTAAAATTCCTTTAATAATTCCTTGATATTCCCCAAGATCACATTAAACATTATAAAACCAATTCACCTCATGAAACTACCCAAAGTCATCAGTAATTTGAGAGATTGGATTATATATGTTGAGATAAAAGATCATATTTTTAAAGGCTTTCATATTTCTATTTTGAAATCATATGATTAAGTTGATTGTTTCAAGGGTGGGATGACAAATAATGATGGGAGTTTTCATGTAACTAGATTCTCCCTGTATGTTTAGGGATGTGACAACCTAATTTGGCTTGGGTGCTTTGCCTTTTTTAATTCTTTTTAATTAAAACATTAGTGATGAATCCTCATAATTATTTTTCTCTTTTTGATTGCATAATTTCTCAAGTAATTATTATAGGATAAAACAGATTGGGTGCTGAGCTGGTTGGTTTATCTCAAGAGGATATTTACGTTGTTGGATGGTCATTGTACCTTAGACTAAAATTGTTTTAATGTTTATGATTTTAATATTTCGATGAATTGGCCACCAGTGGAGTAATTCTATTCTTAAATTCAATTACCCATTTTATTTAAAGAATGATGAAATTATTTGAAACATTTTAAATGTAAAGTTCACCTTATTTTGAAGGCCCATTTTTCTATATTTATTTTGTTAAATATTAATATTACTGAATCAAATAGGATGGATATGAATAGAGAATGGATGGATGCCAGTCATATTTTTTGATGATGTAGTTCTATTCATTTGGTCATTTACCTGTGTAACATGAGTGTGGTTTATGTTGGATTTTCAAAATTATTTGAAAAGTGTGTTTCATTAATGTCAATGGTAGATTTCATGAGACTTATAAGGTACACCTAGAGTTTTTCTAACTATAAAATCAAGATCGATCGTTTCATGAATGGACTAATATCAAATAATTTTATAATTTTATACTTTTATAAATTATAATTTTATACTTTTATAAATATTTAAAATATATACTTTATAACATATATGTACTTTTATATAGTTTTAAAAATTTATATACATTTCTAAATTATATATATTTCATTAAAATATATATTCTTTTATAAATTATATATAATTTTATACTTCTATATATTGGAGTTGATTTCCGAGGACCAAATGTTTTTACTTTGATTAAATAAATATTGTATGTATTGAATATTAATAAAAACTCCTATTAAATATAGTTTTTTGTTCTATATGACTCTAATGTAATAATTTCTTAGAGTATGTGTCACATTGATAAGGTCATAGTAGTTCCCCACAATGATGAGAACCTTGATGTGCTGTGATGATATTCTCAAATTATGTTATATAGTTGGATAACGTACCATGATGGGACACATTGTACATAGATTTTCAGGTCTAAGTACTCATAAGCATATAAGGCTTCTTCTCATGAAGTTCTCAATTGGTAATCTCCAAGATGGGAGATTAAGAGAACAGACCCACCAGTAGGAATTCTGAATGTTTTGGTTTCAATGGATATTCCTATCTACGAGCATGTGTGATGGTCCATATAATTTAATATTATTATTAATTCATGTTACAACTCTCATACTTAGATGTATTTCTTAAACCTTGATCATAACGATCCATGGTGAAGTTGGATATATTTAGTGCATCATGAGTGACATGTAATTAATGAATAAGTTGAGGAAGGATTTTTTCCTTCTATCCTAATGGAAGCTGATATCTCATCAATTTTATTGAAATATGTCCATAACATTAAATTCCATGGATATGGTGTAATAATGTGATTATTTCAGTTGGTCAAATAAAGACATAACAAGCATTTAGTTTTGTGACACAGATGTGAACCCTGCTAGATGAGATATTGTAAAAAGGGGATTATAATACATAGTGAGTGTTATTATGTTTTTTTCGACATTGAAACATTAATTTCATTATCTTGGGTGCCTTGAACCATGGATATATAGTAACCTTGGACTTCAGGAAATATCGGCTAATGCTAATGAGAAAAAATCCTAGAGGGTCACTGTCACACCCGTTTTTTTTTCTTTTCATGTCATGGTTTTGATCCGGTTCATTTAAAATCCTGATCCTCTTATTGGTTGTTGGGGTAGATTAATTTTGAGTTTTTAACTTCCTTATATGTCTAATCACCCTAATTTGGGTTCCCCATTTATCGTTTAGTAGTTTTTGGAGAAAGGGTTGTTATTTCATGATTTGGGCCAACCATGAGCCCATTCGTATTTTTAAAAACCAAATTTGTTTCTTTAATAAATCCTTTGTTTTTCAACATTTTTCATTAATTCTAATTACCACATGGCCTCCACTGACATATTAATACTACCATATCCTTTTGGACCCCTTATAAATTAATAAACATGGTTAATTGGGGTTACTTATTTAGGTACTGGGCCAGCCCATGGGCCCATTTCTAGTTTTAAAAAAATAAATTGTTTCTTTTATATATAATTCAATTTTTAATATATTTCGGTGATTCTACCTCCCAATCGAAGAAAATACTCCTATACTCACCTCATTATATATTTTACCTATTTGGAGCTAATATGAGTTGTGGATTAGGGAAAAAGTTCTTATGTTACCTCAAATCGCCCAGAATTGATAAGGTAAATTGTATCATATGTAAATCATTCAATTCGTGCTCTTTTTCCCACAAATTTTCTTTATTGGGTTCTTACAAACCTTAGTAGACTCTCTAGGAAGTTTCATCCCATTCCTTTTTCTCTATGTTTTCTGATCTAATGGAATACAAAGAGTTTTCTAGTAGAAAAGGTGAGATTCCTTCTCCTTTATCCTCCATCTTCTTCCTCCTTTCATTATTTATTTGTTTTATAATATAACCTAGTCATGATCAACCTAGGGCTATATTATCCCATGATTTTTTATGGGTTGTTTGTTTTTTTGGGTCTGGTCATCATAGGTTTAGGGTTTTTGAATGCTCGAATGGTGATTTTGGCTGTGTATTCCCATTACGCTAAGGATTTGAGGTAGGATGTCCCTTGAACAAGCCTTTATCATTTAATATTCATCATTATAATTGTATTTTAACCTTATTTATATGATATTTTATGCTGTGAAACCTTGGTTTTAAAGGTTTTGTGTGCAAATTATGTTTTATGACTTATTTTGTTAAAAATATAGTTGTTTTGGTATAAATGTGCACTCCTCTTGTTTGATAATTTATTCCATGAGATTTCGCACATGGTTTATGGTATTTTGAATATTTTTTAGTAGCTTTAATAATTTTATGGCATGAAAATGGTATTTTATCCCTTTTTATATGCTTAATATAAGTTTTTTTGTTAAAGAGTGAATGACATGTGTTCAGTAAATTGCTCGGTTGGCTTTTATGTGCCTAGTGAAATTTAAAATGATTTGTTTGGATTTATAAATACATTGTAATCATGTAAAAAAATTATTTTTGGGATCATTTTATGGCTTTCATCTTTGGATTTTGTTTTAAAAACAAATGGTTTTTGGTTTACAACATGTTTTGGCCCGAGTTGCCGAAAAATGGCCTGTTTCACATTCTTATGAAAATGGTTGTGTTTTGAATTTGTAACCTGAGTGTTTTAAGAGGTTTATGAATGTGGTTTTATGCTGTAAATAGTGTGTATACACCTACTTAATAAAATTAAAATGCATAACTTTGTCAAATGATAGTTTTGAGAAAATGTTTAAAGGCTCGTTTGGCCTTTACTAAAAATGAAGAATGAGTGTTTTACTTGTATATACCATGTTGGGTCAATTGGGATTGTTTTATGGTCAATGAAATGATTTTATTAAAAAAATTTAGGGCTTAAAAATATGGTTGGGTATGGTTTTTTGTGTGTTTTTATAATTAAAATAGTGTTTTAACGAGTTTTATGTGCAAAGCCTCAATACACTTCTTGAAATTGTTTTACAAACAATTTCAGTGGTTTATTGATTCGTGAAAGAAATGTGAAGAATTTTTGTGGTCTGTTTGTGTGTTTATTTTTTGGGAATGGAATTTGGATGTGAAATGTGTATTTGATAAAATGTGTAACTTGATTGAGCAGTAAAGGGAATCCCAGGTATCTAGGCGGGCGGACGTGTACTAGTATTCTAGTAATCTTGTGGGGTTTGGCCCCTGTTTCACATATAAAGTTTAACAATGGCAACACTAAATAAACTATGATTATGGTGATGTTGGGGACCATTATGTTATGGGTATTCTCCCTACTAGTGTCTCATGTGCACAAGAACGAATATTTATTATGGTTACATTCACCGAGATATGAGGTACCAGGGGATCACAACTAACTAGGGCATAGGGGTGTTCTCGCGACTTGTTCTCATTGGCTATTTTGTACTCACCATCGAAATACTGTGTGTTTGGATGGTAAATTTCAGTAGTGTGTGTGATTTAATTAAAATTTTAAATTATTTAAGTCATCCCTCTTGAAAACTATTTTCATTTTGAAGTTGCACCTCTCTGAAAATTGTTACTAGCATTCTTGTTTATAAAACATGAAATATTTTGTGTGGTAATTTGTTTTATATAGCATGGGACCTTATATGGAAAACATAACTTTATATTTTTTTTATTTGAAACTTTAAATTGATTTTTCTTTTATTTTAAAGGATGTGCATTGGGAATAGAATATCAGGCTAACCTATTGAGTTTTAATACTCACACCTATAGTCTTCTTCTATTTTTAGCCCTTCTGTAGGTTTCAACTTGAGTTCGATCGACTAGGGAGACATGTGATCATTGTGATGGAGAGTGACCAGAAGGGTCACATGTATTTACTTGGTTATCGTGTTTGGTCAGATGAGTTGTTGGTTTAGTTGTACTTTAATTTTCTTGTACAAATAATGTTCAGTTCAGTTTTTATATAAATGTATTTTGGGCTGTCCATTTATTTCAGCTGTTTGTTTTTTTGTTTATATTTGGGAGAAACCATTATCATGTTTACTCTATTTATGACCTTGGTGCTTTTCTTTATCCAGGGAGGATTGGGAACGCCTCTTCGGAGTTGTCGTGGGCCGGCCCTTGTGACCGGTTCAGGGTCGACTCAGGCTGGTTCGTGACAAAATTGTATCAGAGGAGGTCGGCTCTTAGTAGACCTTTGTTTTTAGAGAACCCTTGTTATTCTGGGGATTTCAAGGTAGATGGAGTAGAATTTTTTGGGACTTTATGGTTAAGCTCGGGAAGAGCGTCGTGAATTATGTCTCATTCTAATCCTTAGGTTTCCATGGGATGTTAGGTTTTATTTGTGTCTTTTTTTCTTGTTGATTGTCTAGTTTTGGGATATGAAAAGGGGAGTCTGACCAATGGCCTCTGTGAGCTCGCAAGGCCTGGAAAGCCATGTGCAGCCGGGGCATGGTCCTAATAAGTCTCTTCGTGTTGGTGTTGTGTTTGACATATGGCTGCCAACCATATGGTCAAGTCACCCACTGACACTACTTCCCTTTTGTGGATTTCTTGGACCTTTCTGAATTCTGAATTTTTTCTTTGAAAATCCTCATGTGAGAATTATGGAAATGAGTTTTAAAGGAAGGATTGGATTTTCAAAAAGGGGAAATGGGTTTTCAAAAATTAAATATAATAATGGTTTTGGAAGGTTGTGTTTTTTTTACCAATTTTTGGGAGGAAGTGAAAATGATTTAATAGGATTGGATTTTCCCTAATCTAAACTTGTGGTTTGTTGAAATAAATGGTATTTAAAGTGTGCATCATTTTAAATTAAATCTGAAACATTTTTTAAATGGGGTGTTTTGGGATATTGAAAAGTTTTTGAATCTAATGAATTGGTTTTGGAAGTTTGTTTTTGAGCGGCTGGTGTTTTTTTGAAAGGGGTTTTTGGCCTTTGTGGTTGTCGGATTATGAAAAAAAACCTTACTGTATTTTTTTAAAATGGGAAAGTGATATTTGGAAGAGAATTTTTCTTTTTGTAAGTTCCATTAAATGAAATGGATTGTTTTTTTAATCAAATGGTTCTTGATGAATCCTAGCTTGTCTTGTGAAATATGAAAATAGTTTTTGATTTGGTGGTTAATGTGCCTTTGGAAGGTACACAATTATTTTTGTAATGATGATGTTTTTTTTGCATTTAGTGTTTTCATGGGTTCTCACATGAAAGGTTTTCTAGATATATGGATGAATGGCCGGTATGGCCTAGTATTTGAGTGCCTGGGGTGTCATAAAAATATTCATGTGAGTGAGGCTTGATGAAACACCATTGGTGAATGTGAAAATACAACAAGTTAGTTTATTATTTTATTTATTTTTTAAAAGTGTTTTTAGCTGAAAAATTGTGGTTTTTTTGAACCGACGGTTTTGTTGATGGTTTATTATATGTCTTAGAAGTGTTTTCTATTAATTATGCTACCTTATGATCTATAATTAATACTTTTTTTGCATCTTGAGATGGGATCTTATTGGTGGATCAGTTTTGGGGTAATGTTCAGTGGGTTTCTAAGGATGTGTTGGATGTTGTGATGTTTCCATTGATGGTTCTCCATTGTTATTCTTTCTAGTTGATCAACCTAAGGATTTGTTTCAAATGTTAAATCCACCTCTTATAATGATACCTCATCCCATTTGTTTAAATAGAGAGATGTTTGGGATCGATTTAAAGTGCCTTCCCTTTATGGTGATTCTCTCGGTTGTAGTAGTTGTGCTCAGTGATGTTTAGTGGGTGTTTTTTTGTGTCCTGTTCTTTCTGCTCCTCATTCGGAGTGAGAGAAAATAGTTTTGTGTATTTATATGTTCTTGTGTGGGTAAAAATGTGTTGTTGAGGAAGAGAGTTCCATGGTGTCTCTTGATCTGTTGTTTCTTACTATGAGTGTTATGTGGTACTGTGTGGATATAGGATGGAGTACATGTTGGGGATTATCAAATCCTAGCTATGAGGCAAGATATGCTTCATCCATCATAGCTCCAGCAATAGGTTTTGGAGTGAAGCTAGAACATAGTCATGAGTCCTAGGATAATGGGTAGAATTGCTAAGCTCATTCCTATACCATTTCGTTGAGGTAGTTCCATTGTTTCTTTTGTGGTTTCAATATCCCAATTATTAGGTCCCCTCCCCTCCCTAATTGGTGGGGGTTTGGATCCTTGCAGAGAGTATTGGCCCAGTTCTTGTCACCTCCATTCGAGAGTGGGTGGCTTAAATGTTCATTTTGTGTTCCATTAAACTTGGGTTTTTAGGTTGTTGTGGGAGTGTTTTTGTGGTCCTGTGTAGGTGAGTCCCAATTCTAGTTCATTTTGATTGATTTTTTCCATTTCTAGTTGGTATCTAATGGAGGGAGACCCACTGTGGGTCTTGAAGATCTTTCCTTTAGGATTTTCCAGATGGTAGTTGTGATTTAGTGGTGGAGAGACCATTCTGGACTCCACACCAAGTCATTGTATTTTGTGAGTGAACTATGTTTTGGGTTGATCTTGGGTTTCATTGGGAGAAGACCCAAAAATCTATTTATTTTCTTGGTTGTGGAGGTGGTGGCTTGATCTTTCTGTTGATTTTCTGGAAGTGGTTGTGAGTTGGTGTTTTGTTTGCGCAAGTGTATTAAGTTACACTATTGGTGAATGATATTTAATTAGCTTTAGAGGATGGAATATGTTTATAAGGAATCCTTAGGTGTCGTTCTATCAGTTTAAAAGCGTAATGGATTTCTGGGGGTGGAAAGCTTTAACGGTGGGGAGAATTGTCACACCCATTTTTTTTTCTTTTCATGTCATGGTTTTGATCCGTTTCATTTAAAATCCTGATCCTTTTCTTGGGTGTTGGGGGATATTAATTTTTATTTTTTAACTTCCTTATATGTCTAATCACCCTAATTTGGGTTCCCCATTTCTTGTTTAGGAGTTTTTGGAGAAAGGGTGGTTATTTCATGATTTGGGCCCACAGGGAGCCCATTTTTAGTTTTAAAAACCAAATTTTTTTCTTTAATAAATCCTTTATTTTTAAACATTTTTCATTAATTCTACTTCACAATTGGCCTCCACCGACATATTAATACCACCATATCCTTTTTCACCCCTTATAAATTCATAAACATGGTGAATTGGGGTTACTTATTTAGGTACTGGGCCAGCCCATGGGCCCATTTCCATTTATTAAAAAAATAATTTTTTCTTTTATATATAATTAAAATTTTAATATATTTTCGTTATTCCACCTCCCAATCGAATCCAATACCCCTATACTCACCCCTAGTATCTATTTTCCCTATTTGGAGCTAATATGTGTCACGGATTAGGGAGACTATTTTTATGTTACCTCAAATATCCCAGAATTGATAAGATAAATTGTATCATACGTAACTCATTCAATTCGTGCTCTTTTTCCCACAAGTTTTCTTTCCCTGGTTCTTCCAGATCATAGGAGACTCTCCAGGAAGTTTCATATAATTCTCTTTTTCTATGGTTTTTGATCTAATGGAATACGAAGAGTTTTCTAGTTGAAAAGGTGAGATTCCTTCTCCTTTATCCTCCCTCTTCTTCCCCCTTTAATTATTTATTTGTTTTATAATCTAACCAAGTCATGATCAACCTAGGGTTATGTTATCCCATGATTGTTTATGGTGTTTTTGTTTTTTTGGGTCTGGTCAACATATGTTTAGGGTTTGTGAACGCCCGGATGGTGATTTTGGGTGTGCGTTCCCATTAAGCCAAGGATTTGAGATAGTATGTCCCTTGAACAAGCCTTTATCATTTAAGATTAATCATTATAATTATTTTATATCCTTATTTATATGATAATTTCTGTTTTAAGACCCTGTTTTTAAATATTTTGTGTGCAAATTATGTTTTATGACCTATTGTGTTAAAAATATAGTTGTTTTGGTATAAATGTACACTCCTCTTGTTTGATAAATTATTTGGTGAGATTTTGCACATGTTTTATGGTATTTTGAATATGTTTCAGTATCTTGAATAATTTTATTCAATGAAAATGGTATTTTACCCCTTTTTATTTACTTAAAATAAGTTGTTTTGTTAAAGAGTGCATGTTATGTGTTCGGTAAATTGCTCAGTTGGATTTTAGGTGCCTAGTGAAATTTAAAATGATTTGTTTGGATTTATAAATACATTGGAATAATGTAAAAAAAATATTTTTGGGATCCTTTTATGGATTTCCTCTTTGGATTTTGTTTTAAAAGAAAATGGTTTTTTGTTTACAACATGTTTTGGCCCGAGTTGCCGGAAAATGGCCTGTTTCACATTCTTATGAAAATGGTTGTGCTTTGAATATGTAACCTGAGTGTTTTAAGATATTTATGAATGTGTTTTGATATTATAAATGGTGTGTATACACCTAATTAATAAAATTTAAATGCATAACTTTTTCAAATGATAGTTTTGATAAAACTTTTAATGGCAAGTTTGGCCTTTCCTAAAAATGAAGAATGAGTTTTTTACTTGTATATACCAAGTTATGTCAATTGGGATTGTATTATGGTGAATGAAATTATTTTATTAAAAGTTTTTAGGGATTCAAAATATATTTGGGTATGGTTTTTTTGTATTTTTATAATTAAAAGAGTGTTTTTAATGAGTTTTATGTGCAAAGCCTCAATACACTTCTTGTAATTGTTTTACAAAAAATTTCAGTGGTTTATTGATTCGTGAAAGAAATTTAAAGAATATTTGTGGGATGTTTGTGTGTTTATTTTTTGGGAATAGAATTGATATTTGAAATGTGTATTTTATAATATGTGTAACTTGATTGAGAACTAAAGGGAATCTTGGGTATCTTGGCGGGTGGATGTGTACTAGTATGCTAGTGATCCTGTGGGGTTTGGCTCGTGTTTCACATAGCAAGTTTGATGATGACAACAAAAACTAAAATATGATGGTTATGATGTTGGGGGATGACTAGGTTATGGGTATTCTCTCTACTAGTGGCTCTTGTGCATGAGAACGGATAATTATTATGGTTACTTTCACCGAGATACAAGGTACTTGGGGCTCACAACTAACTAGTGCCTAGGGGTGTTCCCGTGACTTGTTCTCATTGGCTATTTTGTACTCACCGTAAACATATGGTGTGTTTGGTTGGTAAATTAAGTAGTGTGTGTGATTTATTTAAAAGTGTAAATTCTTTAAATCAGCCATTGAAAACTATTTTCATTTTGAAGTTGCACCTCTTTGAAAATTGTTACTAGCATTCTAGTTTATAAAACATGAAAGTTTTTGTCTCGTAATTTGTTTTATATAGCATGGGACCTTATTTGGAAAACATACCTTTATATTTTTTTTATTTAAAACATGAAATTGATGTTTCTTTTATTTTAAAGGTTGTCCATTGGGAATAGAATATTGGGCTAACCTACTGAGTTTTAATACTCATGCCTATAGTATTTTTCTGTTTTTATCCCTTGTGTAGGTTTCAGCTTGAGTTCTATCGCCTAGGGTGACATGTGATCATTATGTTGGAGAGTGACCAGAAGGGTCACATGGAGTTATTTGGTTATCGTGTTTGGTCAGATTATTTGTTGGTTTAGTTGTACATTCAGTTTCTTGTACAAATAATGTTCAGTTCAGTTTTTATATAAATGTATTTTGGGATGTCTATTTCTTTCCACTGTTTGTTGTTTTTTTATTTATATTTGGGAATAATCGTTCCCTTTTGTACTCTATTGATGACCTTGGTTCTTGTCTCCATCCCTGGAGGATCGGTAATGCCTCTCGGGACTTGTTGCGGGCCGGCCCTTGTGACCGGTTCAGGGTTGACTCGGGCTAGTTCGTGACAGTCACACACTAAGTTTTTCTGTTGAACTCAATTAAATTCTATTTGAGTTTAATTAATGGAATAAAAATTATTTTCAAGTCCACGGAATAATTTTATTCAATTTATATTTATCACATAAGTTAAATAAATATTTATTCACCGACATGTGAATAAAATATTTATTTTATTTATTTAATATTTTAATAAATATTTATTCTCTAGATTGTGAATAAAATATTTATTCGGTAATTCAAAAAATGTTGGAGGATTTTGAGTGGACCAATACCATGTTCGGTGAAAAATATTAATTAACAATACCGTTACAGAATATTTGTTATTGTACAAGTTGGAGTGCACAAAAATAGTAATAATAATATTATTATTATTATGTTGAATGGGGTTTATTTAAGGTAATGAATGTTATTTAACAGCAAGTATGAAATTATATATATATAAATAGACGAATATGTCTATTTTTTAGAGAATACAAAAATTGAGAATAAAGAATTGTTTCGCACAATGAATTATTTCTCAACTCCTTCTACTCTCTCCCTCTCAAGAATGAGAAGTGCAAGAGATATTTATTCGAGGCTAACAAATGAGCGATCAAGAACAAACAACACAAAAAATGCAACTCACCATGTTAGTAGCTCGAGATCGTGTGGTGTTGCTCGTATTTTATAGGAATGCATGTGGTTCACATTTATAGAGATTTTATCCTTGTATCCTCGTAGTGCAATGAAGTTAATATAAAAGGGTCGTTTTGAAAAATCAACATTCACCAACGAAGAAATTTCCTAAGACCAGGTGTTTGTTTCTTTAGATATTTAATAAATTAAGAATAAATTTTACATTCAAGATCCTCACTCTTGGTTTTGGGTATCAATTAATAAAATTTATTTTTAAAAAAATTCCACCCAAACACACTTCTACTATGACCAAAACAATCAAGTGGTTTCAGAGAGGTCACATTTAAATTTATAAATTTTTATTTGATTGTTGATCTATGCACAATTGTGGTTAGATATTCATTTCATGATATTATTTCTTTAAATTTATTTGGATTAAAATGTTATCTTCATATTAATCATGTTAGTTTAGTGGTTCATTTTGTTAAAGGTGTAATAATAAATGAATAATGACTATAGATGCCATCAGAAAGTTACAAATCATTGGTAGGTAAAACTGGGCTACACGACATGCGGCCGAAGAACACGACGTATACCCATTTCCATTGTATCTTGATGCACCAAGAAATTAGTTACACGTAGATATTTTATTGAACACCACATGTTGACTGGGCCAACCTGGCATGAGCCAAGTGGATACAGGGTGTGTAGCTAGCATGTAAACACCGTGTAGTCCGATTGAGTTAAGATGTTGGATCCCCAAGCCTGTGACTTGAATATACAACAACTGAGGTACATAGTGTGTAGCTACATGTACATGTCGTGTAGTCTTCCATTAATGGAAAAATTAAAAGTACATTAAATTTAAAATTTCTAAACTTAAAACCTTATTTTATTGATTAACACACCATTGTGTGTATGACAATTTAATAAAGATTTTAAGGAATTTTAAATGCTCAATTAATTAATTTAAATTAATATGGGATTATTGGTTATGTCGTTTATTTAAGTGAATTCCATTAATGATGGTCATATCCAAATTAGATCATATGATCATTAAGATAAAATTGAATTAAGTAAATAATTTACTAATTAACTAATGCAAGTACATTTATCTTAAATAAAAAAATGAACAAGGAAATGAATGCTATCCATTCACTTTTGTGTTTTTGTTTCATGTATTACCATTCATGAACTTGACCGAAACCTATGTATGTGTTGGATTTTTTAATTTAATTTATTTCATGATTTTTAAGTTATTTAATATTACATTAAATGGTGTCCTGCAAGTCATCCCTACATCCATAATTTTGTAGGACCTAAATTTCCAAGGCTATTTATGTAACCCCATCTAACCAATTATTTGGTTCCCATCATATATGTGTGAGTAATAAATATTTTTAATTAATGGAGCATCCCAATGCATGTTTGTGGTGGTTCAAGACATAACCTTAATGATGATAAGTCAGGTGATACGTAGGTGCACAAGTGGAATGTTATAACTCATTCCAAGACCAATAATAGGAGTTATTTCCCCTAGATCAAAGGTTGATTTAATGTACATTCATTAAATCAACTATTAGATAAATATCATTAATGGGTAATTTAATTATTTATTAATTTATATCTATGCAATTATATATTTTATGGATGCAAGACTATGATCACATAAATAAATGGATTAATGTGAAAATATAGAAAATAAATAAATGAATTATGCATAATTGATTTATCCAATATGGTGAATTAATTAAATAACACCCACATAATATTAACAAGACAAGTAAATGATATAACAAGATAAAATTTATGCATAGTACATTAAAATCCTTATATTAAATATTAAGTCAAACTAATACTTCCATTACTTGAATAGGAATGAAACCATAGAACTAAGTGTAGTACATAGCCAAATAATGGACACTTACTTTTGTCGGCGAGTTCTCATGAAAGTTTTGAGTTGACTTAAAAAAATTGGTATTGATATTAATATCCAAAGTCTATTCAATACAAATTTGGTGGAAAGTATTTAGGAAATCCAAGTCAGGATTTCAAGATAGGGGAAACCACTCAATAGATCAAGGAGTTTCAAGTCCATAATTGGTAAGACTGCCTACCTAATTACTTTGTTATGGTTTTCATGGACCATGCATGGATCATTAATAAAATTAATGGGGATCCTCTTCACTAGAAAGTCAATTAAACTTGACATTCCTTGTAAAATGGTTAGGGATATTGACACTTGATAAAATAGTAGGATATTTAAATATAAAAAAAATTAAATTATTACTTCTCATTTATTTTTTAGTAAATAAATGTACTAATAATATTATCTTTTTAATTGTAGAATAAAATGAAAATTCCAAAATCCACACTACCCCTATGACTGATATTGGAAAAATATAACGTCATAACTGGCAGTAACTTCCAGAAGTGGTTTAGGCACTTTCAGGTTATACTACACCATGAATGAAAATCCTGCAAGCTAGAATCCTCAATGCCTGATCCACCTGCTAAATAGGTGAGTGATGAAGTGTTCATTTTCTATGAAAAACATTTTAGCGATGCGGTTGGCGTTTAATGTTTAATGATTTCATCAATTTCTAGTGAACTAATGAAGTCTCAAAAAAACATGGATGTGTATAGCATGATTGAGAACCTCCATGGTCTTTACCAGGAGAGAGATAGACAAGAATAGTGTGATATTTCCATGGAACTCTTTCAGATAAATCTTTTAGAAGTTTCCCTGGATGGGCCTCATGTAGACAAGATCATTAGATACATTGAGTTCTTATAGGTTCTAGGGATTAAACTCCTTGAAGAACTGGGGACCGACCTCATTCTATCATCACTCTATCAGATCATCTCTAGAATGTTTGGGAATATTAATTTGAAAAACATTGATAAGGAATGTCTAGATCTTATTACTCTTCTTCTCTAAGTATATGAGGATATGAAATGTGAAAAACAATCCATCCTTATGGTTAACAAATGGAAAGGGAGAGAAAATATCTTTAAGCTAATAGCTTCTTCACACCCTTCCAAGAAGAGGAAGATCAAGGAGAAAGAAAGGTAATATGATTCTGATTGTTTCACATGTCGAAAAAAGAACCATAATATGAAAAACATCTCCCAACTAAATAAGCAAGGGGAAGCCTCAGGTGCATTTTTTATCGAGTGTAATTTATCATTTTCTACAAATTGGGTATTAGATACATCTTATGGTTCTCACATATGTATTCAAATACATGAACCAAGTAGATTCCAAAATATTTACTGAGTATAGGTATATCTTGAAGTATCTAATAGATATAAAATTTCTTTTGTAAATATAGGGGACCACCACCTCATGTTGCCAACCAGAATGATCTGGGTTTTAAAGGGTTTTTATTTTGTTCCTTCAGGTACCAAAAATTGTATTTCTATATCCGGACTTGATATGGATGCATTTATTTTCATATTTGGGAATAAATTTTTATTCTTTTATAAAGATATCATTTGTTATGGGAAGGCACATTTAAATAATGGTCTTTATGTGTTGGATTACATGAACTAGATAATGGAAATTGATAACGAAGTAACTTCACATTACTCATACCACAACTAAATTTTCAATCACCGACTAGGTCATGTAAATGAATAGAACTTTAATAAATTACATCAAGATGGATATTTAGATGATTTTGAACTAAAGCCACTGGGTGTATGTCACGCGTATTTATAAAGAAAAATGACCAAAGCCCCAATTAGTGGGAAATCTGAAAGGGCTAATGAGAGTATTGAATTAGTTCAAAACAATGTGTATGGACCATTTCCTACTGAAGAAAGGGGTGGGTACTCATCCTTCATAACTTTTACTTTTGATTTTATTATATATGTATATGTCTAATTAATGGGGAATAAGTTAGATTCTTTTGAAAAATTCAAGGAATACAAGAATGAAGTTGAGAACCATCTTGGTGAAAAGATTAAGAAACAACACTCTGACCATAGTGGAGAATATCTTAATCAATACTTCATAGATTATATATAAGAGTTATAGATTTTATCTCAACTCATTCCTCCTTATATGCCTCATTGTAATTGTTTAAGTGAAAGGAGGAACCGAACCTTATTGTACATGGTGAGATCAGTGATGAGTCATGAATGGATTCGATTATCCTTTTGGGGATGCGCATTACAAAAAAGTAGCTTATGTAATAAACCGAGTTCCAAATAAAGCAATAGATGGTATACCATACCAATTATGGAATGGAAAGAAACTTGTGTTGTCTTACTTACATGTGTGGGGTTGAAAATCATTTGTTAAGGCATCTTCATGTTACAATCTTGCACTCTAAGGCACAAAGTGTATCATTAAAAGATATCACAAAGAAAAAAAGGATACTACCTATAAAATCCTTCATAAATGAAGGTTTTGGTGGACAGAAGTCCCACATTTCATGAGGATTGTCTTATCTATAAAAGAGATAGTGGGAGAGATATAGACTTCGATGAAGTTTAAGCTCATGATACACAATATTTGGAAGAGGAACTGATTCCACAATGACCCGTGGATGAATAAATTGTTCTAAAGACACAATTACTATGTAGAAGTACTAGAGAGGTTAGAGAACCAGAATGGTATAGTTTTCTAGTCACCAAGGATGGTGACACATTATTAGTTGATAATAATAATCCCCTAACCTAGAAAGAAGCAGTAAGTGGAACAGATGTTTCCAAGGGGCAAGAAGCCATGAATTCTAAAATGGATTCCATATACCAAAACCAAGTATATATATTTTTAAGAACCTAGAGTATATGTAAATATAATTGCTGAAAATGGGTATTCAAGAAGAAACTTGACATGGAAGGACAAGTCAGTACCTATAAATTGTGAGTAATTGTAAAAAGGTTTAAACTGTGCTAAGGCATTGACTAGGATGAAACCTTTTCACTAGTTTCAATGCATAAAAACATCAGAATTATTCTTTCCATTATGTCTTTCCATTATTATGAGATTTAAAAAATAGATTTTAAAAAAAACTTACTTAATAGGAACCTTAAGGAATATGTCTATATAACACAACCCAAAGGGTTTGTGACTCCGAAGGATTCCAACAAGATATGAAAGTTGAAAATATCCTTTTATGGTTTATAGTAAGCATCCAGGTCATGGAACATTGATTTTGATGTGGCCATAATGGAATTTAATTTCAAAAAAGAACAAATGTGAGTCATGTGACTATAAATGGTTTAGTGGGAGTGAAGTAATTTTATTAATTGTATATTTTGATGACATATTTCTTATTAGAAATGAAATACTAGTCTTACAGTCTATTAAGGTGTGGTTGAATAAACGATTTTCAATAAAGGACTTGGGTGAGGTAATATATATTCTAGGGATCAAGATCCATCATGATAGATCCAAATGGTTTTCTTGACCTAATTCAATGCACATACATTGAAAATATACTATAGAGATTCAGTATGGAACAATCCAAGAGGGTATTGTTGCCAGCATCACATGGCATTCATCTTTCTAGGAAAATTTGTCCTCAAACACATGATGAAATAAATAGAATGAGAACGATTCCATACGCATTAGCGATTGGGTCAGTCATGTATGTTATGCTATGTACTATGATAGATATCACCTATGAATTAAGTGTAGTAAGAAGATATCAAGCTAATCTAGGTTACCACCATTGGTTGGAATTCAACATTATCCTTTATTATCTGAGGAATACTAAGGATATATTCTTAGTTTATGGAGGAGATGTGGAAATAGTCATCATAGAATACAAAGATGAACGATTCCAAGTTGATCGATATGACATGAAGTCACAAACGGGATACATATTCACTTTGAATAGAGCTACTATGAGATGGATGAGATCAATGACGGTTTTGGTTGCAGATTCTAAAACAGATTCTGAGTGTATTGTGGATTATGTAACATCTAAAGTAGCAGAATAGATGCAAAACTTCTTCCAAGAGATTTATGTGGTACCTAGAAGTAAAGGGCCTATCACACTCTATTGTGTTAATACAAAAATGGTTACTGTTGAAAAATATCCAAGGTCACATCAGTGGACGAAGCCCATTCTTTGAAAGTATCATCTACTAAGTGATTTTTATAAGATAGTTGAAGTTGTAGTGAATAGTATTTCCATGGAAGACAATGTGGAAGACCCCTTGATCATAGCCTTGACTCAGAAAAAACATGACTAATATGTGAGGTCTAGTAGACTAAAGGTCATAGGAAGTTTCCACTAGTCCATGTGGGAGTATGTTGGAGTTGGTTTTCTAGGAACAACTATTCATACTTTGATTACATAAATATTAAATGTATTGAATATTAATAAAACTTTTTATTATATATTGTTTGATGTTATGCATGAATCTAATGTAATAATTCCCTAGATTATACATCTCATTGATACAGTCATAGTACTTCCCCATCATGATGATAACCTTGATGTGATTTGACAATATTATCAAATCATGTTTTTCATTTGGATAACGTACTATGATGATACACATAGTACATAGATTGTCAAGTGCTAGTACTCATAAGTAGAGGCGGCCTCTTCTCATGAATTTCACACTTGGTAATCTTCTAGATGAGATATTATGAGAACATACCTACCAGAAGGAATTACACATGTTTTGGTCTTATTGGATATTCCTATATACGAGTGTGTGTCATGGTCCTTAGAATTTAATAATATTATTAATTAATGTTACAACTCATGTACTTATATGTATTTCCAAAACCATGATGATAACAGTTCATGGAGAAGTTGGATACATTTTGTGCATCATGAGTTACATTCCATTAATTAATAAGTCAAGGAAAGATTTTTACCTTCCATATTTATGAAAGCTAATATCTCTTCCCTTTGATTGGAACATAACCTTCACATTAAATTCCATGTACATGGTGTAATGATGTGTTAGTTTTAGATAGTAAATGAATGACATATTGAGCATATATGTTGGTGACACAGATGTGAAACATTCTTGTTGAGAT
This sequence comes from Viscum album, assembly GCA_963277665.1. Classification (NCBI taxonomy): domain Eukaryota; kingdom Viridiplantae; phylum Streptophyta; class Magnoliopsida; order Santalales; family Viscaceae; genus Viscum; species Viscum album. The sequence goes on from OY728157.1 coordinate 621,778,986, forward strand.
ATTATGGGAAGGGTATTATATTACACAGTGAGCCTTCATATGTGTTTTTCAACATTGTGACTTTATGTTATTTCTCTTGGGTTCTTGACCCATTGCTAGATATCAATCTTGGACTTTAGGAAAGCCCACATAATTCCAATGAAAAATAATCCTAGAGTGTCTCACACTAAGTGTTTTAATGGATCTCGATTAAAATCTATTTGGGTTTAATTAATGGAATAAATATTATTCTCAAGCCGAGGAATAATTTTATTCAAATTATAATGATCGTATAAATTAAATAAATATTTATTCATCATCATGTGAATAAATATTTATTTTATTTATTAAATATTTTAATAAATATTTATTCACTAGATTGTGAATAAAATATTTATTTATGAATAAAATTTTTATTGAGTTATTCAATAAATGTTCTAGGAGTTATAATGGACCAAGAATGAGTCTGGTGACAAATATTAATTAACAATAACCTTACATAAAATTTTTTTATTGTGAAAGTCAGAGAACACTACAAAATAGTAATAATATTATTATTATTATGTGGAATGGGGTTTTTAGAGCTTTTAAATGTTATTTAATGCATGGTATTCAATTAAATGATATTTTTAACTTAAATCCTAACTCTATAATTAGATGGCTATGCCTATTGTTTAGAGAATTCGAAAATTTCGAATAGAGAATTATTTTCGCACAAAAATTTTTCTCTCAACTCCTCCTACTCTCTCCCTATCATGAACGAGATGTGAAAGATATATATCGTTAAGAACAAAGAATGAGTGATCAAGAAAGAACAATTCATGACATTCGAATTGTTGTGCTAGCACCAAGAGATCGAGTGGTGTTTCTCAGAGATCATAGAATGACATGTGGATCACCACTAGTGGGATTCTATCCTTGGATCCTCCCAGTGCAATAAAGGTAATCCAAAAGTATCTTTTCAGATGATCAAAATTCACCAATGTAGGAAGTTCCTAAGCCCAGGTATTTATTTCTTCAGATATTAAATAAGTTAATTATAAATTTTACATGCAAGATCCTCACTCTTGGTTTCGATCAATGATTATTAAAAGTTATTTTAAAATATCATCCACCCATGCACACTTCATCTGTGCTTGAAACCATCAAAATATACATCTATAATTTTATATACTAATATAAATATATATAAATTTCTAATTTATAATTTTATACCTATACATTTTTTAAATTTATTAATAGTTTAATAATTTTATACTTTCATAAATTCAATTTCATTATTGAAAATAATTTAAAAATATAATAATTTATTTTTTTATTTGTCAAATCATTATTATATTCAATAGAAAAATTTTCAAGTATGAAAAGGGTTTTCAAATAATATATATTTTTCTATTATTACATTCAATAGTCATATTTCATCATGTTTTTATGATGTAAATGTGATTTTACACTTTATTTATATCATATAAAAAAGGGGGTTTATCATTAAAAATATAAAGTGAAGAATAGTTTTTAAAATTTAAATCTCTTACATTGTATTTATAAATTTCCTTAAATAAGTTTTTTTTATCATGTCGTATGATAAACCATTTTTCAATATTTCCATTTTCTATCATTAAATTCATGAGATCTATATTCAGTTGAACATCTTTTGTGTATTTATTTTGTTAAATATTAATATTACCTAATAAAATAGGATGGATATGAATAGAGAATCAGTGGATTCTAATCTTATTTATTGAGGTTTTGGTTCCATTCACATGATCATTTATCTATTTAGCATGAGTATGGTTTCTATAGGATTTTTGAAATGGTTTTAAAAGTGTGTTTGATTAAAGCGAATGGTTGATCTCATGAGACTTACAAGGTACACCTAGAGTGTCTCTATTAAGTATATAATTAAGATCGATCATTTAATGATTGGACTAAAATTTAATAAATTTTTTCTTTTATACTTTTATAAATTTTACTTTTATATATTTTAATTTTAAAATTTTATAAAATTTTAAAATGGTTTACTTCTATAAATTATGTATAGTTTTATAACATATATATAGTTTTATATAGTTTAATAAATCTATATACATTTATAAATTATGCATATTTCTTTAAAATATATATTAATTTATAAATTATATATAATTATATACTTCTATAATTTTATATACTAATATAAATATGTATAAAAATTTAATTTTTAATTTTATACCTATAATTTTTTTCAATTTATGAATAGTTTAATAATTTTATACTTTAATAAATTAAATTCCAGTGTTGAAAATATTTTATAAAATATAATAATTTATTTTTTTAATTTTTGAAACCATCATTATATTCAAAGGTCATTTTTTATATTATGAAAGGAATTGTCAAATAATATAGCTTTTATTTTTTCCATTATTACATTCAATAGACATATTTCATCAATTTTTTATAATGTAAATGTGATTTTATACTTAATTTATAATCATACAAAAATGGTTTTGTTCATTAAAAATATGAAGTGAAAAGTTTTTTTTAAAGTGAAATCTTTTCCATTATATTTATAAATTTCCTTCAATAAGTTTTTTATTTATGATCATGTGGGATGATAAACCATTTTTCAATTTTCTCATATTCGTTCAAGAAATTCATGATATCCATATTCAATTGAACATCTTTTGTGTATTTATTTTTTTAATTATTAATATTACCAAATCAAATAGGATGGATATGAATAGAGAATGGATGGATACCATTCAAATGACAAAAGAGTAAAAAGATGGGGTGAAAGAGTTCATCAAGTTTGAAAAAGATCATGAATATGAACCTTCTCAATTTCTTTGTCCATGTTTACACTATTTGTATTCAAGATTTAATATTTCAGTGGAGTTTTAAGAATAGTAGATCTATCACAGAATTGATTGAAGTTATAAATGTTAAAATAGACACTGGGAAAAAGTGATGTAGCTAGTGACTCATATAGCACTTCATTTTATGGATCATCTGATATGATTAAAAGTTTGTACAATAAAGAAGACTTTATAGAGGATGTGATTAAAAATGTGAATGGTGATAAAGTTAGTATTGAGGAAATGACAATGACAGTTGATTATGAACTCCATGTGTAACATACCAGACCAACATACCACTAAAACAGTAGTCTGACCAGTTGCTACATGACCTCAAGCACATCTCCCTATATGCCAGAGGCTTCCGACTAGTAGGGATGGTGTAAAGGTAATTCAGTGGGGAGACTATACCCTCATACTAAGAGTGAACAATGATAAACTGATAGTAACACTCATATATCAGGAAAAACATTATAAATAAATAATTAAACAGTGAAAGAAAATTATAATAATAACATAATAAATAATATGGAAAACACCAGTTATACAATGAATGCATTGCAAGTGTTGATGCATTAGCTAAATAAGTAACATACATCATGATTTAAATTTCAGTATAGAATAAAGAAAATATAGAAAATCCCCATGGTGATCTTCACAAGAATCCTAAGCTCTCGCTCAGTCCTTTGTTCCCAACTTCCAAATACAAGAAATACATCACAAGCAAGGTCTATAAACCTACAAACAAGTATGTCTATTCGGGTTCCAATGGTACCCGAGGATGGTGTGAGATATAAATCTCATTAGGCCAACACCCACAGTGTCAAGCCCAATCCAACCTGTGCTACACAAATCTAGTAGTGTGCAAGCAGTTATATAACAAATAAATAAGAGCCCAAAATTAAGCAACCTATAATGTATATAATTCCACATATACTCAAATATGTTTAATAAAACTCATTTAAGGTAGAATTTTATTATTGAACAGTAATGTCTATTTCATTTTACCATGTTAAAATGAGATTTAAACTCATTAATTAATTAAGACTTGAGACATGATGTGTAGTTCGTCATCCCCTATAAAGATATAATTAAATATTACTAAACATGCCATCTATAAATCCTAATCCAAGACAAATCCATGATTGTGCTTTGTCTTGGTAGATGCATCAAAATCCACTTTAATCTCATTTAAAACATTTATAACCTAAGTTTGTCTTTGACATTCCTATGTTGGAATTCAAGTATCAATATAGGTATAACATCAACTAAAACCCTACAAGCTTATATCTGGTGAACCTGTAAGGAACATGGTATCACTCTAAGTTATGTATAAAGTTTATTTCATCTAATTCATTCCTAGGTGGTCCTATATGGAAACCCCAAGTATCACCCCTAACATATAATCATTGTCCCTTGAGTCTATCCATGGGATCCATTATTTAACTGGATCCATGTATCACTTGCAAAATAAGTCAATCCTCAATGATTATGTCCATGGATTCCCTCAATAGTTCCATATATCACTCATGGCATAAATAATCAATTCACTTTTTGAGTCCATCCTTGGCATCCTCTATGGGATCCAAGTATCACCTGTAAAATAACAATAAAAACCCATATGATCCCATCCTAGGAAATCAAGTATCACTTGGGGATAAAAGTCAAAAAAACCTATGATTCCATCCATGGAATTCTAATATGAATCCATGTATCACTCGGCTTATAAATCAAACCTCAAGAGTTCGTCCATTCCATTCTACAATTGGATCCATGTATCACCCTTGTCATAAACATGGTTCAAGGAAATTGAGAATTTCTATGGAATTATAATATGATTCCACATGTCACCCAAGGTTCTTAACCATTTAACCAATTCAATTCATTTTAAACAATTCATTTAACACTCCATGTTCAAAACCCAAAGCATAATTTATCAAATTCACATCAAGAGGGTGATTCAAGCATTGGAAAACATCATAAGGCTTGGTATTTCATTTAGTCATGTGGTCATTTAATGGTAATGAGCTTCCCATGCTTAACCAAGTCCATCACATATCCTTATCTCAACATAACTTGTGAGGGCTATCAATTCAAAATCAATTTAAATACTTAAATGACCAATTTCACTATCAAAGTACTAATAATCATATAAAGTTATCACATGGATTATTTATCATTTAACTCACATGGTAAAGTATTTATAATAAGATTCTTAAGCTTAACAACCTATTACACAATAGGGTAGTGTCAACTCATGTGGGCATAGTCGTATGAAGGTAAATCATGCTTAACCAAGAAATGACATAATAAGGGCCAAGGGTCTTGATCACTCATCTTTTCCATTCAATCCATTTAATTCCAAAATTTATATAAAAATCAATTACATGTTTGAAAATCCATGACCTGGGGTAAAACCAAACACTTAAGGGTATCCAAGGCCAAAGCCATTCAAGTTCCATTTAACAAGAAAACCCAAGGGGTGCTTCAAGATTAACAGTATATCTCACCTGGTATAGAAATAACATAACTCAAGTGGGAAAAATGATATAACAAGAAATACATGATTGAAAACAACTACCTGGACAAGTCCTCATTTAACTCACATGGGAAAAAAACAATTAATAACATCAAAGGTATATGAATTAACATACCATATATCAACACCAACAGGAAGACATATGAAAAACTCAAACCATAATGGAGCATGATATAACAACTATCACTACTTTTTTTGAATGCAGCGCACCTATGTTGGAGGGTTTTATTATAAAAACATGACGTTATCCATCAACAAGTCATTTACAAGAATTAAGAAATTTATTCCATAATTTAAATTCAAGTTATCAAGAAGCATTAAATAAGAAACTAATGAATTCTTAAATATAAAGGGAAATGTTAAGGACTCTAATTAAAAGGAATACTAAGAAAACGATTCCTAACTCAAGTTTTCTTCCACTCGCATGCACTTACATCCATATATAGATACATATACCCATACACTAATGCACATATTCCTTGCACCATGAGTGAATACACACATAGAGGATACACACACACACACACACACATATATATATATGAATACCTTTTTATATTCCCTCAAGTCTTCCAAGGTAACCAAAACTCACTACACATAAAACCTGGGACCCATAAACATCTTAAGGACCTAAAATAGAAGGTAAAAAACCATCAAAGGGTATAAAACATTACCTCGGATGGTGAAGGTGAACCCAAAAATCCCAAACCACCTCGCCTTTGGTGGAGATTTCTAGAACGCAAAACCATGAATCCCGAGGAGGCATTTTCATACCCTAAAACTAGATGAAACATGAAAATCAGGTCATACCCCATCCTATGGTTTCATCCAAACATCATAGAGCTTTATGGAGGCCAAAAATTGGTCAGAACAGGGAGGAGAAGGGACCAGGGACCTTACCTTGATGCTTCATATGGAAGTCGCCATGAAATATGGCCGTAAATCAAGAAAAAAGGAGGTGTCAAGGAGGGGGTCATATGACGAAGGGGAACCCCCTGGGTGGGAGCATTGAAATTTTAGAGAGAGAGGGAGAGAGTGTGTTTTATTTTGTTTTTATTTTTATTTAATTTAAAATAAAACAATTTTAAAATAGATCTCCATGCACAGTTTGAGCTGCATAGTTTAACAGATCACACACTAATCATGTTTTCTTTAATGGGCACCTAGAGAACCTTGCACAGCTTGACCCACATGATTCAGAAACCATGCACCGACCATGAAGTGAATAGTTTTTAGCTAATACTTCTTCCACTAACCATATGGGCTGGGTGCATGGTTTTGAAAATCATGTGCATCCCATGAGAAACACCTCATCCTCAACTACAACAAGCCACATGATTACCTGTTATAGGATGCATGGTTTTAGACAAATTGTGCTCCCTATGCTGGTCCTTTTAAACCTGAATTTCTTAGTTTGGTGCCCCCGAAACTAATTGAGCTACCCTGGAAGGTTATCATCCTTCACCTAAGTCCAAAAACATCACTTATAAGCATTCCAACTCTTGGAATTTAGTTCTGAAGTTAAATTTTAAAAATAAATCATCCAATAAACATAAAAAATTAAAATTCTAATGGAATTTCATTTGGTTAAAAAACGGGTTCTTACAAACTCCCCACCCTATAATTTCCCATCCCCGAGAATCCTTGGGGAAAAACAACGAAGACCTCACCCAACCTACAAGGTTCATGAAGCATCATTCAAATTGTTGCATCATGTTTCCAAATGCCCAACTCACCTCAAATTACCACTTATGATCATGACACCCACACCATCAAAACTCAAGAAAATTCTTGATTTCAAAATGTAACATCAAAGAGGATCTTACCTGAGCCCGCTTAACCAAATACATGATCATGTTGTCATCTTTTTAAGAATATGTCCAAAGATGATCCCCACCATAGGATTTAACCTTAGAAAGAGGCCAATTCCCAATAATGGATTTTCCCCATAGATGGAATTAACTTTCAAACATTATCCTAATAATTTTACCACAAACGATTCCACCGAAGCTCACACCTAACTTATGGTTACATTTTAAGACCAAACCAACAATGGGCCATTTAAAAATTTTGTTCCATTACACAAAAGAAGGCATAAACCAACTCCATCCCACTAGAAATGTTACCCTTAAATATTTATAGCTGATCCTGGTATAATGCCTGGGATAACCCCAGATTCAGCCCAATGGAGTCCATGGAACTATCCACAGGTAGTCCATAACCCAAACTAAAAGTGAGATGTTGGTACAAAGACAAAACATCCACATTAAAACATTGGCTGATCCCAGAGTGTCATTCACCTAATGGTCATGTCAAAGGACACAGAAGGTGTCCAAAATTCCGTCCAAGGTGTTCCAATATGGGAATCCATGTATCACTTAGGACTGATCAGGCCTCAACAAAAACCCACACATCTAGCATACTATGAAAAAGAAGGTCAAAAACTGGCTTATAGGCTTTCAAACTTTAACACAACGTATAACTGACACTCTGTTAGTGCATCAAATAAAATTTCAAGATATGGTGCATGCTTGTCACAATCAGAAGAGTACACTAAGTGTATCTCAAGTATTATCAGAAGAGTGGTTGAACCCTTACCGTTTAACCTCTTAAAATAAGAATGGATTCACCTGCTGACACATCACCATTAAAAAAATTATAAAACCATTTCCCCAAGAAATTTACATTACAATTCAAAGATAACCATAGAAGTCCATCCATTACCAATGGTGATCTCAAGGGTTGAACACACATTCAACCCCTTCAATGTCATGCTCCTGAGAAAGAACCTACCTGGTTCAAACTTGAAATCCTCAAAGGCATTTGAAATAGAAGTAACCATCTCGAGGTATTACTTAACTTTGTTCCTTATACTAGGAAGAAAACGTTTTCTAGAACTGATCTGACACTCACCAGCATTGGAGTTTCCTAGTCATCGATAGAATGGATAGACCAACTAGCCTCTTGCAATCACACTAGATCATATTTACCTTAAATTCACGTGTGTTGTTCCACAAACCACGATCACCACATCCACGAATTTGGGATGAGAGATGAAAAAAAACTGACTGGAATTCCAAAACACCCAAGTACATGATAGCTCTCCAGTGTAGTGGGGTTTACTAAAATCTCTAAACACTTAGGTCACTCTACTCCGGATATGGACCAAGGACAAACAAAATAGGTTAAATCTCATGATTTTATCCAAAATCAAATGACCCTTTTTAACACTGAACACTCGATGGAACTGTGTATGTCAACACATAACACCTCATGCTTACAAGATAAAATGGCACATCCTGAGTACTATCCATAGGTTTTATGACATATTAAATCATGAAACATATGGCTCGCGCAAAAACTGTCTCAATAAAACATCAACACAAACATCCATTTACTTGAATAATGATGTACCAAGTCATCCATCATTGAAGAAAAGAGAGGTTCACATGACCTCCTAGTAGTTGACCATGATTGTGACATGTCTAACCTTCTGATCTGAGCATTCCTCGATACTCACAACCATACCAAGGGTTAATATGAAATGGCCACCCATCCAAACAAGGAATTCCTTAAAAATCCAAACATCCTACTAGGGACGACGCACCTGAATGACACCAAATATCAAAAATCTCACAGTAGGAAGCAAGCAATCAAGATCTAAGGGTGCTACCTACCATAGGTTATCCCCTTACAAAGCATAAGCATCGACCCTATTTCTTAGTCATGCACATTATATTTCACTAGGCTCAAGAGACCTTTTTATTTAAGACAAAGCAAAAAAAAGAAATAGCCTATGGATAAATGATCACGTCTCCATTCCAAGGCATACCATCGAAACATTTAAACTACCCTTACATGAGGGTCTAAACAAATGATACCACTTTAGGATCAAATTTAATTTAATTTCATTAACTCACTTTAACCTTTAATAATTTTAAAGAATAATTTTAAACAAAACCTAAAGTATAATTTTCTAAAACATGTCACTTGGTATACACTTTGGCTAACAGCTCAAAGAAAAAATAGGTAAGTCTCACAAACATCCTTTTTAATCCTTTTTACATTCATTGAAATTTTATAATAATCAGAAATTTAGCATATAAAATCCCTTTTAACTTATTAGGCAACCTAAGAGGGTCCCATTATACCAACCTTGATTCTTTAAAAATAAACCCATTAGCATTTGTTTAACCATAAAAAGAATAAATCCCATAAAATTTTATCTTATAAAAACATGCCCTAACTGACCTACATGGGTCTAGATGAGTATTTTAAAAGTTAACTCGCCATTTAAGTTCAAAACATAATAGTTTTCACATTTATAACCATTACTAAACAAACCATGGTTATACAAAGGTTCTATCATGTAGGTGTCTATCTACCAATCCATAAGGTGCACATACACCTTACTGGTGGCATTTGGATCCCATTAATCAAAACAATTCTACTTCAACATTTTACTTTAGTGTACTTTTCCATTTCAACAAAGTCATTAAACTTTTATAAGGATTTAGAGATGGTTTGAGTATATGGGTTACAATTTTCCAAATCATAAGGGACCCATACACCTTAAAATTGAAAATTGGCTCCCACCTAAACTACAACCAACAAATTTTCAGCACATGAAACCATTTTTATATATCAAAACTAGCATGTTATAACAACCTGTACACACCGAGAGAATGATGAAAATAACAAAATAATGGAATAGAATCACATAATAATGTCACACAATAGGCAAGACATGATAAATAAACAGGCATTCTAACGGATTACTTCAACAGGTACAAAACTAAGCATAGAATCACTCAAGGAACACAATAATACTTATAGAGAAACCTAATAATGAAGCTACATGGAATGGCATATGAATTTCTAAGTTCCTATAATGATGCATGTCATGTCATTTCCTTTACATTCTAGCCAAGGGAAAATTTACCATAAATTCCATAAATCTATAAGACAAGGAAAATACACCATTCACCCTAGGTGAAATCATATCAACTGTAACATCAAATAGTATAAATAGAAATTCCTAGGCCTAGACACTTGTTAATTTCCCATAAGTGGGGTGATTAGTCCCAAGAATGACTATTTTCCAAGATTCGACACATTTCTAGTCTTTTGTCTACCAACCCAAATAGTAAGACAAAAGAAAGAACAACCTTCCTCTGATACTACTCTATAACATCATGGCTAGACATACCACTAAACTGGTAGCTCGACCGATCAGCACATGACATCAAGTGTGTCTCCCCATATACCAAAGGCTGCTGACTAGAAGTGAGGGTATAAAGGTATTTTAGTGGGGAGACTATACCCTCATACTCAAAGTTTATAGTGGTAAACATATAGTACAACTCAAATATCAGAAGAAGCATTATAAAGAAATAATTAAATAGTGGAAGAAAATTGTAATAATAATTGAATAAAGAATATGTCCAATTCTAGTTATAAAATTCATTCATGCCAAGTGTTGATGCATCAGCTAAAATAGTGACCACAACATGCTTTTCATTTTAGTACATAATAAAAAAAGATATCAAAGCCCCATGGTGATCTCCATGATCATTTTAAGCTCCAACTCAGTCCTTTACTCCCAACTCCCAGATACAATAAATAAATAAAAAACAAGGTCTATAGCCCTACAAACAAGTATGTAAACTTGGGTAATAATGGTACCCTATCAGGGTGTGATATATAAATCTCAGTAGGCTGGAACCCACAGTGTCAATCCTAATCCAACCTATACTATGCAAATCTAACAGTGTGCAACAAGTTATATAACAAATAAGGAAGGACTCAAAAGTTATCAACCTATAAATTAAAGGATTCCTAATATCCTCAAATATGTTTAGTCAAACTCATTTGATTGAGAAGTCTCTAATTTAATAGTGAGGCCTATTTCATTTTATGTTCAAATGAGGTCTCAAATCATTAATTAAATAAGTCTCAAGACCTGGTGTGTATTCTATTTTCCACTATAAAGATATAATCAAAGATTCTTAAAAATTCCATCAACAAATCATAATCCAAAAGGAATCCAGGCTTGTGATTTGGCTTGGCAGATGCATCATAATCCACTTTAATCTCATTTAAAACATTTAGAACCTATGTCATTCCTTTATATTTCTAAGTTTAAAATCAAGTATCACTCTAGGTATAACATCAATCGACACCCTACAAGCCTATCCCTAGAAAACCTCTTAGGAACCCGATATCGTTTTAGGTGAGGTATACAATCCATGTCATCTGAGTCTCTTCTTGGTGGTCCTATATGGAAACCACAAGTATCACCCCTGACATATAATAATTTCCCACTGGGTCCCGTGAGGGCATCCATAATTTAACTGGATCCATGTATCACTCAAAAAATAAGTCAAGCCTCAATGAGTCCTTATATGTAATCCCTCAATGGTTCCATGTATCACTCATGGAATATATATCAATTCCCTTTTGAGTACTTCCCTAGAATCCTCAATAGGATCCAAGTATCACTGAGAAAATAACAATAAAAAACCCTTATGAATCCATCCTTGGAAACCAAGTATTACTCAGGAATAAAAATCAAAAGCACCTACGAGTCTGTCCATTGAATTATAATATGAATCCATGTATCACTTTTCTTATAAATCAAACCTCAAGTTTCTTTCCATTTCATCCATAAATTAGATCCATGTATCATCCTTTTCATAAACATGGTTCAAGGAAATTGTGTCCATCCATGGAATTCTAATATGATTTGACATATCACCCAAGGTTATTAACCATTAAACCAATTCAATTCATTTTAAACAAATCATTTAACATGCCAAGGTCAAAACCAAAATAATATTTTACCAAATTCATCTCAAGAGGGTGATTCAAACATTGGACAACCTCATAATGTTTGGCCTTTCATTTACTCACATGGGTGTTTTATGGTAATGATATTTCCATGCTTAACCAAATACATCACATAGCATGCTGTTAACTTAACTAATTAAGGATATCAATTAGAAATCCATTTAAATACTCACATAACCAATTTCAATATAACAATCCTTATAATACTATCAAGCTATCACATGTTAAGTTATCATTTAACACATATGGGAAAGTCTTTATAACAATATTCTTAAGCTTAAAAAACTAATACATGATAGGGTAGTATCAACTCATGTGGGCATAACCATATGAAGGTAAATCATGATTAACCAAAAAATGACATAATAAGGTCAAAGGGTCATGGTCACTCATGCCTTCCCATTCAATCCATTTAATTCCTAAATTTATATAAAAATCAATTACATGTTCGAAAATACATGACTTGGGTTAAAAACGAACACCCAAGTGTGTCCAAGGACAAAGCCATTCAAGTTCCATTCAACAATAAAACCCAAGGGTTTCTTCAATCATAATGATATATCTCACCTAGTGTAGACAAAACATAATTCAGGTGGGCAACAAATGATATAACATTCAATATATGCTTAAAAATAACTACATGGACATGTCCTAATTTAACTCAAATGGGAAATGAAATTTCATAACATCAAAGGGACATGCATTAACATACCATATATCAACACCAACTAGAATACATATGAAAAAATCAAACCACAACTAAGCATGATATAACAACTATCACTACTTTTTTTGAAGGTAGCACACCTCTGTTAGAGGGGTTTTATTATAAAAACTTCACTTTATCCATCAACAATTCATTTACCAAAATTAAGAAATTTATTCCATAATTTCAATTCAAATTATCAAGAAGAATTAAAAAAGAAACTAAAGCATTATAAAACATAAAGGGCAAGGTTAAGGACCCTACCTTTAAAGAAGAAAAAATTCAACACTTTATAACTCAATCTACCATCCTCTCGCATGCACATACATCCATATATAGATATATATTCCCTTATCCCAATTCGTGTATTCCCTATTCCATGATGGAATATGCACTTGGAGGTTATACATTTTAATATATATATATACCTTTTTATATTCCCGCAAGTCTTCCAATGGAACCAAAACTCACTGCACATAGAACTTGGGACCCATAAACATCTTAAGGCCCAAAAATAGAAGTTTTGAAAACCAATAATGGGTATAAACCCTTAAATTGGATGGCGGAGGTGAATTGAAACATCAAGAACCACCTATCCTTTTGCAGTGGTTGTTGGAACATTGACCCATAAGTCTCAAGGAGGCCTTTTCATACCCTAAAACCGGAAGAAACACAAAAAATGGGTCATACCCGATCCCATGGTTTTTTGAACTCCGTAGAGTGAAAGAGAGACTGAAAATACATTATAAATAGGTAGGATAAGGGATTAGGGACCTTAACTCTAAGATTAATAGGGAAATCACCAAGAAATCAGGCTAGAAATCGATTAACTAAGGAGGAGCTGATGAGAAGGGTCCGACGTCAAAGAGGAACCCCCTGGGTCGGTGCATCTTGATTTGGGGGAGAGAGGGGTGAGAGACTGTTTTATTTTATTTTTATTTTTATTTAATTTAAAATAAAATAATTTTATAATAGATCATCGCACACAGTTTGGGTCGCATGGATTAACATATTGTGTGCCAATCGTGCACCCTTTACTGGGCACCTGGAGCACCCCATACAGCTTGACCCACAAAGTTCAGAAACTATGTGCCAACTATGCAGTGGATAGTGCTTATATACTATCTCTAACACAAACTATAGGGGATAGTCACATGGTTTTGAAAACCATGATAAAATCATCTGCCTCACCTGTAAAAATTCACATTGTTACCTGTTATGGGATACACGGTTTCAGACAAATCATGCACCCTATACCGATCCTTTTAAACCTACCTTTTTTTGGTCCGACACTCCTAAAACTGATCGATCTATCCGGGAATGTTTTCAACCTTCACCCAAGTCTAAAAAAATCAATTTTAGACATTCCAAATCTTATAATTTAGTTATGAAGTTCCATTTTAAAAATGAGTCGTCGTGCAACCACAAAAAATTCAATTTTCAATGGGATTTCATATGATTCAAAAACACAGGTTCTTACATTGTGATTTTCCAAAATTGTTTTATAAGTTAAAGAGTTCGCAAAATATTCCATTGTATTTTGGTTGAACTTAATATATAGTATTGTTAGTTGTACTGAAGCTGTATAATTTGAAAGCAGGCAACAGATGTAGTGATACCAGTTTTACTAAACTACATGCTCTATTGAATGACATGATCCTAGAAGATAATGAGCTCCCTATACAAATATATGACACTAAATTAGTGCTATGTTCGATGGGTATAATTTCTAAAAGAATACATGCCTACCCAAATGAATGTATACTATTTTACAAAAAATATAAATCACTTGAATAATTTTCAATGCATTTTGGTTCTTGATACAAGAAAGATGAATCAGGACCTATGAAAGTTTTATGGTGCTTTCCAATAATTCCATGGTTTAGGTTCCTATATAGAAGTGAGGATACTACAAGGTAATTTATGTGGCATGCAGTTGCATGAAATGAATATGGAAAAATTCATCACCTAGAGGACTCTTCTCAGTGGAAGATAATTGATCATGAGTATTGTGAATTTTGAAATAAGCTGAGAGACATTCATATTGAATTATCTATAGATGGAGTGAATCCTTTGGGTTTTCAAAGAATCACTCATAGTACATGTCTAGTTATGTTGTTAAATTATAGCTTTCCACCATGCTTATGCATGGAATGAAAATACATCATGTTATCTATGATTATATCAAGACTAAAACAATCAGGTACTAATATTTATGTTTATTTAGCTCCATTGATCAAATATTGGAAATTATTTTAGTATTATAGTGTTAAGTTGTATGATTCTTACTGAAATGAATATTTCACACAGAGATCCATGTTGTAAGGGATGATAAATGACTTTCCTTCTTATTGAAATTTATCAGGATATAACATTAAAGTAACTCAAGGGTCTCCCATTTGGGAAAAATGTACATAAGAAACTAGGATGAAACATTCATTGAAGACTATGTTTATAATAAATAATCTATTTTTGCCAAGAAACATAAGTACTAAACTTGGATGAAATAGTTTGATGGAAGTTCAGAATAGTGTATGGCACCATCTCCACTAACAGGTGGTCAAATTCTTGAGAATATAAAAGATGTAAAAACTAATTTTAATAAACTATTTTCAAAAAACCTTATGAAATTTGGTTAAAAAAAGAGATCATATTTTTTTGAATTACTATACTAGAATTGTCTATATGTTAGAAATTTTCATGATGTTATTCATGTTGAAAAAAATGTATGTGATAACATAATTTATTATTAATAAATGCACCCACAAAGACAAAGGATGAAATGAAGTCTAGGTTAAACATGGTTGACATGAGAATATGGGAAGAGTTGGCACTAGTAAAGGGAGAAAAATGAACTTTTATTCATTCAGAAACATGCACTCTTTCCAGGTAGGAGATATATCAGTTTTTCAACATCTTAAATGACGTAAAGATTCCAAAGAGGTATTCATAAAATATTAAGAATATTATTTCAATGACTTATTTAAATTTAAAGGGTTTGAAATCACATTAATTATATGTTTTGATACAAGGTATAATTCTTGTAGCTTTATATTACATTTCTTCCAAGAATTTCCATCATATATTAACCAAGATTTATTTCTTTTTCAAAGCTATAAACATCAAGGTTATAGACCCGGTGAAATTTTTGACTATAGAAAAGGAAATTTCTGTCATATTATGTGAAGTGTAAATTTTACTACCACTAGCAATCATTGATATGATGGTTCACTTGATGGTTCACTTGGTGAAAGAGATTCGACTATGTGGTCTGGTACACTATTGATGGATGTACCCCAAAGAACAATATATGATGATTTTGAAAGGGTATGACAAAAGTTTAATTCCTCTAGAGGGTTGTATTACATAGTGATATATTATTGAGGAAGCCTTTTAATTATATAATAACTACTTATTGGGTGTGGAAATCATTGGTCTACCTAAATATCATCACACTGGGTTGGTTTTCGGTGATAGAATTTATAGAAGATATGTCATTGCAATTAGTATTACAGATTGGAGGCAGGACCACATTTATGTTTTACATAATAGTTCGGAGGTTTCCCCATATGTTGAAATGAAAAAATAAATTATTATGAATTTTAATCCATCAATATCTGAATGATTGATATCAAATACACATAATCAATAGTTTATAAGATGGTTTCGAGATCACATTTTTAAGGAGTCAGATGAAAATATGGATTCAATTTCAAAATGACTTCAATGGATAGCCAGAGGAACAAGTGTGTTTGTATTATCATAAAATGGTTATGTAATTAATGGTTATACATTCTATAAAAATTAACAAGACGAAGGTAGTGCCATGAAAAATAGTGGAGTTATAGTTGCTAATGAATCGATTCTTATTTCTAGTACTAAGGATAGAAATACAGTTTATGAAAATGTGGGGTAGGTTTAGATCCCTTTACTGGTGATATAATATTATCCACACTCTAGAATGTGGGGTTTGTGTAGATCCCCTCTCACTAGGCATTGATTTAAAGGTCCTACAGAAGTGTTGGATATGAACCATCCTTCCAAAACCTCTACATTATATTGGATCCCATAAAAACTAAGGTTTTGTATGTCCCGTATTCCCACACTAGTGACATATGAGTAAGCTTTCATAACAATCTGTCTTACTACTGCTACCCTAGAGAGAACCATCAAAGCGATGCTTGCATCAGCTAGAATAAACCACGATAGATATAGGTGTTGAACCTCCCTAGTTTTCACCATCATCTTCCCTTGTTTTACTCTAAATAATAATGGCTTGGTTAACTATCTCAGAAACAGTCATCAGCCAAAAGATATTAACCTGTGATGGAATGGTGTATACTAGTCCATCCACAAATCACCTCATATTCATAAAATCATCACTAGATAGAGTAGAAGTGAAACACTAAAACTCAATAAAATGAGCAGAATATTCAATGATAAATATGGCTCCCTGCAAGAGATTTGTGAATTCTCTAGACCAGTCTGCCCTTAGAGCATATAGAAATAAGTAATCATAAAATATCTTATGGAAGTCTACCTAGACCATATCTTGATGTTGATCTTCCTGGGTAATAACATCCCACCATTGTAACGTCCCTACTTTAATCATGGTACATAACATTAAGTTTTCATGTCCAAATACTTAAAGGAACTCATGGTGCATGCTCACAAACCCTATTGCGGGTCCTGAGCAGCTGTTTAAATTAATTAAATAATTTCTCAGGCCTTATGTAAATTTTTTTTTCATTTTTCCTCAGCACAATGTTTAGGATAAAATTAATTAAAAGGAATAAATATATTAAAAAGAAATCTTAATGAATTCAAAAAGAATTTAATAAAGAGATAAAAATAAATAATAAAATAAAAATTGTTGGAGAGAAATTAAGAATGATTAAAATACGGTAAAACCATTTTATTAAATTATTTTTCTTTCTCCCTCCAATTTTATTTATTAATTTTATCTATTTCATTTTTATTTTTATTTTACTATTTTCCCTTATTTTCTTATTTATCCCTTTTATTTTCCATTTCCCTTTTCTTTTTTTCTATTTCTCTTTTATTCCCCCTCTCTTGTGTGTGGCGCACCTCCCCCTACTTGGTAGTGTGCACCACCCTCCTCCTTTTTTGGGTGATCGTTGCATCCTCATTTCTTTTCCAATATTGACATCGTCTGGTGTGTTGGGAAGCTCTCAGTAAGGATAAACTGAAGCACCAAGAATTGTTCAATCTCGTTCCAAATTCATTGCATGATCTATCGTAGAATGATTTTACTAGAAATTGAGGTTTTTCTAAAATAATATAATTCTTTCTATTTTAGATCAAATCATGGATCACTACATAGCATAGGATTCTCTACGAGAACAAGGTAGGGAATCTACTCTCTTTCACCTCATTTCGTTGTGTATTTTAAATTGCACGTTGTGACACTCGTCGGTGCCTACTAGAGATGTTTAATTCTAGATGTTCTGATTTAAATAAATGGATCTCTTGATCATTTCACCCTTTTTTGAGATAATATAAATAATTAAATTTTTTGCAACATAATTGGATTCCCCTTTGGGTATGCCGATGTTCTTGGACTATTTTTTGTTAGCCTAAATTAATTAAATTAATTAATTGCATATGTTCTGTGAACCCTATTATTGATGTTGGAATCACCTGTTTTGATAATCCCAAATCATGCTTACACATTGATTATGATGTATTAAAACCTTGCATTAATCTTATTATTCTATGCTTAAACGTATTTTATTCTAAACAGTTCATATTCTTACAGTAGTATTTACAGTAGTATTTACATAAGTTTAGTATTGTTAGCTAACAGTCAGAGTTTTCTTTTCAAAGTCACATTTACAACTAACTGTCACCTTAAGTTACTATTGCAATAAGTTCACAGTTACAAGGTTACAGTCGAAGACTAATACAAGCTTACAGTCACGAGTCTACCGCTATCTATTGTCAAAGCTCACAGACGAAGGTCACAGTTACAAGACTTCTGTTCAAAGTTTTCTCTTCTCAAGTTCACAGTCGAACAAGTCTACAATTAGAACAAGTTCACAGTCGAACAAGTCTACAGTTGGAACAAGTTCGCAGTCGAACAAGCCTACAGTCATAAGTCTACAGTCATGGTTACAGTTAGACAGCTTCTGTCGACTAAGTCTACTGATGATCGAGGTCTACAGTTGACAAAGGTTACAGTTCTACAAATTTGATATTACAAGTCTACAGTTAGAGAGGCTACAGTTACATGGAGTAAAATCTACCATTGCAAGCCTACAGACAGCAAGCCTTTTGTTGAAGTCAGCAGTCAGAAGGAAGTCCACAGTTGAAGTCCACAGTGACATACATTCTCGACCAGTCTATTATTATTATATTTCTACTTTTTTCTTTACCAATTTGATTAATACTAATCTAACGGTCATGTCTAGACAAATTAATACACCTAACATTATTTATTGATATTTGCAGACATATCAAGAAATAATACAATGTACGAGGAAGATTGCACGTGTAACTCAAGACTGTTTATCTTGTCGGCCTCGGGTGAACAAAAAGGGCATATATGGAGGAGTATAAAAAGAAGAGAGAAGCATTCAAGAACAAGTACGAATGGAACGAAAAGAACAGTGACATGCACGAATAAGAATAGAGGAAGGACACACAAAGTCTAACATCTACAACTGAGAAGGAGATACGCATATACACAAAAAGAAGAACTCTCGAGCATTCATTCTGAAGAACAAAAGAGTCTCAAGTGAACCGACTGAAAGAACCGTCTCCTAAAAGCCATGCTGTGAAGCACTCAAACTCAAAGAAGCTGATCACTTGAACATCTGGAAGTTTAGAAATCACGACACTCTGTTTTAGTGTCAACTTACAGAAAAAGGACCAAAGCTTCAAGTCACTCATTCCTACGAGTCCAGAACTGATCTGCCAACACTATAGAGCACTCTAAACCTTCTTCTTTCTATCTCTTGCTCTACTGTGTTTAAGTGTTTTACATTTGTGAGCAGTGTGCTAGTATTACACATACTGTCTCCTGTGCTTAAACTGAGGGATACTGAAAATCCCTATCCCAAACCTTTTTACATTTGTTACCCACGTATAACTGTGGAAGAAGCCTGGTGTGGCTTGGTCATTTGTTTTCCCACATATAACTGTGGCAGAGGTTGTCAAACCTGGATAGTTTGTGAAAACTGTTGTAAAGCCCGATACAGGCTGTGTATCAATCCTTTTTATAAAATTGCTTGGTGGCAGGTGATCACCAAGTGGAAGAGGACTAAGTCTTAGCTTAAGACTGAACCTCTTGTATGAAATAACTTGTTATTCTTTTCTTTACTTTGCTTTCCCTTTTCCGCTGTGCTCCTTTTTTTTTGTAAATAAGAAATCTGTTTTTTCAAATACTCTGATAGTCAATTTTGGTTAGTGTGTATAAGATATTTGTTTAGTAAACTTGTTTCAAAAGTAAAGTTAGTCATCAAACTAACCTTACTGAGGATTAATCAACCTTAGAGAAACCTGTTGAACAATAAGTCACCTATATCTCTACTACCTTAATTGACTGGGCTGTTTTTCAATTTGGGGGATTTAATCTTAAAGTTTTTAACAGAAATTTTTAATTGGAACTCAATTCACCCCCCTCTTAAGTGTCCACTCCGACCAACATTTGGTATCAGAGGTTGTGTTTATCTCTGTTATACTTGCTCAAAGTTTTATTTTAACTCTCTGTTTTTAAACTGTGATTGTAGTTTTATCTAAAAGATCTTAAATTTCTGTTAGTTCTAAATTTTATCTCTTTTAAAACATTTTCTAAAATTTCCTTATGGATAATAGACTAGAAGGTGCTGCTACTAACAGGCCACCCTTCTTTAATGGTGTGAATTATGCCCAATGGAAGCTCAAAATGAAAATTCATTTGGAAAGTATGGGTTTTGATATTTGGACTGCTATAGAGTCTCAATACAAGATTCCAGAAACTGAAAGAATAACTTGGGATGAACCTACTAAGGTAGCTTACAATAATAATTGTAAGGCTGTGAATGCTCTCTACTGTGCTCTAGGAGATGAGGAATTCAATAGAATTTCTGCATGTAAAACTGCTTTTGAAATCTGGGACACCTTAGCTGTTTCTCATGAAGGAACAACTAATGTCAAGGAAATGCGGTTAAATACTTATACTATCAAATATGATAACTTTAAGATGAAAGCTGATGAACCTATTTCTGATATGTATCTCAGGTTTAATGAGATAGTCAACACAATGAGCTCACTCGGAAAGATTGTTCCAGCAAAGGAGCAAATCATGAGATTATTGAGATGTCTGCCTAACAGATGGAGAGGCACATCCGTTTCAATTAGAGAATCCTGTGATATTGGAACTTTGCCTGTCAAGGAGTTAATTGGTAAGCTGATGATGTACGAAGAAGAGCTCAAGGTAAATAAAGAGGAAGATGAGGAACCAAAACGAAAATCTGTAGCTTTTAAGTCTACTGCATCAAAGAGCAAAGACAAGGAGAAAGTGCATATACCAACTGAAAGCTCATCTAGTGAAGACTTAGATTCTGACAGTGATGCCGAGATGGCACAAATAGCAAGGAGATTCAAGAAGTTCTATAGGAAGAAGAAGTTCTTCAGAAAACCAAACTACAAGGGTAAGTATAATAGACAAGGTAAGTGGAAGAAAGATTGGAAGAAAACTGATAAAGAAGAAGACATAGTTTTCTATGAATGTAAAAGGAAAGGACACATCAAAGCTGACTGTCCTAAGTTAAAATTCAAGAAGAAATATGAGTACAAGGACAAGAATTATAAGAAAGCTATGAAGGCCACCTGGAGTGCTTCAGAAGACAGCACAAGTGAATCAGAATCCAGTGATTCTGAAAGAACCCGTGCTAATATGTGTTTCATGACAAACACATCTGAGGAAATCTGTTTGAAAATAAATTACAAGAAGGTATGGTACTTCGACAGTGGATGTTCAAGACACATGTCTGGGGACTATTCATGCTTCAAAATCTTAATAAAGGTTGATGGAGGATATGTCACTTTTGGTGATAACTCAAAAGGAAAAATCATCGGCTTAGGCCAGATTGGTAACACTGACTCAGTATTAATTTCCAAAGTTTTATTTGTTGATGGACTTAAGTACAACCTACTTAGCATTTCTCAATTGTGTGATGATGGTTTTAATGTCAAGTTTGAAAACAATTCTTGTGACGTTTATAATTCCAAAAATGCTTTAATATTTTCTGCCTTAAGAAATGAAAATGTTTATGCTGTTGACTTAAACACTTTAGCTAAACATAATGTTACTTGCTTAAATGCTTTTCATAAAGAGTCTTGGCTGTGGCATAGGAGATTAGGACACTGCAACATTCACTCGCTTAGAAAACTCTCTAAGAAACACCTAGTTAGAGACCTACCTAAGCTTGAATTCCCAAATGACAAAGTGTGTAATCCCTGTCAAAAGGGAAAACAACACAAAGTTTCTTTTAAACCAAAGAAAGAA
The DNA here is from genome assembly GCA_963277665.1 of Viscum album. Classification (NCBI taxonomy): domain Eukaryota; kingdom Viridiplantae; phylum Streptophyta; class Magnoliopsida; order Santalales; family Viscaceae; genus Viscum; species Viscum album. Next base: position 621,801,404 of record OY728157.1, read on the forward strand.
GTTTTAACTTCTCAACCACTTGAACTGGTTCACATGGATTTGTTTGGACCATCAAGAATTTCAAGTCTAAATGGGAAGCACTATGTTTATGTTCTTGTAGATGACTTTTCTAGATATACTTGGGTATACTTTCTAGCTCACAAAAGTGAAGCCTGCTCTTCCTTTGTTAAATACTCTAAGTCTGTAGAAAATCTTAGTGGACTTAAGATTAAGACCTTGAGAAGTGATCATGGCCGTGAGTTTGAAAATCAAGAATTTGAATCTTACTGCTCACACAATGGCTATGCTCACAATTTTTCTGCTCCTAGGACACCTCAACAGAATGGTGTAGTGGAAAGAAGAAACTGAACCCTGCAAGAAATTGCAAGGACTATGCTTAATGAATATGACCCGCCTGTTTACTTTTGGGCTGAAGCTGTAAATACAGCCTGCTATGTTATTAATAGAGTCTTGATTAGACCAGTTCTTAAGAAAACCCCTTATGAGTTGTGGAATAATAGGAAGCCTAAGGTTAATTACTTTAGAGTTTTTGGTTGCAAAGTCTTTATTCTGAATACTAAAGATAATCTTGATAAATTTGCTCCAAAAAGTGATGAAGGAATTTTCCTGGGTTACTCTATGTCTAGTAAAGCCTATAGAGTGTTCAATAAGAAAACCAAATGTGTGGAAGAATCTGTTCACATCAAGTTTGATGAGACTGATCCACATGAGTCTAAAACTTCTCTTGAAGATGTTGAAGAAGGCTTATCTGTTCTGGACCTAAGTGACAAATCTAAAGAACCTGTAATAAAAACATCCAGTTCTGGACTTTTTCCAGAATCTTCCTCTGTGGAACCCGAACTTATAAATGAACCTGAAATCTCTAGTTCAACCTTTACCAAATCAACTAGGATTCTAAAGAATCATCCTTTACATGCTGTTGTTGGTAATCTTGATAGAGGAACACAAACTAGAGCTTCTCTAAGAAATCAGGTTGAACATCAAGCTTTTCTTTCACAGCTTGAACCCAAAAATGTCAATGATGCTATCAGTGATGAATTCTGGGTAATGGCTATGCAAGAAGAACTAAATCGGTTTGAAAGAAACAAAGTTTGGGAATTAGTGGAAAGACCTAAAGACACTCTTACCATATGCACTAAATGGGTGTTTAGAAACAAAGTTGATGAGTTTGGTAATATAATCAGAAACAAAGCTAGGCTAGTTGCACAAGGGTATAGTCAGAAAGAAGGAATAGATTATGAGGAAACCTTTGCACCCGTGGCTAGACTAGAGGCCATTAGGATATTACTTGCTTATGCTTCTCATCTGAATTTCAAACTATATCAAATGGATGTTAAAAGTGCTTTTCTAAATGGATATATAATTGAGGATGTATTTGTGGAACAACCTCCTGGTTTTACAAATCCCAATTTTTCTAATCATGTTTTTAAACTATCTAAAGCTTTATATGGTTTAAAGCAAGCTCCAAGAGCTTGGTATGATAGGCTCAGCTCTTTTCTTATTTCGAAAGGATTTACTAAAGGGATAGCTGATCCTACTCTTTTTATTAAATGGATTTCTAAAGATGTCTTAATAGTACAAATTTATGTGGATGATATTATTTTTGGATCTTCTAAAAATTCTTTATGTGTTGATTTTTCAAAAATAATGCAAAATGAGTTTGAAATGAGTTTAATGGGAGAACTCAAATTTTTCCTTGGATTTCAGATCTTTCAAAATAAAAATGGTATTATTTTGAACCAAAGTAAAAATATTAAAGATCTTCTAAAACGTTTTTCTTTGGATGGCACCAAAGGCAGTGACACACCTATGAGCACCACTTGCAAGTTGGATAGTGATGAAACTGGTGAACCAGTGGATCAAACCAATTACAGAGGTATGATAGGTAGTCTACTGTACCTTACTGCCAGTAGACCTGACATCATATTCAGTGTATGCATGTGTGCTCGGTTTCAAGCCAATCCAAAAGAGTCTCATTTGACTGCTGTTAAAAGGATTTTCAAATATCTAAAACGTACTCCCAATTTGGGATTATTTTATCCAAAAGGACAATCATTTGATTTATTAAGTTATTCTGATGCTGATTTTGCTGGCTGCAAGTTAGATAGAAAGACCACCTCTGGAACATGTCACATTTTAGGCAAGTCACTAGTATCTTGGTGTAGTAAGAAGCAGAATTCTGTTGCATTGTCTACTGCCGAAGCTGAGTATATAGCTGCTGGTAGCTGTTGTGCACAAATCTTGTGGATGAAACACACTTTACTAGACTATGGATATCAATTCAAACATGTCTCTATAAGGTGTGACAATTAAAGTGCTATTAACATTTCTAAAAATCCAGTATCTCATGCTAGGACAAAACATATTGATGTGAGACATCGCTTTCTGAGGGATCATTATCAAAAAGGTGATATCACTCTTGAGTTCATTGGCACTGAACATCAGTTAGCTGATATTTTTACAAAGCCTTTGAATTCTGAGAGATTAAGTTACATCAAACATGAGTTAGGTATGATTAATTATAGCACAGTTGAAACCTCACAATTGAAACCTCACAGTTGAAACCTCACAGTTGAAACCTCACAGTTGAAACCTCGCAGTTGAAACCTCACAGTTGAAACCTCACAGTTGAAACCCCACAGTTGAAACATCACTGTTAGACCTCACCGGTGTACCTCACTGTTACATCTCTCTGTAGGCTGTTTCGCTGTTTAACCTTATTTTATTTTTTGCGGGAATTCGAACCGTTTCTTTTCTTTATACTTTTATTTCTAAATCCCTAAATGATAAAATTAGAACATTGAACATATCTCAATCCACTCATCTCGACCCTTTCTCTCTCAAGTCCTAAACCCTAAACCTTCAACCGAACCTCGAAACCTCATTCAGTTCCAATGGCCAGAACAAAGCGACCCCCGACTGTCAATGAAGATGCACCAATGCCAAAGAGGACTCGAGTCGAATCCAGTGGCACCAGGAACGCCTCGATAAGACCTGTTAATCCACATCTGACTAAGAGAGAAATAGTTGCTGAGAAGGAGCTAAGTGAAGAGTGGATTTTATCAAGTAGATCATTAGTACTGGCAGTGCTTAATGAGCAAGGATGGACCGAATGCTTCGCAAACAATAATAGACCGTACTACCCGAAGCTGGTGAAGGAATTCTATGAATATCTACAGTTCGAGGAAGAGGATGATCTGCATAGAATGGTATCCAGAGTAAACGGAAATGAAGTCAGTTTTTCATCCGTTGAATGGGATGCATGTTTAAGAGTTCCTCATGAGGGTATTTACAACTACTATTCTGGAGAGGCTCCTCCAAATAGTGGAATATTTGATCATGAGACGGCTCTGGAAGAACTGACAGGCAATGGCACAGTAAGAAAGATTATTGCTGCTGAAATGAGTGGAGAGGACAGGCTTCTGTTTAAGTTTATTCAGCATGTACTGAGTCCTAGAAGAGGAGATTTTGCAACTCTGAAGCACCAGGATATTTACTTGATGTACTTATTAAAACATGGAAGGAAGGTAAACCTTTGTAGGTTGCTGATGGCTCAGATGGAGGACATGATAAAGGCAAGCTAAAAATCAAGTGCCTTGTTTCATGCTAAACTCATTTCGGTAATGTTGAAAGTGAAAGGTGCAGCTGGAAGTCAGGAAGAGTTGATAGTGGCAAAGAACAGTGTATGTATCTCGAAAGTAATCTGCAAATTCATGAGGATCAGTTGGAATCCCTGGAAGAAATCATGGGTGAATGATGAGGAGAGAATCTATGAGAAATTTAGCCCTTCTACTCATCCCTCTAGACCGAGAGATAGGAGAGATCCAGACTTAAAGCCTGATGAGCTTGAACCTGTATACTCAGATGATGAACAGACTGCAGTAGTTGGTGAATCTGCAAGAGAGAACACCCCAATTGATGAAGGGAGTGATCCTGAGACTACTCACAGTCCTGTCAGGACAGTGGCGTTTGGAGCAGCAAGCCCTCCAAAAGAACTACCTAGTAGAGAACCTGTTCTAAGAGATAGTGAGACTGAGTCTACAGAAGAAGAAGAAGAAGAATCTCAATATTTTGTCAAGGACACCTCTGACGAGGATGATACAGTCGAAGCAGAAGAGGCTGGAGCTTCAAATGAAAATCAAGAAACTGTTGCATAAGATGAAGAGGAGATCCTTGGTGAAGAAACAGAAGAACTTTGTATGAGCCCTCTGATAGGGTATACAGACAAGTCAGTGTCTGACCAGGAAGCAGGAGTGGTCTCTACTACTGTTGTCATAGAAGTGGTTGATGACTCAACAGAGAGGGAGGCTAACCTCACTGCTGAACCTACAGAGGAAGCAAATATGGAACCTGCTAGAGCTACAGAAGATAACTTAGAGTTACCCAGAGTCGAGAAGATAGTAGAAAATGTTCAGGAAGGAGCTCCAAGTGAGGGGGAGCGTTTTGGTTCAGTCTCTGTACTGTATGATATAGAAGGATGGACCTCAGATCCAGGATACATGGTGTTAGGAATCAATTATGAGGATTCAGATGAGGAAAACCAACCACCAAGAAATCCAGTTATCCTAACTAACAGCTCTCCAGTGTTAGAAACCGAAAGATTGGCCACCAAGGAAGACCTTGAATCCTTAAAGAATGAAATGAAGGAGACCATCAGACAGTCTGTTGCTGAATTGAAAACCAGTCTTTTTGATGAGCTGAAAAATGTAGAACAATCCTTAGAATTATCTCTAGGATGTGTTGTGGGAAGTCCAATCAAAGAAGTGATGGATGAAATGAAAGTGTGACACACTCAAATTGAAAGCTGGACTGGAGCAGTAGTGGCCCTCAGACAATCAGTTGCTTCTTTAACTGCCCTGAGCAGTTCTCAGACACAAGTGGTCAGTGAGATTCGATACATCAAAGAAGTGGTCAAGCAGTTTGTGGAAGTATTTGAGGCTTTCAAGAAATCAGTAAAAGAACACTTTAGCAATCAGGATGTTGTCATTCAGAAAGTGATTGGAAATCTGACTCAGTCTTTCAAGGAGACAGTGGCATTCTCAGTCAAGTCCCTTCCTTCATTTAGCTCTCCTGTAGACCTTGAGCAGTTTAGAAGCCTGCTCAGAGAAGAGCTTACTCAGGCCCGTGCAAATGACACATCAGACCTACAGATCCTTGCTACTACAAGAGAAGTCAGTGACTTTGTTCGTGAGCACCTGCAGGCTTCTACTGCTTCTCAGGAGGCCATCAAAAGTAAAGTGGATCATTACTTTGATCAGATTTTCACCAAGCATCAGTTGAACCATCACTTCAAGCTCATGCTAGAAACTATGAAGCTGCCTCCTGTAACTCAAGCTTTCAAAGAACAAGTTAGCAAGCTACGAGAGTTGACCCCGGCTTTGGATAAATTCTTGGAAAACAAAAATGACTTCTTATCTGCCATGGACAGAGGAGGAAACATCATCATGGATTTCAGGAATCTGCTCCTACCTTTTCTTCATGTGGACTGCACACCTGTTATAGTTCCTCCTGCCCTACCTGTCTCCAACCCCAGTGGTTCTTCAGTAATGTCTCCTGTTGATGCCCTCAGAAGCCTTAGACCACTGATACCTCGGCAAGCTACTCACTACAGGCCTTCAGGAGCATCTGTTGCTGCCCCTCCAGACATTCCTGTTACAATTCCTAAGCCTGTTGATCTTTCACCTACTGCTCCATCTTCTTCCTCCAAAGGAAAAGATCCCTTACCTACAGATGAAGAGGATTGAGTCTGTTTATGTTTTTTTTATAGGGATCATGTATTCACGTTTTGGGCCATGTAATGTACTCATTATTAATACAATGTTTATTTTCTCTCTCTCTGTCTTTCTTTTTGTTAATCACAAAGGGGGAGAAATAGGGAGAAATAGGGAGAAATAGGGAAAACTTGGGGGAGAAATGAACCTATACAAAGAGGGAGAAATCCTTGAGGATTATACCTAATTTTTGTGCTCATATTGCTAATACTGTGTTTTGCACACTTCTCTCTGATACATCTATATTTCATTCCATACTGACATAATTTGTGATTATCAAAAAGGGGGAGATTGTTGGAATCACCTGTTTTGATAATCCCAAATCATGCTTACACATTGATTATGATGTATTAAAACCTTGCATTAATCTTATTATTCTATGCTTAAACGTATTTTATTCTAAACAGTTCATATTCTTACAGTAGTATTTACAGAAGTATTTACATAAGTTTAGTATTGTCAGCTAACAGTCAGAGTTTTCTTTTCAAAGTCACAGTTACAGCTAACTGTCACCTTAAGTTACTGTTGCAATAAGTTCACAGTTACAAGGTTACAGTCGAAGACTAATACAAGCTTACAGTCACGAGTCTACCGCTATCTATTGTCAAAGCTCACAGACGAAGGTCACAGTTACAAGACTTCTGTTCAAAGTTTTCTCTGCTCAAGTTCACAGTCGAACAAGTCTACAGTTGGAACAAGTTCACAGTCGAACAAGTCTACAGTTGGAACAAGTTCACAGTCGAACAAGCCTACAGTCATAAGTCTACAGTCAAGGTTACAGTTAGACAGCTTCTGTCGACTAAGTCTACTGATGATCGAGGTCTACAGTTGACAAAGGTTACAGTTCTACAAATTTGATATTACAAGTCTACAGTTAGAGAGGCTACAGTTACATGGAGTAAAAGCTACCATTGCAAGCCTACAGACAGCAAGCCTTTTGTTGAAGTCAGCAGTCAGAAGGAAGTCCACAGTTGAAGTCCACAATGACATACATTCTCGACCAGTCTATTATTATTATATTTCTACTTTTTTCTTTACCAATTTGATTAATACTAATCTAACGGTCATGTCTAGACAAATTAATACACCTAACATTATTTATTGATATTTGCAGACATATCAAGAAATAATACAATGTACGAGGAAGATTGCACGTGTAACTCAAGACTATTTATCTTGTCGGCCTCGGGTGAACAAAAAGGGCATATATGGAGGAGTATAAAAAGAAGAGAGAAGCATTCAAGAACAAGTACGAATGGAATGAAAAGAACAGTGACATGCACGAACAAGAATAGAGGAAGGACACACAGAGTCTAACATCTACAACTGAGAAGGAGATACGCATATACACAAAAAGAAGAACTCTCGAGCATTCATTCTGAAGAACAAAAGAGTCTCAAGTGAACCGACTGAAAGAACCGTCTCCTAAAAGCCATGCTGTGAAGCACTCAAACTCAAAGAAGCTGATCACTTGAACATCTGGAAGTCTGGAAATCACGACACTCTGTTTTAGTGTCAACTTACAGAAAAAGGACCAAAGCTTCAAGTCACTCATTCCTACGAGTCCAGAACTGATCTGCCAACACTATAGAGCACTCTAAACCTTCTCTTTCTATCTCTTGCTCTACTGTGTTTATGTGTTTTACATTTGTGAGCAGTGTGCTAGTATTACACATACTGTCTCCTGTGCTTAAACTGAGGGATACTAAAAATCCCTATCCCAAACCTTTTTACATTTGTTACCCACGTATAACTGTGGAAGAAGCCTGGTGTGGCTTGGTCATTTGTTTTCCCACGTATAACTGTGGCAGAGGTTGTCAAACCTGGACAGTTTGTGAAAAATATTGTAAAGCCCGATACAGGCTGTGTATTAATCCTTTTTATAAAATTGCTTGGTGGCAGGTGATCACCAAGTGGAAGAGGACTAAGTCTTAGCTTAAGACTGAACCTCTTGTATGAAATAACTTGTTATTCTTTTCTTTACTTTGCTTTCCCTTTTCCGCTGTGCTCCTTTTTTTTTGTAAACAAGAAATCTGTTTTTGCAAATACTCTGATAGTCAATTTTGGTTAGTGTGTATAAGAGATTTGTTTAGTAAACTTGTTTCAAAAGTAAAGTTAGTCATCAAACTAACCTTACTGAGGATTAATCAACCTTAGAGAAACCTGTTGAACAATAAGTCACCTATATCTCTACTGCCATAATTGACTGGGCTGTTTTTCAATTTGGGGGATTTAATCTTAAAGTTTTTAACAGAAATTTTTAATTGGAACTCAATTCACCCCCCTCTTGAGTGTCCACTCCGACCAACAATTGAGTTTTAATACAAATAAATTATTTAGGATAATTGTGAACCATGAAAATTGTATATTGATGGTTAAATTGGGACTAATGATTTTATTCCTTATTAATTTTTTATTCGGTTGTTCCATTATAAAAGTGATATGTGTGTTTTTTTGTAATCACTGATAAATTATCTTAGCTATAACTACTTGACATGAATGATAATTTGTGTTTGGATTTGAGTTTATCATGTTATTTTTTTGTAATTATAAATGCATATCTTGTGACATCTTCTTCCTTTAAAAATAATTACATCCAGGGCGGTGAGAGAATGTGAGTTCCAAATTAAGAACTACACAAGGAATCCCCATTCCTGACCGGTTACACATTACGCCAGGGAGATGATTTCTTATGCTTTACTAGATAAGGATTTCCATGGGTTTCTAAAATACTCATGAGTGATACTAGTTCCCAAAGGGGAATTTAGGGAAAAACCCATTTTCAAAGTGGCTACGCCATGCCTCAGGTGATACTTGACCCCTTCAGTGCGATACCATGATAGACTCATGATAAAGCCATGCCTCTAGTGATACTTGGTATTTTGAAAGATTTACTTGGATAAACTCAGTGGTATTAGATTAATTGAAGTATGTACCATAGAGATACCTTCAGGATGGGCTCAGAATCCAACTCTACAACTTGAACATAATAATAATAATGATGTGTGGAAAGTGTTTATTTATGAAGGCCAGGTTTCCTTCATAAATTATGAGACCTTCATGGTGCTTGAAGAACACTTTTTTGACACATAAACTAGACCCTAGATAAAGCACAAGCTTGGGGTATTGTTCATTTTCATCTACCATTATATTTCTTGCCTTTATATATATATATACCCTTTTATTACATGTACCATGTTCAGATTCTTGGATTGGGCCAAAGCAGGTGATATGGTATGGGTGTTGTTAAGGACTAGGACCAAGATATATTTATTTCACTATGTGTATTTGATTGGTTACTTTTATCATATATTGGCACATTACTATTGTCTATAGCATGAAATGGAAAGGTTTAGACACCATGGGTGTCGACCTACTGGGATTTTATCTCACCCCCTACTCAGGCACTGTTTGGTACTCGAGTAGACTTTATGTTCATAGTTAGGGATAATGGGAATCATGATGCTTCTCATTCTTGATTGTTTCTTGCTACATAGAATGTATCTTGGGGGTAGAGGACTGAGCATCTTCTCATGATGAAGTTGTTTCTTTCATGTTGTTTTCATTATTTCTTTGATTGCATGCTTTTATTTACTATTTTTTGTACTCTCATTTTATCATAGACATCTTAGAATGACATGATTGTGTATCCAGTTTATTTATCAGCTTATGTACTTATTATGTATTTAGTTGGGGTTATTTATTACTTCTACTTCAATTTGGTTATTTATATACTACTGATATTTCTTATAAGATGGTTTCCTTCTACTGTATATTACGTATTACCTATGTCGAAATAGTATTCCCCACATACACATTAAAAAGTCCCTCACTGCTAGTCAGCAGCCTCTGGCATTCGGGATGATGCGCTTGAGGTTACGTGGCTAACCCGGCTCAGAGAACCCTTACAGTGGATTCTGGGATGAGGATGCTACAAATTGGTACCATAGGATTGTTTTTCCTTTTGTATTACTATTTGTGTTATACAGGAGAATAGGATATAGGGATTTGGAACCTACCCAGTGCTTGGACGTAGCTAACCCACGTATAGGGGAAACCCAAATTATTGGGTTGAAACTACAGTTATTCATTATGCCAATTAGTGTTAATATGATTTCAACATTAGGTAACACAATTTTTTTTTATTTTATTGATATTGGTGTTATTGAAATATTGATTTTTATAATTAAATCCTGATGATATGAGGGAAATTCATTTACATGAATCATTTTAGGCACCATAGGATTAAAATGACATGCATATTGCCATGCTATATCTAATTTTTGCATGCATCTTCATGTTTTCATGTGAGTTTTGTTGTTCCTAGATATAAAAATTTGAAGTTCCTATTGGTTAAATATAAAGTTGTGATATTTTGTTATATGTTAACATTACCTTACCTGGGAAATAGGTGGTAGGCCTCATTTTAGTGATCCTTTAAGTTTAAAATTTATTATATAGACTCAAATCCAGAGTGGGATACATGTTGTTTAGTGATAAGAGGCAGGCTATATACCTACCCTCCTTATTTCACCTTTTCATGTCCTCTTATTCTGCTTGTATTTCTGTCTAAAGGTGTGTGTTTGGATATTGTAAACTAATTCCACCATGGTTTCTTCATCTCGTGACTCAAGAGGGTGGTAATGATCACAATATAGCGATGGTGGGTCCCAAACCACTAGAGGTGCCTCTTGTATTTCCTCCTGTAGTGGTACATTTAGTACAACATGTAGTACCAATTCCTATCAATCTTCTATTGGGATCTGATTCTCAGTTCATGGATAGTCTCCTCAGGTATATGTTGTTAGTACAAAATATTCCTAGACCTACCCCATCTATGGAAGAGCTCACATGGGACTTCCCGCAGTAGCACCCTCCCACCTTCTCATGGAGTGGTGGTCCTCACGTAGCAAAGTCATGGATAGAAGTCATAAAGTCTATCTTTGACCTTCTTTAGATACTTCCAGAGCAGAGGGTCAAACATATAGTATACATGATTTGTGACTACACAAAGCATTGGTGGGATGTTATATATCAGGTGGAGCACATCAGGGACATGGTTTGGGAAGACTTCCAGACATCTTTCTACGATCACTTCTTTTTAAATACTCTAAGGGATGATCGTGCCAGGGAATTATTACATCTTCAGTAGGGATATATGATAGTGTCAGAGTATTCTACTCATTTCATAGAGCTTCGACATTTTTCTCCATCTCTGATTGGTGACGCATAGATAACTGTGAGACGCTTTGTGGATGGACTCGGATATATCATATACTCGCATGTGAACATCTTTCATTTGATCACTGTTACAGATAACGTGAATCGGGCCCTCATTGAGGAATGAAATATCAGGGAATCTGAACCAGTGAGCTAGGGAAGTTTAGTTCTGATACTGAGATATAGTTCTTTAAGTAATAATAAGTACCATTTTTAAAGTTCACATAGAGGAATTAGGTTTTCACCCATACCTTGATTCCATTGTGGTGGTTTTTGTTAATTACATCTTGGTGTATTCGTATTCCAAAAATAACCATGCAACCCATCTTGAGACTTTGCTGAGTACACTGGGAGAGCACAAACTATATACAATGCTTAGAAAATTCCATTTCATGATTGATTAGGTTTTCTTCCTGGGTCATATAACATATGAGGTAGGAATTTCATTCAACCCAGAAAAGGTGAGCACCGTAGTTTCATGGGAGCATCCCAAAAATGTTTTTGACCTACACAGTTTCTTGGGGATTACTGGATATTACAGGTGTTTCATCCAGTATTTCCCTTGTTTTGCAGTGCCTCTTACAACTCTAACTGAAAAGGGTGTGCTATTTATCTTGTCAGATTCTTGTGAAAAATATTTTTAGTAGTTAAAGGGAAGACTAACCTCAATGTTGATCTGTAACGCCCGAGAATTTTATGAGAAATATTTTGTTTTTATGTTATATAAATCATCAGATGAATCTTTCACACAACTCTAGCTTGCTTTACACGCAACCACGACCTTCCTCAATAGCTTGCGTCGTACGCAATACCGAGTTTCACTAAACAATGATATGCTATTAAAATATTATTAAAACTAGCCGTTATGAATAGTAATAACCACTTTTTGAAATTTTGTAAATTATATTTTTCAAAATGGACTTCATTTTTGGATTTGGAATATCGAAATTAGCTTAGGGTGAAATTTTGGTACTTTTCGGATAACTTTCATATTCTGATGAATAGTGAAAATTACTAAATTTTAATTAAAAACAACTTTTTTAATCGAAATAATTAATAGTGATAAATTATTAATTTGAGTGGTTTTAAAGTATATTTAGAATATATTTTTACAATTTAATACAATTTTGGTCATTGAATGTAATTTCACATTTAAACCAAACATAAACAAGTGTCAATCTTTTGATAGTTATTATCTCTTAAAAACACGCTATTTGTTTTGACGACGTGAATTAATTTTTGAAAGTAATTAATGCAAATGATGTGTTTTGAATTTGGTAAAATAGACATAATTTTTGAATTCATAATATCAAATATATCTTAGGCTTTATTTTTGGTATTTTTCTAGAAACTTTCATTTTTTTGATGAATAGTGAAACCACTTAGCGGTAGTTAAAAAACTGAATTTTTCATAAAACATAATTTTACTACTTCTGTGAGTAGAATTCCGAAAATCTGAGAGACACGGTTAATATCAAGGACTAAAATTTGGTTCAATGAGATGAAAATAATATTTGGTGAATAGTAACTTTTTACTTTTTTTACCACGGTTAAAAGTAAATAGAGTAATTAAGGGTAAAAATGATATTATTATTACCCTAACACATGTCCTAATTCTATTGGATAAGTGTAATTTGACCAAAAACAACCTTAGGAACAAAATATGACCATTTAGGCTCACATGGATTAGATTACGACATTTATTATTAACTTATTTAAAGAAGGGTTAAAATAGTTAAAATCAAAGTTTAATAACTAAATCATTTTTAATATAGGGTAATACATAAGATAAATTCGAATATAAGTATTGATTAGAAATCTAAAAAGATTTCCTACATAATGGTATTTTATTTATAATTCTTAGACATTAAATAATTTAATTATGACACAAAGATGATGCAATAATTATCTTATTAATGAAATATTGAAATAATTGATGTTATAAACACCCAAATAAATGTAATTTGAGACTTTTTTATGAATTACACTAATTTTCTAGGTTAATATGACATGTTAGTATTTATTTAATTAGCTTTTTTCGAACTAATCATTCTGTTATGATTTTCACAAAAATCAATTACTAAATAGTGTCAAAATTGACATAAAATAGTTTTTAAAACAAATATTATATTATTAATTGTTAGTTTATTCCTAAAAATCTAAGGTTCGGCCAAATGACTTAGATAAGGTTATATATATTAATAATAAACAACTTGGGGTTCGTTTGTCTTGTTATAGTATGTTTATTAACCTTATAGTGTAAGGACACAAAAAGACACGGTAAAAGTAAAATTATCTAACTTAAAGTTAAATATAAATGATATGGTTAAAATATGAACCTAAACTTGTCTAAATTATATTGGATGAGAGAATTTAGACCCATACCCACCTTAGCTTCGAAATAAGTCAATTTGGAGCTATTTAAAACCGAATTTGGCTTTATAATAAAATAATATTTTTAGTTTTTCCAAAGGAGCCCCTCTCCTCCCTTATAAAAGGGCACCTCCTCCCCCTCTTCCTCACACCACTTTGAGCCTTCATGCTCGGCCAACCCCTGCCACTTTCTCCTCTCCACTTCCCTAGAGACATCATAGAGGTTCTGGTCTTCTTCAAAGACCAATTTTATTTCCCTAAAAGGAGGTCTCAAAGAAGCGCTTCAAAGAAGAGGTAATGTCCGTTACCGATTCTTTCAACTTTATTTCTTCTTCCACTTCTTCTTATTTAGTTGTTTCATTATGAAGTAATAAAATCTGTATCACTCATATACTGATATGTTATTATAAGTATGAAACAACCCTATTTCACCATCTATCCATCCTACGAAAATCGAAATCATCGCGCATGCGTACGTACGGAATATCATCTCCACGTCGTGGTGTAATATATTTTCCACCACAACCTTACTTGGATGGGTATAATGGTGTAAATAATGACTATGTATGATTATTATAAAGTGATATTGATTTTGAAATAGTATACATACACTCCAATATAATTCCACGATCATGGGAACGATATCATCGCTCGTGCGTACGTACGGAATACCGTCTCCACGATGTGATGCGACTCGTTATACATGATATTCAATTCATAATTATTATATAAATGAATTTAATGAATGAATATGATATATATTACACTAATACCATTCTGGAATGAGGTATCTATAACCAAAAAATAAAAATAAGAATTTATTCGACAAAACATGCAAATAACAAGTAGTAATGAAATATTACTAATAAGAAGCTAAGAATATGACCATATATGATATCATAAAAATACATATGATTCTGGAATAAGTCAATAACATTATTTAAATCATTATACAGTAGGTTTAGACACTTACTAAGAAAATCAGACCTAAGGTAAGAGAAAATATCACAATCTCATTTTTTTCCGAGATTGTTTATACTTTGGTATTTACTGGGGTGTATTTTATCATCCACATCCATGTTTCCTAAATATTTAATGTTATTTACATCCACTTACATTTGTTTAAATCCAATTTTACCCTTAGGTGAGTTTTTAGTAAAATATATGAAAGGAATCTTTTGTCGTTTTACGTATGAGGTACTTTTTGACTTTTCTGACATAAGTACGAGAAGAATGTTTTTTTAACTTATACGGAATGAATGGATTTTTAAAACCTTATTTCCAAGAATCTTCCTTTACAAGTTTTCAAGTTTATTTTTAATCAACTTCTTTTAGTTTAAAATCGTATGACATGTTAAGAAAGGAAAAATGTTTTTGAAGTAGAAAGGATATTTTCCTCAAGAATGGAGTTCATGAGTTTTATCAACATTATTTTCCATCTAAGATAATATAGGGTTCTGTTTCTATCCCTATTATTACATGGATTTTATTATGTTGTTATGGCAATATTTTTATGAATTCTTTTATCTTATATGAATTGTTTTATGATGTCACGATGTTTAAGATTCCCATTTTTATTACATGGGTTATGAAATGATGTATGATTTATGATTTTGTGGCACACATAAGAATGGTATCATTATGAGATGGGTGAGACCTATATCTCCCTCCAATGCATTGGGTAAAGATTTTATATCTCATGAGATAGACATGGCTAGAAGGGCAGGTTAAACCAGTTCAGTGAAACAGGACTGAAACGAGGAGTGAACTCGGTTCAGAAATGGAATTTGTCCACTAAGATGGTCTTGGAAATGAGTCTTGACTAATAAGAAATGATTCTCTATGATTATGTGTGAATGACACAAAGTTTCATGTTTTAAGTTATGATTATTCAGATTACATTTCACTACTATGATTTATCCCATGTTATGAAATTATGATCTCTTTTGCAGGTTAAGATTTCCAAAAGTTATGTTCTTATGTATATGATGTGATTGATATTTCTTTTGTTTACCCTTAATGAGCATTTGAGCTCACCCTTTTGTATGTTTTATTTCCCTAGGTCAGGAAGAAGGTTATTAAGTAGGATATTCCAAAAGGGACTCTAGATATGATGAAATAAATTAGAGGAAAAGTAGATGCTTTATGAACCAGTTTTTTATGTTTCCCAGCTTCTAAAGACTCTATACCTATATGGTCCTTTCCTAGTTTTGTTATATGTTGTAATAAGTGTTCTTTAATTCTGAAGTAATAACAATGTATGTAAATTATGGGTCATTATAGTTTGTAACAGAGGAAAGGTATAGTCAACCTTTGGAAACTAGGATGTGAAAGCCTTAGTAATAACCCTAAGGATAAGTCAAAGAATAGAACATAATCATAGTGTTTTAGAAATGTCCATGGATAACCTAGGATAAGACCTTAAGTGTGAAATTTTATTCTGATTATGTGGTTTTCCTATTATAAGTAGTGTTTCTCACACTATTCTTCTTGGTTTTAGTCAATGGCTAGAACCTGAAGGAACCGTGTTAATGCGGAATGAGATGGTAAATGCGATGATTGTCCCCCTGAGCAACCAAACATTATGGGAGATGGAATGAAAAATCTTGTAACCATGCTCACACAACTTTTTCAAGCTATGAATCATGCAGGACTTCCAAACGTGCAAAGGAAGGAGAAACATTCTGTTGAATCCTTCATGAGGCAGCGTCCACCTTCATTCAGTGGGTCTACTGATCCATTAGCTTCTGAACAATGGATTAGTACTAATGAAAAGATATTTCCAGTTCTTCAATGTTCTGAACATGATAAAGTCATCCCATCAGTGTATCGTTTGGAAGGAGATTTTGATCAATGGTGGAATCTTATTAAGAATACGAGGCAAAGGGATGAAATTGAGTCCATGGAATGGGACGAGTTCAGGAACTTATTTTTCAATAAGTACTTC
This sequence comes from Viscum album, assembly GCA_963277665.1. Taxonomy (NCBI): domain Eukaryota; kingdom Viridiplantae; phylum Streptophyta; class Magnoliopsida; order Santalales; family Viscaceae; genus Viscum; species Viscum album. The sequence continues at coordinate 621,817,715 of OY728157.1, forward strand.
CCTTGTATTCTCCGAACAAATATGGAGAAAGAGTTTCTTGAACTGAAGCAATAGGATGATGAATCTATTGGTACCTATGAAGCAAATTTTACAAGACCTGCAAGGTATGCTTCTGGTATTATTATCCAACCTGAGAGTAAGATCGATCGATAATTTAGTGGCTTAAAACCAAGTCTTCGAAGGGCGTTAGCCATAAGGGACTTCAATAGATACGAGGAAATCGTTTGATGTGCTCTCAAAGTTGAGATGGAGATTGGAGTAACCCATCAGTCATATGGGTTTGATAAGAAGATGAAAATGGAATTCAAAGGAAAATCTAAAGACCACACTGAAAATAAGATGAGCTTTCCCTTATGCTCAAAGTGTGGAAAGAAACATGGAGGGAGTTGTCTTAAAGGGACAAGTAAATGTTTCAAATGTGGAAATAAAGGTCATCTGGCATTTGAATGCCGCAATGATGGGAAGAAGATGTCTAATGATGCAAACAAAGGAAGGGATACACAGAATGAACCTACTACACTTCAATGTTTCAAGTGCAAGGAGATGGGTCATTATGCCAATCAATGCCCAAATCCAAGGGTTGATGTTGATGGTCGACGTCAACAAACTCTTAAGGCTAAAGAAAAAGGAAAGTTGCATGCAATTTCTATCAGCGATGTGGAGTACGATAACGATGTGGTGAAAGGTACACTTACCATCCACTCTAAAGTAGAAAATGTTTTATTTGATTCTGGATCCACCCACTCTTTTATTTCTGAATAATTTTATAAGAGTATCACCGTATTACCTCAACAATTAGATGTTGAGTTAGCTGTGACAACCCCTAATGGCACAACAGTCGCATCAAAAGTTTATAATTCTTCCCCGATTGAAGTTTGTGGGAAAGTGCTTCCGGGAAATCTGGTGATCCTTCCTATAGTGGGATTTGATGTGATTCTTGGCATGGATTGGCTTTCTTTATATGGAGCTCATATCAATTTCCAAAGAAGGGAAGTCACATTTCATATTCCAGATAAATCTATGATCGTCTATCAATGCAAGGATGAACATAACCCTCCAGTGGAAATTTATTCCAACTTATGGGTCTTGATTCCACTAAATGAGGGTTATTTATCTCAAATGACTGGAGAGAAACTCACGATTAAGAATATGCCCGGGAGTTTGATGATGTCTTTCCAGAGGAATTTCAGGGTCTTCCACCAAATCGTGAAGTTGATTTTTCAATAGAACTCGTACCGGGTGCTTTACCTATTTCAAAGACACCTTATATAATGGCCCCAATTGAGTTGCAGGAATTGAAGAAGAAACTCCAAGAGAATATTGATAAGGGACTCATATGCCCTAGTGCGTCACCTTGGGGAGCACATGTTCTGTTTGTTAAGAAGAAAGATGGATCAATGAGACTCTGCATTGATTATCGAGAACTTAACAATATCACTATCAAGAACAAATATCCTATCTCGCGCATTGATGACTTATTTGACCAACTACAAGGAGCTCAATACTTTTCAAAGATTGATCTTTGTTCAGGGTGTCATCAATTAAGGGTCAAAAGGGAGGATATACCAAAGACGACTTTCCATACAAGGTATGGACACTATGAATTTATAGTGATGCCATTTGGTCGTACTAATGCCCCTGATATCTTCATGGATCTGATGAATAGAGTCTTTAGAGACTATCTTGATCAGTTTGTGGTAGTCTTTATAGATGATATTCTTGTATATTCAAAGAGCAAGGAAGAACATGAAGATCACTTGAGAATGATATTGAAGACCCTGAGAAAGGAGAAGCTTTATGCTAAATTTACCAAGTGTGAATTTTGGCTTCAAAAAGTTTCATTTTTGGGTCACATAATCTCAAAAGAGGGGATATCTGTTGATCCAGCAAAAAAAGAGGTTATTGAAAGATGGTCGACACCAACAACAGTAACTGAGATCTGAAGTTTTCTTGGTTTGGCTGGATATTATCGACGTTTTGTGAAAGATTTCTCACGATTATCTAATCCACCCACCAAGTTGACTTGGAAAGGAGTTAAGTTTGTTTGGATGGAGCAATGTGAAGATAATTTCAAGGAGTTGAAAAGAATGTTATCCAGTGCACCTGTGCTCACACTGCCTTGTAGTGGAGAAACGTTTGTGATCTACAGTGATGCATCCAAGAAGGGATTGGGGTGTGTTCTTATGAAAAATGATATGGTGATAGCTTATGCCTCACGACAGTTGAAAATCCATGAGCAAAATTACCCAACTCATGATTTGGAGTTAGCTGCGGTAATCTTTGCATTAAATATTTGGAGGAATTATCTTTATGGAGAAAGGTGTGACATTTATACTGATCATAAAAGTTTAAAGTATATTTTCACACAAAAGGAGCTGAATATGCGCCAAAGAAGATGGTTGGAGCTGATTAAGGATTACGACTGCTCAATCCATTACCACCCTGGGAAAGAAAACATGGTGGCAGATGCATTAAGTCGACAAGACCATGCCAGTTTATCCATGATGAGGATCACAAAAGATCCAATATTTATGGATTTACAAAGGATGGATCTTGGAATTATAATGGAAGGGGAAAAATCTTATCTTTCTCAAATGAATGTTCAACCATCTATACATGTGAAGATTAAAGAGGCACAGAAAGAAGACGTCAATTTACAAAAGAAGGTAAGAAATGTTCCTGAATTCAACCTTGATTGTGATGGGATAACAAAGGTTAGGAATCAGGTTTGTGTTCCTACCATCCCCGAATTAAAGAAGGAGCTACTGGATGAGGCTCATAGTTCTTCATTCTCTATTAATTTTGGAAGCATGAAGATGTATAGGGACCTGAAAGAGTACTTCTGGTGGGATGGCATGAAAAGAGATGCTTCTGAATATGTCTCTTGATTCTTGGTTTGTCAGCAAGTTAAAGCTGGGAGACAAAAGTTTAAGGGAATGTTACAACCATTACCCATACCCGAATGTAAATGGGAAAACATCACTATGGAATTTGTCACCGGACTTTCTAAAACATCCAAAGGCAATAATGCTATCTGGGTCATAGTTGATCGTCTTACAAAGTATACACACTTCATTGCTATTAGAGAAAATTTATCTCTGGATCAGCTTGCTAGGATATATGTAAAGGAAGTGGTAAGATTGCATGGAGTACCACTTTCTATTATATCTGATCAGGATCCGAGGTTTACCTCAATGTTCTGGAGAAGTCTTCAGCATACTCTGGATACAGAGTTGAGTTTCAGCACTGCTTATCATCCTCAGACAGACGGTCAGTCTGAGAGAACAATTCAAACTCTAGAAGATATGTTGAGAGCTTTCTCTATGGATTTCAAAGGTGGTTGGGATCAACACCTACCTTTGGTGGAATTTTCTTATAATAATATCTTTCACTCCAGTATTCAGATGGCTCCTTATGAAGATCTCTATGTAAAGAAATGCAGGACTCCAACTTGCTGGGATGAAGTTGGGGAAAGAAAGCTATTAGGACCTGATATTGTTGATGAGATGGCAGAAAAGGTCCGATCTATTCAACAACACATAAGAGCATCTCAGAGTCGACAGAAAATTTATGCCGACAACCGAAGAAAAGACCTAGAGTTTGAAGTGGGTGATAAAGTGTTCTTACGAATATCTCCCTAGAATAGGGTTATGAGATTTGGAAAGAAAGGGAAGCTGATCCCTAGATATATCGGTCCTTTCGAAATACTGGATCGTGTTGGAAAGGTAGCTTACCGATTGGCGCTTCCACCGAATCTCTCTCAAGTTCACAATGTGTTCCATGTATCTCTCCTGAGAAAATACATACCTGATCCTTCACATGTACTCAGCTCAGAAGTTGTACTGCTGGAGCAAGATCTTTCTTATGAAGAACAACCGATAGATATTCTGGATCGTAGCGAAAAATTCCTATGAAATGAGACCACTCTCTTGGTGAAAGTTTTATGGAGGAACCCCCAATTAGAAGAAGCTACATGGGAGCTTGAGGATATGATGAGGGAGAGGTATCCTCATCTGTTTGTTACAAAGTGACGAATTTCGAGGGTGAAATATATTTTAAGGGGGGTAGAATGTAACGCCCGAGACTTTTATGAGAAATATTTTGTTTTTATGTTATATAAATCATAAAAGGAATATTCCAAACAACACTAGCTTTCTTTACACGCAAACACGGCCTTCCTCAATAGCTTGCGTCGTACACAATATCGAGTTTCACTAAACAACGATATACTATTAAAATATTATTAAAACTAGTAGTTATGAATAGTAATAACCACTTTTTGAAATTTTGTAAATTTTATTTTTCAAAATGGACTTCATTTTTGGATCCGAACTATCGAAATTAGCTTAGGCTAAAATTTTGGTACTATTCGGATAACTTTCATATTCTGATGAATAGTGAAAATTACTAAATTTTAATTAAAAACAACTTTTTTAATCGAAATAATTAACAGTGATAAATTATTAATTTGAGTGGTTTTAAAGTATAGTTAGAATATATTTTTACAATTTAATACAATTTTGGTCACTGAATGTAATTTTACATTTAAACCAAACATAAACAAGTGTCAATCTTTTGATAGTTATTATCTCTTAAAAACACACTATTTGTTTTGACAACGAGAATTAATTTTTTAAATTAATTAATGTAACTGATGTGTTTTGAATTTGTTAAAATAGACATAATTTTTTAATTCATAATATCAAATATATCTTAGGCCTATTTTTTGGTATTTTTCTGGAAACTTTCATTTTTTTGATGAATATTGAAACCACTAAGTGGTAGTTAAAAAATTGAATTTTTCATAAAACTTAATTTTACCGCTTCTATGAGTAGAATTTAGAAAATATGAAAGACACAGTTAATATCAAGGACTAAAATGTTGTTCAATGAGATGAAAATAATTTTTGGTGAATAGTAACTTTTTACTTTTTTTACCACGGTTAAAAGTAAATTGGGAAATTAAGGGTAAAATGATTTTATTATTACCCTAACACATGTCCTAATTCTATTGGGTAAGTGTAATTCGTCCAAAAACAACCTTAGGAATAAAATATGACCATTTAGGTCCACATGGATTAGATTACGACATTTATTATTAATTTATTTAAAGAAGGGTTAAAATAGTTAAAATCAAAGTTTAATAAATAAAGCATTTTCAATATAGGGTTATACATAAGATAAATTCGACTATAAATATTCATTAGAAATCTAAAATCATTTCCTACATAATGGTATTTTATTTATAATTTTTAGACATTAAATAATTTAATTATGACACAAAGATGATGCAATAATTATCTTATTAATGAAATATTGACATAATTGATGTTATAAATACCCAAATAAATGTAATTTGAGACTTTTTATGAATTCCACTAATTTTATAGGTTAATATGACATGTTAGTATTTATTTAATTAACTTTTTTCGAACTAATCATTCTGTTATGATTTTCACAAAAATCAATTAATAAATAGTGTCAAAATTGACATAAAATAGTTTTTGAAACCAATATTATATTATTAATTGTTAGTTTATTCCTAAAAATCTAATATTCGTCCAAATGACTTGGATAAGGTTATATATATTAATAATAAACAACTTGGGGTTCTTTTGGCCTGTTATAGTAAGTTTATTAACCTTATAGTGTAAGAACACAAAAAGGCACGGTAAAAGTAAAATTATCTAACTTAAAGTTAAATATAAATGATAAGGTTAAAATAGGAACCTAAACTTGTCTAAATTCTATTGTATGAGAGGATTTCGACCCATTCTCACCTTATCTTCGAAATAAATCAATTTTGAACTATTTAAAAGCGAATTTGGCTTTATAATAAAATAATATTTTTTGTTTTTCCAAAGGAGCCCCTCTCCTCCCTTATAAAAGGGAACCTCCTCCCCCACTTCCTCACACCACTTTGAGATTTCATGCTCAGAGAACCCCTACCAATTTCTCCTCTCCACTTCCCTAGAGACATCCTAGAGGACCTGGTCTTCTTCAAAGACCAATTTTAGTGCCCTAAAAGGAGGTCTCAAAGAAGTGCTTCAAAGAAGAGGTAATGTCCGTTACCGATTCTTTCAACTTTATTTCTTCTTCCACTTCTTCTTCATTAGTTGTTTCATTATGAAGTAATAACATCAGTATCACTCATATACTGATATGTTATTATAAGTATGAAACAACCCTATTTCACCATCTATCCATCCAACGGAAAACGAAATCACCGCGCGTGCGTACGTACGGAATACCGTCTCCACGCCGTGGTGTAATCTATTTTCCACCACCACCTTACTTGGATGGGTATAATGGTGTAAATAATGACTATATATGTTCATTTTAAAGTGATATCGATTCTAAAATAGTATACATACACTCCAATACAATTCCACGATCATGGGAATGATATCATCGCTCGTGCGTACGTACGGAATACCATCTCCACAATGTGATGCGACTCGTTCTACATGATCTTCATTGCATAATGATTATATAAATGGATTTAATGAATTAATATGATATATATTACACTAATAACATTCTGAAAATGAGGTATCTATAACCTAAAAAGAAAAATAAGAATTTATTCGACAAAACACGCAAATAACAAGTAGTAATGAAATATTACTATTAAGAAGCTAAGAATATGACCATATATGATATCATAAAAATACATATGATTCTGGAATAAGTCAATAACATTATTTAAATCATTATACAGGAGGTTCGGACACTTACGAAGCAAATCGGACCTAAGGTAAGGGAAAATATCACAATCTCAATTTTTTCTGAGATTGTTTATACTTTGGAATTTACTGGGGTGTATTTTATCATCCACATCCATGTTTCCTCAATATGTAATGTTATTTCCATCCACCTACAATTGTTTAAATCCAATTTTACCCTTCGGTGAGTTTTTAGTAAAAGATATGAAAGGAATCTTTTTTCGTTTTTTGTACGAAGTACTTTTTGACTTTTTTGACATAAGTACGAGAAGGATGTTTTTTTAACTTATACGGCATGAATGGATTTTTAAAACATTATCTCCAAGAAGCTTCCTTTACAAGTTTTCAAGTTTACTTTTAATCAACTTCTTTTAGTTTAAAATTGTATGACATGTGAAGAAAGGAAAAAAATGTTTTTGAAGTAGAAATGATATTTTCCTCAAGAATGGAGTTCAAGAGTTTTATCAAAATTATTTTCCATCTAAGATAATATAGGGTTCTGTTTATATCCCTATTATTACATGGATTTTATTATGCTGTGATGGAAATATTTTTTTGAATTCTTTTATCTTATATGAATTGGTTTATGATGTCACGATGTTTAAGATTCCCATCTTTATTACATGGGTTATGCAATGATGTATGATTTATGATTTTGTGGCACACATAAGAATGGTATCATTATGAGATGGGTGGGAACTATATCTCCCTCCAATGAATTGGGTAAAGATTTTATATCTCATGAGATAGACATGGCTGGAACGGTAGGTTAAACTGGTTCAGTGAAACCGGACTGAAACGAGGAGTGAACTCGGTTCAGAAATGGACTTTGTCCACTAAGATAGTCTTGTAAATGAGTCTTGACTAATAAGAAATGATTCTCTATGATTATGTGTGTATTCCACAAAGTTTCATGTTTTATGTTATGATTATTGGTATTACATTTCACTACTATGATTTATCCCATGTTATGAAATTATGATCTCTTTTGCAGGTTAAGATTTCCAAAAGTTATGTTCTTATGTATATGATGTGATTGGTATTTATTTTTTTTACCCATACTGAGCATTTGAGCTCACCCTTTTGTATGTTTTATTTCCCCAGGCCAGGAAGAAGGTTATTAAGTAGGATATTCCAAAAGGGACTCTAGATATGATGAAATAATTGGGAGGAAAAGTAGATGCTTTATGAACCAGTTGTTTATGTTTCCCTGTTTCTAAAGACTCTATACCTATACGGTCCTTTCCTGGTATTGTTATATATTGTAATAAGTGTGCTTTAATTCTGAAGTAATAACAATGTATGTAAAGTATGGTTCGTTATATGATCCTGATTCTTCTTGAGCCAGGAAGAATATATATTGTTTACTATGATGCATCAGGAATTGGATTAGGTGCAGTTTTGATGTAGGGAGATCAAGTTGTGGTTTATGGATTCCTCTAATTGAGACCTCATGAGTGGAACTATCCTACACACAACCTTAAGTTAGAAGTTTTGGTTCATTCCTTACACTTCTGGAGACACTACTTGTTGGGTGAGAGGTTTTTAGTTTACACGGACCACAAAATATTGAAATATATCTCCACATAGCGAGACTTGAATTTAAGGTAGCATAGGTGGGTCGAATACCATCAGTCATTTGATTTTGATCTTCCTTATACCCTTGGTAAGGGAAATGTCGTGGATGATGCTTTGAGCTGCAAGATGCAGACACAAGACATCTAGGTAGCCAACAGTTAGTGGCAGATGATATCTTTATTTTTTGAGATGCATCTATAGATCGAGGAACAATATGGGGAACCAATTCTAATAGCTCCTATAGTGACATCCTCTATTCAGGAGTGAGTCTGTATGTGACGGTTATCTAATCCATAAGGGATCGTTTTGAGAGAAAGAATCACAGGAGAGAACCTTCCACCTAGTTGGGTTGTTGATGGTAGTGAAACTCTGTTTTACTATGCCCATGTGTGGGTACCTTATGATATATGAGAAGAGTTGATGAATCAATATCATACCTCAATTTTGGATGTTTATACTGGACATAACATGATATATAGAGACATGTGTCATCAATACTGGTGGACGGGTATAAAGAATCAGAGAGCGGGTTTCATCACTCAATTCTCCACCTGTCAGCAAGTGAAAGTAGAGCACCAACAAACTGGTGGACTTCTACAACCTTTATCCATTCCCTAGTGGAAATGGAATGAAATCACCATGTATTTCGTTAGAGGATTTCCAAGATCTCCTCAAGGTAGCGATGCAGTGTGGCTGATTTTTGATAGGTTGACCTAAGTTTCATAATTCTTTCCTATCGAGGAGACCATTTATATTGATGAGTTAGGAAGGATGTATATCCAGGATATGGTGTGACATCATGGAGTAACTCATTCTATTTTCTCGGACATAGATTCCTGCTTTAGTTCACAGTTCTGGAAAGGGTTGCAGAAAGCATGGGTTTCGAAGGTACTCTTGAGTACTGTATATCATCCTCAAATCTATGGATAGTCTAAGAGGACCATACGAGTGTTAGAGGATATTCTATGAGCTTGTATCGTTGGTTTTTTAGTTTACTAGGAGAAACATATTCCTCTTGTGGATTTTACCTATAATAACAACTTCTAAGAGGTAATTCAAATGGCTCCATATGAGGCTCTCTATGGTAGAACATGTCATTCACATTTATGTTGGCTTGAAGCAGGTGAGGCAGCTCTTTTGGGTCCTCGGATCATTCAAGAGACTTTTGAGAAAGTTCATTTGATTCAGAAGCATATGAATACAGGTTAGTCTAGATAGAAATCTTATAACGATCATCATTGTAGACCTCTTGAGTTTGAGGCGGGACATTGAGTCTTTCAGCGTGTTTCACCAAGGTTGGATCGCAGACAGATCAGGAGAGAGGGGAAGTTATCCCCGAGATATGTCAGGATGTTTGAGATAATGGAAAGTGTTGGGACGGTGTCATATCAGTTATTTCTACCTCAGAGATACCATTCCATGCATGACATCTTCCATGTATCTCAACTTTGACAGTATCATCCAGACTCGTGTCACTCTTTTGATCCTGAAGACATCGAGCTCAAATCGGATGCATCCTTTGAAGAACATATGATCTGTATCTTTTACCATAGCATGAAGGTTCTTCGAGGTAGGTCAGTTCCTCTAGGGCTGGTGTTATGGAAGCACAGACGCATTCAAGATGAAACCTAGGAGTTAGAGACAGATGTGCATGCTCAATGGTCAGATCTTTTCTCAGACAGTGTTCTACTACCCTTGTAAGGGGATGAGTTGTCTTAGGTGTTTAAATTAATTAATTAATTGATCGGGCCTTATGTGAATTTTTACGTAAAACCTTAGTGAAAAGTTCGGGCTAAAATTAATTAAAATGAATAAAATGATTAAAAAAATCTTAAGTCAAAAAGAATTTAAAAATTAGATAGAAACAAATAATAAAATAAAAATGGTTAAAGAGAAATTAAGAATGATTAAAATAGGGTAAACTCGTTTTATTTAATTATTTTTATTTATCCCCCCAATTTTAGTTATTTATTTTATTTATTTCCTCTTTATTTTCCTTTTTCTATTTTTCCTTATTTTCTATTTTTCCGTTTCTTTTCCATTTCCCTTTTCTTTTTATCTCTATTTCTCTCTTCCTCCCCATCTCTTATGTTTGGTGCACCTCCCCCTAATAGGTGGTGCACACCACCCTCCTCCTCCTTTGGGTGAGCGCTGTAGTGTTGTTTATCCTCTGATTTCGACATCATCTAATGTGCTATAAAGCTCTCAGTGAGGCTAAACTCATGCACCAAGAATCATTCGATCTCATTCCAAATCTGTCATGCAATCTATCTTAGAAGGATTTTACTTGAAATTAGGGTTTTTCTAAAATCATTTGATTTCTTTTGTTTTAGTTCAAATCATGGATCGCCACTGAGCATAGGATTCTCTATGGGTATAAGGTAGGGAATATACTCTCTTTCCCCTTGTTTTTTTGCATATTTTAAATCGCACATTGTGCCACTCATCTGTGCCTACTAGCAATGTTTAATTCTACCTATTCTAAATTAAATAAATGTATTTCTTGATAGTTGCACCATTTTTTGAGATAATATAACCTATTAAAACTGTTGAAACATCATTGGATTCCCCTTTGGGTATGTCAATGTTCTTGGCCTATTTTTTGTTAGCCTAAATTAATTTAATTAATTAATTTCATATGTTGTGTGAACCCTATTGTTGAGTTATAATTATAATAAATTATTTAGGATAATTATGTACTATGAACCTTGGGTCTTGTTGGTTAAATTGTACCTAATGATTGTATTACTTATTAATGTATTTTTTTGTTGTGCCATTATAAAAGTGATATGTGCGTTTTTTATATTCACTGATAAATTGTCTTGGTTGTAACTACTTGACTAGAATGATCATTTGTGTTTGGATTTGATTTGATCATATTATTTTGTTTTAGCTATAAATTCATATCCTATGATATCTTCTTCCTAGAAAACTAATTTAATTTAGGGTGGTGAGATAATGTGAGTTCTGTATTAAGGCCTACATAAGGACTCCCCATTTATAACCGGTTACACATTATTCTAGGGAGATGATGTATTAGTATTTTCTAGATGATGGTTTCCCTGGGTTTCTAAAATACTCATGATTGACATTGGTCCTCAAAAGGGACATTCAGGGATGGACCCACTGGAAAAGTGGATACTCCATGCCTCAGGTGATACTTGACCCCTTTTGTGTGATACCGGGATAAGCTCGTGATAAATATATACCTTGATCGATACTTGGCCTTTCAAAATATTTCCTTAGATGGGATCAGTGGTATTGGATTAATTGAAGGATATACCATAGTGATACCTTCGGGATGCCCTCAGACTCTAACTCTACAACTTGAACATAATAATAATAATTATGATGATGATGTGTGGAAAGTTTTTATTTATACATTCCTAGTTTCCTTTGTAAATTGTGATACCTTTATGGTGCTTGAAGAACACTTTTTTTGACACATAAACTAGACCATTTCTAAAGAACAAGTTAGGGTATTGTTAATTTTTTTTAATTATATTTATATGCTTTTTATAAATACATACACCCTACTTATTACAGGTACCTTGTTCAGATTCCCAGCTTGGGCTGAAGTTGGTTATATGGGACGAGTGTCATTGAGGATCTGGGCCAAGATATATTTATTTTATTATGTTTATTTTATTGTTTAATTTTATCATATGTTGGCACACTTTTATTTTATACAACACGAAATGGAAAATTTTAGACACTGTGGGTGTCGACCTACTAGGAATTTATCTCACCCCCTACTTCGGCACCGTTTGGTACCCAAGTAGACATTATGTTAGAAGGTAGGGATAATGGGAAGCATGTTGAATTTAGTTCTTGAGTGTGGCTTTCTTCATAGGATGGATTTTGGGGGGTAGGGGACCGAGCTTGTGCTCATGATTCAATAGTTTCCCTTCATGTCATTTTCATTATATCATTGATTTCATGCTTTTATTTTTTGTTTTTGTACTCTCTTTTTTGTACAGACATATTAGCAAGGAATCCTTTTGTATTTGGTTTATTTATCAACTTCCATACTTATTATATATTTAGTTGGGGTTATTTATTTTCTGCTGCTGTAGATTAGTTATTTATATGCTTCTCCTATTTGTTATACAGTAGTTTTCTTCTTCTATATATTACTTATTACCTATGAGGGCATAGAATTCCCCACAGACATTCTAAAATGGTCTTCAATGCTACTTGACAGCCTCTGGTGTTCGGGAGGATTCTCTTGAGGTTATGTGTCCAATACAGTTTGGATCACCCTTATAGTGGATTTCGGTATGGGGATGCTACAACCATCACTTTGAAGAATCACGTAGCATATAATAAGGGATCTTGACCATCCCCTCTGGAGGCATCTCCATATGCTCAAATATTGGAAGTATGACCTCTAACCATGACTCTGCAGTAAGAGGTTCTCTATCCCCTCAAAATAAGGGATGATTATATTACTGAAACATTTGAGTATATTCTACCATAGTCAGGCATGTCTAGAAACACCTTGTATATATTGAATCACATGGTAAAAGCCCTCATGAAACTAGTCATCGGTTCCCATATCAATAATTTTAGGTGGTGCCATAGGTGGAGTTGTTAGAGGGGTTATAGGTGGATCATATCCAACCACCTTAGGTGCATGGTTATTACTACATTCTAGGTGTACGACTTGAGGCTGTTATGGTGGCATGATTCTATAATACCAAATTCATGCCTAAGAAGATAATTTAATAGTTGAAAATATTTCAGATAGATAGCTCAGCTAGGCACACAAAATTTCTATGCAAAGATCACACCTCTTGGCCAACGCTTAAAATAAAGGTATAGGCTGTAAGGGAAACCATATTGGGCTATAAGAACATAAGAGACACTCCCATATACCCACTACTAATGTAGGGTTTAATTCTAGGTCTCATATCCGACAATAGTGGTTCTGGTATACAGAGAGTCAATTGAAATTTATAGAAGAAAAAACCCACTACTTTTCAATTGACATCTCCATTTATAAATAAACATTTTAATTTAAAATTTCAAATTCTATTGATTTAATAATCTATTTTACATAATACATATACCATTGTCCATATCGAGTAGGTCCAAAACCCAAATTATGAAATAATTGGATAATTAAGGTTTCATCACCAATCTATGTTGGGAAGTACCATTTATATTGAATTTGTAACTTTAATTATTCAAATTATATTCTCCCAGTAATAAATTTCAACATATTTCAATATATAATAATGAAGGCACTAACTACATACAACATGAAAATTCACACAGATAGTAAATGTGGCATGAAAAAATTCATGACATATTATTCCTGAAGTTCCTATAATGATTCTTGTAATGAACACCCCCATTTCATTAATACAAAGTAAAAAATATATCATTTCAATAATACGAGTAGTAATAGAATCAAAAAACATGTGTGTCACCCAATGGTGAAGTCATAGCAACTGTAACATGTGAAAAGATAGAATAGCCATAACATATCCCAGGTAATTTGGGTTTCCCCAATATGTTGGTTAGATAATACTAGGCATAAGATCATTACCTAATTCAGTTATCTCCTAATCTATTATGTAACAACCTAAAAGTAATAAAAAAGGAAAAATAAGGCTTTAATGCCACTTCGTAACATCTCGGACCGATATCCACTCAATCGAGGCCCCGAGTCGGTGGGTCACATGCCCTCAAGCATGGATCTCCGGACACCAAAGGCTTCTGACTAGAAGTGTGGTTTTAAAGTGGTATAATGGGCAGACTATACACTCATATCATAGTGGCACAATGGATATCATAAATAATCAGACAACAACAGATGCATTTATAAATAGACACTATAACAACTGGACCAGTAACATGTTATAGTGGAAGAATGATATAAAATATGCCATAGTGGAAACAAATATGATAAACTACTGGAGTAAAAAATATCCAAGAAACTATAATAATATCAAAAGAAAAAAGTTTGAGTTATATAAATGATAATTTCATGGAATGCTAATATATAAAAAGGTGAAACATGGGATAGGAATATACAAAATGTTGTACAAAAACATAAAAAGTCCAAAAGACTGATCTACTGTAATGTCAAGAATATGCTCAGTTTTCTACTACCATAATCCATACTATATGTTAAACAAATCAAGAATCTATAGCAGGGATCCTACCCTTATTCATACCTGCAGACAAGTAATCTACTCATGTACCAAAGTCTGTATGAGTAGGGTGTGATAAAAAACCCAACAGGCCACCACCAATGGTGTCTAGAAATAATCCATCATGTGTACATATATAATAATTTTGAATTTATGTAGAATAAGAAACACATATAAATAAATAAATATCATCAAACTCTGGTTCTATCAGGACACCTGGATGGCTCTACGTGCTTCGACATAGGTTGATGTGAGAGTCTAATCAGTAACCATACATATTGTAATTATATATATATATATATAATATAGTTATATACTATTTCCACCTATATTCAATATATATATGAGAATAAAAATAGGCATATACCTAGATACTAGGTGTTGGTTTGACTCGGGGCATAACTTAGGCGCCTATAATCATTCTAACAAGCCTATAGTCCCCCAGAAGAAGGTCAATTATCATATTCTCATAATTAATGTGATTTATCATGCTCAACACTTGAGATAGGTGGGTTGTTACGTCCTTCCCAACTCCAAAAGTAAGGGAATGTAGAGCTCCATGCCCATCATCCATATACAAGTATAATGGTGAGAGTTGTCATCCTCAACACCTGATGTTATGGAGAGTAAAACATCATTATCAAAAAGTACCTTAACAATTATTCACCATTCAATGTAAATTTAAAAATAATAATAATACTGATGACATGTGGGATCACCTCTAATACATTATAATCCTGAATCCCAATTCAACCAAGGGATTCACATCATATAAAATTCACATTTTATAATTATATAACATGAGGTGTGGCCTTGAAACCAATTTACATTAAAAATAAACAAGAAATATAATTAATAAATACTTGTAAGTTGATAATCAAGGTCAATAAAAATAATTATAAGGTGTTCCGTTCCATTAAAAAATTACACAAAGAAGTGAAATTCAATTTCGAATCCCAGCACAACACTTAGGCGGTGTTTGGCTATGTAAACAAATGATAAAAAGTAGGTATTTCATTTGAAACATATAAATGGGTGGATAAAATCTAGGTCATCATTCTCTAAGAACTTATCAAGCGTCTATGGGAGTATAATAACATGCTTTCATTAATTAAAAATGAAAGAAGACATTTTAATGCAATTTGTGACAATGGAAATTGTGGGGCACAATGGAAAAGCTATGAAATCAACTCTACTTTTAGGTAAAACAACTAGACCACCTACCTTAGGGTTCTAGATGACTCCTATTCTAATATCAGATTCAGATTTAAATTAAATAAGAAATAAAATGAATAACATACCAACACCCTGAAAATAGGGTAAATTAGATCATACCCAAATAGTGCAATATATGGGAAGATAAACTTAGAATGGAAGGAAGAGGATTCGAGATCTTACTGATGTGGATATGATGCTTTCGACAGAACTTGATTTGGAGTTTGGATAGAGTAAATCCTTGGTAAGGCTTGAGGGTGAGATCACAAGGGAAGGAGGGGTGCTCATCTACTAGAACTGAGAGAAAGAAAGAGGGAGGTGAAGTATTAATTTCATTAATGGAAAAAATGTAATTTCATCCACAAAAAATTGGTGTGCATATTTTGGACAAACTATTTACAAATTGTGTTTCCTAATATATCTAATGAGATAACCCTCATGATTTTCCTAACCAAGTGAAGACCATGTACATGGCATTGTCCCAAAACCTTTGCAACCCACATGAGCATTCACCTGAGATCACACAATTGTGGAAAAACCGTGCGGCCCACTGCTCCCTTCTGATGCGCCCCGCAATGTTAGGGATAATTAACTAAAATGATGTGGTTACTGTGTTACTCATAAATCAAACATCATGATCATTATCATTGAACATGGTCCAAGTAGAGATCAATTAAGATTAGTAAGAGGTATAAAATTTGGCGTTGAGAGAGTTTCACACTACATAATGAAATTCCATGTCACCATGATTACATGGAAATATCAAGAGAACTAAAATTAGTATATTTTGTGAAAAAGGGTGATCATAATAATTTAAATATCATGTAAAGGTATAAATCCAAGTCTTTATACGAACATTAAACAAGAATTTTAACAATGCTTTCACTTGAAAATTTTGTGTTTTAAGCGATTAGTTTTTTGGGAGATTAGAATGGAAAAACATGTGAAGATTCTGTGAATTGAAGGATTATATTTGAGGGCGTTTTAATATTATAAAGAATAAAAACTAATGAAACTATTGCATATATATATACACCCATCTATATAATACACATTGAAAAAAAGGAGATAGTGTAAGAATGTTACTACTACGCATTTGTAATGTGGGAAAAAAGTGGGAGGAACTAATAAAATACCAACTAAAAATATTATGTATCAAAGATAAGAATAAGTTGTCTTAATGTTATTCCTATTCATTATAGAAAATGAAGAAGAGAAGATTGAATCTGGCTTAAAAATTATTTTTGATTAAATCAAGGTCAATGTACCTGAGTGAGGCATCCTATAGTCATCACTCATTGTTGAAGTTTATGGAATAAAGGGTTCAGATGTTCTATTTCTAATTATATTCCTTGACAAGAAGATGAGATATTAGCTTACAATAATCTATTATAGAAGTTTTAGGAAGCATGATGTCTCCCATTTTATTTCTAAAAGAGAGTAAGCAAATCTATCCATACCGTATAGTAGGGACTCAAAAGAGCACTATTGATCTTGCTTCATGGAAGTACAAACTAATTATATTTAATGAAGAGACTAAAAACATTCACTTTCTTTATACCTAGTCAGTTCCATGATAACTATGATAGGTTCATACCCTTTCTCATGTGTTATTTTCTAATAAGAAGGATATTGTTCATTTGGGATAATAATCATGACACTGTTGGATATCTGAGTTATACTAATGGTTCTATAACAATGGTTTGAAAAACCATTGGTATTGGAAACCTATAACAATGTTTTAGGAAAACAGTTTCTATGGGTATGTATATTTCCACCTATACCAAAAATTTGACCATACCGTTGGTATAGGGAATTTTCAACGACACCTATACCAACAATTTGTTCAAACTATTGGTGTGGGTAATTTTCCTAGACATTTCTACCAATGATTTTGTCAAAATTTTGGAATAGGTAATTTTTTTGGACCCATATATCAACATTTTGACCAAAATTTTGGTATAGGTGGTGCCATTATTTATTTATTTAAATAATAATAATAAATAATTCATTTTAAAAAATATATATATTTATATATATAAATATATAAGATATTTAAGGATAGTTATTAATCTGTTGAAATATAAGTAGGACGTGTTGGGATGAATACCTAATGCAAGATTTATTTTCTAATTGAGTACCTATACCAATGGTTTAAACAAAACTGTTGGTATAGGTATTTTTTATAGACACCTATACCAATGGTTTGGTCAAACCATTGGTATACGTAGTGGAATTATTTATTTATTTTTATAATAATAATAATAAATAATTCATTTTAAAAATTATATATAAATATATATAAACATATTAGATATCATTTTATAGTGGTAAATTTATTGGAATATAGGTATGAGGTGTTGGGATTAATACCCCACACATAATTGTTTTCAAAAAAATTGTATATAAACCTATACTAATGGTTTGTTAAAACTATTGGTATAGTTGGTGCCATTATTTATGAATAATAATAATAATAATAAATAATTCATTTAAGAAAAAATATATACACACACACACATATATATATATATATGAACATATAAGTTGTTATGATTTTTTTTAAAAAAATTGGACACCTATATCAATCGTTTGGTCAAACCGTCGGTATAGGTGGTGTTGTTATATATACAAAATAATAATAATAATAATAATAATAATAATAATAATTGTCATGACCAGTCCCTTAGGTCCCATGCCGTGACATGCACCAAGCCCACCTCCTGAAGGTCAGGGGTTGGCGACTAGCACCGAAGGCGTCAACCGATAATTTGGAGGAATTTTCTTGAGTACTTGTACACACACACACAACAAATCACATCCCACAACTGAATGAGGAAGACAAGTATACTAAAACAAGTGTTGAGTAAAAGTACAACAGAAAACAAGTGAGCCAAAATACAAACCCAACCAAAATAACAGAAAACAGGAAAGTAAATAGGGACTCAGGTAACCATCCACTGAAAACCCCACCTAATAGTAAGATTAGTGTAGCTACTAAAAGCCTAGGTAGTACTTCATGTCCACATGATCTTACTGGGGCCCCACTTGATCCCGATCCACTAAGTCCCCCGTCAAAACATCTGTCGCCTGGAAAAGACACAACACGTGCGGGCAAAGCCCGTACAGGGGTGAGTAACACAATACTCAGTAGGGGACCCCAGTCCACTACGGAGAAACACCACAAAGTAAACACAAAGAAAAGATAAAAAAACAAGGACAGTTCACACTAGGTATATTCTAGAGTATGAAAGGTTCATTGGTTAGTGAAAACGTTTCATACTTTTGAGGTACTCATCCCTGATTAATCGATGCTCATCTGTTGGGCCACTAAGGATCCATACAGCTAGTAATCATCTTCCATGACACTAAGGATCCACACGACTACTAATATTCTATTGGTGCACTAAGGAACCACATGGCTATGGATCGTCTGTCGGGCCATTAAGGATCCACACGACTGTTAATCATCTATCAGGCCACTAAGGATCCACATGGCTGCTGATCGTCTTTCGAGCCACTAAGGATCTACATGGTTTTTGGTCATACCTCAGTCTCCATTAATTCCCACATAGAATTACCCAAAGTAACATCTCATTGAAAGGGTTCCAACGCAACATACGCCACATCGAAAAATTGCTCAGTTTGTAAGAAATAGGCATTTAGTAAAAAGGGACCAGTTGGATTTGAGTCTAATCCAACCCATCAATGCGTCAAAACCTTCCAAACTCCCTTAGAGTATCTCAGAATTACTGCTTCATCTCAAGGGTTCCAACACAATAGACGACATGTCAAACAGACATCCGGTCTGTAAGATATGGGTATTTTAGTAAAAGGGGCCCGATTGGATTCATGTTTGATCCAACCCGGCCATACACCAAACCCCACCAAAACAACCATAGAGTATTTAAAAAGGATCTCTTCATCTCAAGGGTCATCTTTCCCTAGATGGCATGTCAATCAGAAACTCGATCTATGAGTTACTGACGTTTCAGTGAAATGGGGGCCGATTGGGTCTGAGTCCGGTCCGACCCGGTCGGAGCGACCCGACCAGTTCCAAGGTCTACTGAATGACTCGTGTATAGTCCGACATGGGTCTAGACTTACCGTTCTAGTTTGGCCTTGCCTGAGGGCCAGCCTGGTTTGGCCCAGACCAGCTCGACCGGTCCAAGTGGGGGCGCGCGTGGCCGGTTAACTCAGCCGCCCCCTTTTGTTCAATGCGACATGCGGATGTGGGATGCTCCTCCACACAGTGCCAAGTGGCACCGTGATCCAGATCAACTCTGTGGTCGATGGGTTGTGGACTCCTATCGATCTACCGTGGCACACACCGGGCATGCCGCTCCCGCCTGCCGCTGGCGCATGCCGGTGGCCCACTTGCCACACCACCCTGACCAGCTGGCTGCAACGCACTGACGGGCACACCGCATCCCTCTACCAACGGCCACTACTAGCACTGAAGGTTCTTTCTGTGGGCCACCATAGTTTCTCCAGTGGTCTGTTTTTTGAACTGTCTGCACCTATGGGACCGTAGGGCTATCGCATTCACTATGATGGTCTCGAACTTTCTATTTTTTCATTCGAATATTTTTTCCACCAAGAGCACATAAGGCGGAGGGGGGTTGGGCCTTGTTTGTGTCGTCCCGCAACCTCTGAATTAGAGATTTAAAGCAGGGGAGGCTCGGGATTACAATTCTATCAATAATTAAATTAATCCCAAATAGAAAACCCAAGGATAACACACTTTCACAAAAATGTGTGATCCACTGATTAACATGTTTATGGGTTAATCTGCATTCATCGTTTAGAATAAGAATGGGGAAATCAAACTAAAAAAAACCCCTACCTCGTTGATGTTCATTTTCATCACGTTTCATCCTTGAGGGGTCGACGATGTTCATCATTCTTTGATGTACGTCAAAGTCAATGACGTCCTGCCAGTGTTCTTAATTCTTTGTTCAAGAGGAAATTCGTCAGAGGTTCATCAAAGTCCTCACAGTTTAATCCTCATTTCCACCAATGTGTGAACTATTAAAAGAAAACATGTCACATCGTTTCTATTATGCTATGACATCACATCATTAAATCATTGTTACATTGTGTGTTGATGAGTAATTAATAAGTTCCATTAATGCACCTCGTCGCTGCACCGCAGCGTCTCTGTGTCGCCGCTCATCAGTGAGAGGAAAAAAAAATTTTAAGTTATTTTATTATTTTTATTGAAAATTATGAATATTTACTTTTCCATTAAGCCCTTGTAAGCTAAAATAAATTTCCTTTGAGGCGAATCTTGGCGTTCTAAGTTCAGTGGTGCCCTCAAATTTTAAATCCATGTACAAGTTCAAAAGTTAGAAAAACTTGTTTGCACGTTTATTTAAATGAACCTTAAAAAAATTTCAAAAATTAACTTTCACCCACAACTTGTGTCGGTCGAGTTTAGGCTCTGCCTAAGGGGAACACACCCCCATGAGTTCAACAGTACTCTCAGATTTTCAATCCGAGTTACTATTTAGGAATTATAAGGATTTGAAAATAAAATAATTGTTACTTAATTGTTTTATTTACAGTAAAAAACTAACTTCCAATGTTGACCCACACCAGCATATATTAGGTTCTGCCTAAGGAAAGAATACCCTCATGAGTTCTATGGTGGTCTTAGATTTTTAATCCCATTCATCATTTGTGAGTTATAATCATTTGAAAAATAAAATAATTTTATTTTATTATTTTATTTATGGTTATGTAATTTTCAGGTTTTCTAACTAGAGTCCTATGCCGACTAAACTTAAGTCGTGCCTTGGGTAAACCCGTCATACTGAATGCAATGGTTCCCTTGGATTTCGTATATGGGAACCCATTTAAGAGTTATTCCACTTTTCAAGAAAACTACTAATCTTCACTATTTAATGCTTAAAGATTTTCAATGGATCATTTTGGGCACTCTGAGCCTCGTAATCACACGTTGTCTCAGCACCTGATCTCGAAATAATTCTATATAAATAAAAAAATACATGGAAATTTTGACACATTAAATTATCCCCACTTTAATGATTTACATCCTCTAAAGCCAAAATAAAGTAAAATCAAACAAAAGGGGGTACTGAGCACAAATCTGAGCCTCCCTCTCCTATGTGCTCTCCTGGAGGTTCTTGTGCCACCACCGAATGAGAAATAGTGGAGTCGACCATCCATGAAATACATTCTCCTGTCGATCAACTATCTCCACTAGGAACTCCACAAATGTCACCCCATTGTCAAGGTCTAGCTCTCCCCAGTCAATGGCATACGATGAATCATGCATGTATCCCCTCAATTGTGACACGTGAAAAACATCGTGCACCTACTGCATCTATGGGGGAAAAGCTTTGTGGTACACCACCTCACTAACTCTGCTAAGAACCTGGAAAAGTATAATGAAACTCAGAGATAACATGCCTCCCAGACCAAATCTCCACAATCCCCATGGGGGTGAGACCCGAAGGATAACATGGTCTCCATACTCGAACTCCAAGGGGCTATGTCTCTTTTCCACATATGATTTCTTCCTAATTTTTACGGTCCTCATCCGCTCCTATATAATTTTTACATTCTCACTAGTAGCCCGTACTAACTTCGGACTCATGAGTGCTGACTCCCCTAGGTCTGTCTAGCATATAGGTGATCTGCATGGTCGTCCGTAAAAGTCCTCAAATGGTGTGATGCCAATAGTGGGGTGATATATATTGTTTTACACAACTCCACTAGTGGTAGGTGGTCATCCCAACTATGACCAAAATATAGGACATAAGCACATAGAATTTCCTCCAAGGTTTGTATGATTCGCTCCATTTGACCACCAGTCTATGAGTGAAAAGTTATGCTCAAGCACAACTAATCCCCAAACGCCTCATGTAATCCCTTCCACAACTGGGATATATAGAAATACCTCAAAACCTCCTCCTGTAACATAAATGGTACTACGTTTGTCCTCTAGAGAGGATGACGTGCTCCCCACCGATAAAAAACCCATCAAGAGCGTTTCCTTAGGATAACTGAGCATGTCAGGCCTCACAGTCAAGATCCACAAACTATTCCACCCAGAATTTCTGTAAAATTGGTAGAGTGACAATCATTGACTGAAGATAAGCTTCTCCATCATCTTCTATGAAGGATATCTGCATCACGGATAGCTGCTCTATCTCTTCACTCAGTAGTTTTAAACCAGTCCTTCTGCTAATTGTGTATTTTACCATGTTTTGCTTACCAGAAGTATAGACTATCTCAAATTCATAGTCCTGGAAGAACTATACCATCGTTGTTGTCTTAGGTTCATTTCCTTCTAGGAAAAGATTTACTTGAGACTCTTGTGATTAGAGTCTACTATAATCCATTCACCCATCAAGTAGTGCCACCACTTCTTTGAGGAAAATACCACTACTACTAACTCCAGGTCATGGGTCATGTAGTTATTCTCATGTTGACTCAAATTCCATGAGTCATAGGAGATCACTGCATACTTCTACATTAGGACACAACCTTGAATGTTCCCTGATAAATATGAGAAAACTACGTACTCAATGCCATCCTTCGGTAGTATCAAGATGGGGGAACTAGTCAGTCTCCAGCTCAGCTCTTGGAAATTCTTCTAGAATTTCTCCATCCACAAGAAGGGTTATCCCTTATGTGGCCAAGACGATAAGGATGCTTCCACTCTGTAAAAGTTAGTCACAAACCTCCGGCAGTATCCGACCAATCCCAAGAAGCTTCGCACCTCAGTCACGCTCCTTGGTGGGTCCCAAGCAAGAATTGCCTATATCTTCTCCAGATCCATTGCAACTCCAACCTCCAAGATGATGTGTCCAAAAAAGTAGATCTCCCATATCCAGAACTGGAACTTCAAGAGTTTACCATAATATTGGTTCTCTTAGAGTGTAGCCAGGACTATCTGTAGGTGTGTAGTGTGCTCCTCCTCAGACAGTGTGTACACCAAGATGCCGCCAATCTTCACAGTGGATACTTGATCTTCACGGTCACCCAGTTTAGGTGTCGATAATCCACACATAACCTTGAAATATTATCTACCTTTTTGGAAAACAATATTGGGGCTTCCCATAGTGAAACTCTGGGCCTCACGAATCCCATCTTCTACAAGTCCTCCAGTTGTACCCTCAATCCATGAAGCTTCGCGGGAGCCATCTGATATGTCAGTGTGGATATCAGTTTTGTCCTAGGTTATGGATCAAAGTAGAAGTTTAACTCTCAATGGAGATGTAATAATTTAATATATTCAATGGAGACATCCTTATACTCTACTACCACTATGGAACCTAAGGACTCATTACATTCACTGCACTGAGGGTCAAACTATCCAACTGAATAGGAATTGTCTACACCCTCCTATGCCTGAGTCCATCTAGAGCTGCAAGGATTTCCACTATACTGATAATGGGAAATCTAGTTCCATCTCCAAGGATTAACCACATCCTTTTCCCAATACATTCAATCCTAGCATGAACGGTACTAGTCTATACCAAGAATGACGTTGTATAGCCTCGACGCTACCAACAAGAGATCCAACTGATACTCTCTCCTCTAAGAGTCGGGTCACACTATCGGCGCTATTGTGTGGTCATTGCATCTCCTCTAGTAGGAGTCTCTAAATGAGAGGGTCAAGTCAAAGGTCTTAACCAGAACCTATAGGTATCAAACAAGAAGAAGTGGCAGGAAATGGAAATCACTAGTACATGTGTCTATCAATACTACAGCTAAAGTAGAATGGCACGCATCATACCTTGGTTCATCCCAAGAGTCCAAGGGTCATATTCCTAGATAGTCTACAACTATCTCTTCTCATGCCCTATAGCATGAATTTTGGGACAATATCGCACGAGATGTCCCTTTTAATGACAAGCATAACAAATCCTATCCTTCTGGAAACTAGCATGTTCCCTCCTATGAACCCTCTGGTTCTATGGATTAATTTTCACACCTAAAATTCATAGGTCATGTTGACCCTACATCTCAGGTGATCATTTTTTCAGATGCTCATGACACACATTCGAACCATGTACCTCATCGCTAAGTGCCAAAAGAGTCATCCACGACTCGGTCTAGCAAGCTGCATCCACCTTAACCACTAGAGGTGGGCTAGATATCTGATCAGTGAGTGGTGGTAACACCAGTATACCACCCGGTGGGGCCATCTCTAGCACTGGTCCCTAAACAGACGCCTCATAGCTAGGCAGACAATCCTCACAACCACGTATCAGGAACCGAGTTGGATGTCTGCGTGGATTCATCCTGAAATAGATCAAGATGGACCAATCTCAAAAGATTATACTTGGTGAGCTAACACTAATAAAAAATAACATAAGGATACACTTTTAAATCCATTGTTTTTATGAATTGAGCTAAAAAGTATAATTCAAGGTCCTAGTGTGTGTGTGTGTATACGTTAGTTGCCGCACCAACACTGGACACCCCAAATCAGAAAGTCAGACTCGCAAAATTTAATATTTTTTCCTCGAAACAAAAACAATAGACTCTCATTCTATGGGGTAGAACAAACCAAATTTGATACCACTTTTCCATGACCCATCCCCCGGGGCTCGTGTCATGACATTCCACAAGCCGGCCTCCAGAAAGCCAAGGGTTAACGACTAATGCTGAAGGAATCAACCTGCAAGTGGGTGAAATTTTCTCCAGTACCTTTACGCACACACACACCCAACCACATAGCACAAATTAAAGGGGAAAAATTATACTAAATTAAGTGCTGAGTACAAATAAAACTGAAAACAAGTCGGCCAAAATACAAACCCAACCAAAATAACTGAAAATAGGAAAGTACAAAGGGACTCGGGTAGCCATCCACTGAAAAACCCACCTAATGGTAAGAGTAGTGTAGAAAATGGAAGATGAGGTAGTACGTATTTTCCTCATGATCCTATTGGGCCATGACTTCTCCTGATCCACCAAGTCCTCCGTCAAAAAGTCTTTTGTTTTCACAAGACACAACATGTGCGGGTGAAGCCCATGCTGGAGTGAGTAACACAATGCTCAGTAGGGGACCTTTGTCCACTAAGGATAAACACCACAAAGAAACCACAAAGAAAAGCCACAAAACAAGGACATCTCACTCTAGGTTTATTAGAGAGTAGTAAAGGTTCATTGGTTAGTGAACATGTTTCATACTATTGAGGGACTCATCCCTGATGAATCACTGCTCTTCTTCCGGGCCACTTAGGATACACATTGCTACTGCTCATCTATCAGGCCACTAAGGATCCACATGGATACTTCTTGTCTGCTAGGACACTAAGGATATACATAGCTACTGCTCATCTGTCGGGCCACTAAGGATCCACACGGCTTCTCCTCGTCGGTCGGGCCACAAAGGATCCACACAGCTGTTACTCGTTTGTTAGGCCACTAAGGATCCAAACGGCTACTGCTCGTCTGTCAGAACACTAAGTATATACATGGTTTTCAATCATACCTTAACCACCATTAATTTCCACATAGAATAATCCAAAGTACCATCTCATCGCAAGGGTTCCAACGCAATAGAAGGTGCATCGAACGGATGCCCGGACTGTAAGATCTGGGAATTTTAGTAAAAATTTCCTAGTTGGATTTGAGTCTGACCCAACCCAATTGTATTCCAATCCCCGCTAAAACTATCGTAGAGTATCTCATAAGGACCTCTTTTTCATAAGGGTTCCAACAGGTGCGCCACCTCCCTCCGCCTGCGGCCACCGCCAGCGGTTCTTTCTGCGGGCCCCCATAGTTTCCCCACTGGTTCGTTTATTTAACAGTCTGTGCCTATAAGACCATAGGCATTCTGCCTTCATTTTAATGGTCTTTAAATTTACTTTCCACCGTTTGAAGAATTTTTCCATCAAGAACGCACAAGGCGGATGTGGGGTCGGGCCTTGTTTGTGTCAGCCTGCGCCCTCAACGTTAGAGGTTTAAAGCAGCGGAGGCTCATGATTACAATTCTATCAACATTGAAGTTAACCCCAAATAGGAAACCTAAGGATATAACCCTCTCTCAAGAATGCAATATCCACACATTAACATGTTCATGGGTTAATCTTCATTCGTTTTTTAGAATAAGAATGAGGAAATCCAACTAAAACACAACCCCTACAATGTTGATGTTCATTGCCACAACGTTTTTTCCCTAAGGGGTCGATGGAATTTTTCATTCTTCAAATTATGTTGAAGTCGATGGAATCCTACCAGCATTCATCATTCTTAATTGGGGAGGAAATACATCAAAGGTTATTCAGATTCATCACAGTTAAAACATTCTTTCCACGAACACATCAACTATTAATAGAAAACATGTCGCAACGTTTCTGTTACACTGTGACATCATGCCATTAAAGAATTGTTACACTCTATTTTAATGATCCATTAATTAGTTCTATTAATGTGCCTTTTCGATGCCTCGTCGATTCACCACAACATTGATGTGTCGTTGCTCGTTGGTGAGAAAAGAAATAAAATAACTTTTTAAGTATTAAAATTTACTTTTCAGTTCAGCCCTTTCCAACAGAAGTTAAGTACTTTCTAGGTGAATCCCAAAATTCTGAGTTCAATGGTTCCATTATATTTTTTATCCCAGCATCAGTTCAAAAGATAGAAAAACTCATTCACACATTTATTTAAATGAACCTTAAAAAATATTCAAAAATTAACTTTCCCCCACGGCCCGTGCCAGTCGAGGATAGGCTCCGCCTAACGGTAAAAATTCCCCATGAGTTCAATGTTACTCTCACAATTTCAATCTAAGTTACCATTTAATCATTTTAAGGATTTGACAATAAAATTATTGTTACTTAATTATTTTACTTATGTCCAAAAACTAACTTCCATTGTTGGCCTACGCCAGCCGATATTAGGGTCTACCTAAGAAAAGCATACCCTCACGAGTTTAGTAGTGGTCTTAGATTTTTAATCTGAGCCACCATTCATGATTTATAAGAATTTGAAAAATAAAATAATTTTATTTATTTATTTTATTTACAGTTATTCCATTTTCTGGTTTTCTCACTGGAAGCCTGCGCCGACTAAACTTAAGTCGCGCATAGGGTAAACCCACCATCTTGAATGCAACATTGACCTCATATTTTTGATCTAAGTACCCATTTAAGATTTATTCTACTTTTTCAATAAAACCACTCACACATGCTATTTAAAGCTTAACATTTTTCGATGGATCATTCTGGGCACTCCGAGCCTTGGAATCACACACCATCTTAGTGCATGATCTCTAAATAATTACATATAAATAAAAACATTACATGGAAATTTTGGGACATCACAATAATAATAAATAATTCATTTATATATATATATATATATATGAATATATAAGTTTTTTTAAGAGAGTGATGAAGTTGGATTAAAAGTGGAAGGTGCTCGACAAATCCCCATATAATCCTAACAGATCCTTTCTGGAGCTACACCCTTCAACGAGATGAAACATAATTTATCTATGAACCCACCTCGGTAGGATGCTATAACCATTGAAGAATACTGAGTCAATTCTTCCATCATAATAAGAATTGTACCTCTAGCTAGGACATCGAGCCTGATTTTATGTGAAAAGGTTGTGGACGCCAATCACTAATTGTCAGCTTTCTTGAATTGCCAAGAGTACCACCCCTAAATTTCCATATATTATGAATTATTAATTATAATCATATTATGAATTATTAATTATAATCATATTATGAATTACTATTATTATTAAATATTCATTATTAATAAAAATATAAATTATTAGAAATTATAATATTAACTACGTTATAATTTATTAATAAATACATATTACTAATAACTTTTAATTGAGTTATGAAAAAAATTTAATGATGTTATTAAAAGCATTGTTAATCAATTTTAATAATATCGATATTAGTTATATTAATTTTTTTCTAATTAAATTATTTTTTTATTGATTACATGATATGATGTTTTTATTAATAATATGCCATAATCGGTAACATATTATCCTTTCAATGCTGAAAAAAGAAACCCAATCATATTGAAAATTTGAAAAGGATTTCAAGTATTCCTCCTTTGTAAAAGGGTGATTTGAGTTAATATATTCAGATGAAAAAGAGTAGAATCATCCAGTGAAATTTCCTTATGATAAATGATAGTATTACGAGGGTGAATCGCAGGCTCATGCTTACCAGCATTGAATTTACAATATAGAGTGCAGCCACATTTATAGAGGGAATAGACAATGGAATTTGGAAAGATGTTATATTTTGGTGTGTACTCCTGAGTCTCATGTTTGTTGTGATGTTGTTACCCAAAGTCCAATTGAACCTGACAATTCAAGAATTTTTTGTTCCTTGGTGTATTGTACAAAATGACCACATACGAACAACCGAGTGTCACCAATAGTCACACATCAATAAGTACACACAATTGTGTATACATGTATTTATAATTATATATGTGTTTATATATTTATAAATTTTTAGGTCAGTATAATTGATTCTATATAATCATAATTTTGTTTGTGGACTTTATTGTGGGTTGATAAATGTTAATATTACCTATATTGAGGGTGGAGAGGTAAATGGGGGGTGCCTGAGGTGGGGGCTGTTGGTATCGATGACACTGATGGGGGTCGTGGCTGGTTCATGCGCCGATGGATGGTGGCCACTAGGTTCAGGGGCATCGATAGTGTTCGTGACAAGAAATCCCAGTGGAACGGGGGTAGGGTGGGGCGGTGAATACATCAGCGATAGGAGATGGTTTCCTCATCGAGGTTGTACGTCGAGAGGGCCAAGACAGAGATTCTCTAGTGATGGTAGGCACAACAACGAGCAACAGGGTGGTGAAGAGGTCGGTGGAAGGGTGTCAAGAAGCAGTGAAAGATCATAGAGCAGTGGTCATTGGTGAAGGTTTTGGCTGCTTCGATGGAAGAAAAAAAAGGGATAGATTCCAGATGAAATCTAATATGTGTTTTAAAGAAGGAAGAAACCACCAGAAATTCAAATTCAAATTTGATTTCTGAGAGGGCATGGATTTAGTTATCGATACGAGGCACCATGCAGTTCTGTATGGAGCATTTCTAGATGATCATGCCTTGCAAGTCAGGTGCTTAGGAGTAACATTAAGGATAAGGTTGGGAGGGGTTTGTACTAGTTCTCTATTTTTTGGGATTTCTAATTCATGTTTAAGGCCCAGTGCCTCTGGGCATTCGGGCCATGTAAAGGTTACCCCTTAACTTTATTGAAAATGGGGACTATCCAAAAATTAATAAAAATGTCTCAGGCTATTCATCAAGAATTTTCATTTATACATTCCTTTATTGTGCTTTCCATATATTTTATGACTCATTTTTTTATTATTTATACTTTACTAGGTATATTGTTCATTTATTTTATACCCATGAACTTATTATATTCTCATAAATACTAATAAAATTACAATAAATATATTTAAATAATAATTTTTTTATTATATTTATATTTATAATTTTTAAATTATATATAAATAATTTTTCAATATAATTATAACTATATATATATATGTGAAATTATAATAAATAGACTTATTATAAATTCCTAAATATATATATATATATATATTAATATATATATATATGTAATTATATAAAAATATAAAAAAATATTTATTTATACTTATAATTATATATATTTAAATAATTATAAAATTATACTAAATATATGTATTATGTTTATAATTTTATAAATATATATACCAGGAAAGTCAGGTATCGAGCATACTGGACCTTATAAATTTATTAGATAAAATAAATGTACAACGAAGACAAAACATGTGGCACATGAATGTCTACCAGTAAATAAGAGTGACAAGAACACCACCCAAGAAAAAAAGATCCTTAAACCCATTTAAAAGGAAATAAAACCCACAACAAAATGACCCAAGCACATCCTTCTGCATCCTAGATGCACGCACACAATGGAAATGCTAAGACATCATCATCTAGAACCAAGGGTCATCACCAACTTTGTCGCATCCCACAACCAAGCTTCAACCTCATCCTTGGGTAGGCTCCATTTCATCCCCACTTAAGGTCATGCTTCCATCATCACTATCATTGGGGAGCATTATCGTAGTCACCCATCATTGAGGTATCATATCGCCGACACCCAATGCGCCTGTTGTCTACGACCACCACCGGGATCTCACACCTGAAATGCCGCATGTTTTCATTAACTCAATAGCCATAATCCCATCACTTCCACCAATGATCCAAGAACCCAAAATCTATGGTCCATAACTGAGATTAGCAACACCTCCCATCGAGATCATATATCGCCGACCTGTGCTTGAACTCCATCCATAACAACATCATCTATATATATATATAGTTATACTAATAAATAAATTTAAATATTTTTTATATATATAATTATATATATAATATTATAAATAAATTATTAACATTAAATCTTTATCGTCACTTTTTTAGCACCGATAAAGATAGCCCTTTATCAGCTCAAAAAAAATCTCTGCTAATACTTTTATTTATCAGTGCAATAACTTTAGCGCTCATAAAAACCCATTTTATCAAAACCTTTTTAACACTAATATAGAGGTGTTTTATCAGTGATTTCTATTTTAGTACATATAAAACAACTCTTTATCAACACTTTTCTTGAAATTGATGATAAAATTCTTCCCCTATACTGTAAAAATAACCCTAACGAAGTCTCCTTCCTTAGTGTCTTCATGCTTCCCGAATCTATAGTGATGATGTAATTGCTCCCTACCTTCACCTTCACCTTCATCATCATCATCACTCCCTACCCTACTGACATTTCTCCCTACGAGCATCGCTCCCCTCCCTCCCACCAACGCTCCTGGCTGCCTTTTCTCCTTATCTCCATCTCTCCATTCTCTCCCACCGTCGCTCCCTACTGCTCAAATATATGAGATTATTTTATCATACTTTTTAATCACTTCTTGTATCAATATATTTTCATGATGGGTTGAACATTTGAGACCTTGTATTCATGCACATGTAGCTAGTTGTTTCTATGTTGGTTCCATGATAGATGATGTTCTTTTTTGTGTTTTTATGTTACTTTTCTGTATGGTTTATGTGATTGGTAGAAGAATTTTGGTTTTATTGGTTGTTTTAGGGAAGTTTTTCTTTCTTAGTGTTGTTTATTTTAAAGAGATAGTGTGTGCATGTTTTAGAACCACCCTTTTAGATTATGTATATATTGTGGGGAGACCCTAATAGGTATCAACATTTGGGAGGCCTTGTGTCCCATGTTAATTCATTGAATTTATCTTAGAGATGTTGGATTATTTATGAGGATTATCTTTATTGGTCTTAAGGAATAGTATTATTAATGGTATCTATTATCTTTGTTACTTTGTTTTTCTCACTAATTGAATTTGTCTTAGTGTTTATTTGTAGGTCTTTCTCTTAGGTAATTTATTTTTTAAAGTTATTGGTCACCTTCCAACCAATGGAAATGGATTTCTATGGGAGAAAAGCATTATGGTGGTGAGTTTGAAGCATTTTGTGTTACTATAGTCATATATTTTATTTTATTTTAAATAATTATATGTTAATTTATGTTTAGTTATTTTTTTTCTCAATGATTTAAAAGTTTAAAATTTATATGGGTCACATAGTTAGAACGAACGGTTTGATAAACTATTTGGAAACCATTATTATATTCAACAGTCGTATTTTCTATTATGAAAAGGGGTTTTCAATTAATATGTATTTATTTATAGTGTATATTCTTTTATATAATATATATAATTTTATACTTATATATATGTCTATAATTTTATATACTGATATAAATATATATATATTTTTAATTTAATATTTTAAGCCTGTATACTTTTTATAATTTATCAATAGTTTAATAATTTTATAATTTTATAAAATTTATTTCTATAAATTATACTTTTATATTTTTATAATTTTGTATTATGATTATTATTTTTTCAAAAAAATCATTTGGATAATTAAGATTTAATTCATTATATGAAATATTTTTTGTTTTAGATCATAATGGATAGATTTAGAGTTAGAATTAAGCTTGATTGATTCCTTTAGAACTGATGTCTCAATATATAAAATTTTTGGTTCAGTGTTAGGAATGGGCATAGAATCTATGTTCATGATCTCTCTCAAGGTTTTAGTGATTAGTGATCCCAAAAAAATCAAAGTTGTTATATTCAAGATATTCAAGCCAAGAAGACAAATTTCCCACACGTGAATAAATTTAATCAATTTCATCTTAACATAAACATCCTTTAATAATTCCTTGATATTCCCCAAGATCACTTTAAACATTCTGAACCCAATTCACCTCATGAAAATCATCATCATTACTAATTTGAGAGATTAGATTATAGATGTTGAGATCAAGGCTCATTTTTTCCAAGGTTTTCATATTTCTATTTATACATCATATGAATGAGTTGATTGTTTTAAGGATGGGATGGCCAAGAATAATGGGGGTCTTAAGGTAATTAGATTCTCCCTTTAAGGTTAGGGAAGAGATAAAAAAAG
This sequence comes from Viscum album, assembly GCA_963277665.1. Taxonomy (NCBI): domain Eukaryota; kingdom Viridiplantae; phylum Streptophyta; class Magnoliopsida; order Santalales; family Viscaceae; genus Viscum; species Viscum album. Next base: position 621,850,933 of record OY728157.1, read on the forward strand.
TAGGCTTGTGTGCTTTACCAGTTTTAATTCTTTTTAATTTAAATTTTAGTGATGAAACCTCATAATTCATTTTCTCTATTTGATTACATTATTTCTCACGTAATGGTTTTGGGATAAATTGGATAGGGAATAATCTGGTTGGTTTATCTCAAGATGATATTTAATTTGTTGGATGGTCATTTTACATTAGACTATTTTTTTTAATATTTACAATTTAAAATTTTGAAGCATTGACTACCAGTGGAGTAATTATATTCTGAAATTAAATTACCCATTTCCTTTAAATAATGATAAAATTATTTGAAACATTTTAAATGTTGGGTTCACCTTATTTTAAAGGGCCTTTTTGTGTATGTATTTTATTAAATATTAATATTACTAAACCAAATAGTATGGATATGAATAGCGTATGGATGGATACTAATTGTATTTATTGTTGATGTGGTTCCATTCATTTGATCATTTACCTTTGTAACATGTGTAGGGTTTCTATAGTATTTTCGAAATGGTTTGCAATGTGTGTTTCATTAGAGCCAAGGGTAGATCTCATGAGACTTGCAAGGTACACCTAGAGTTTTTTTGTTAACTGTAAAATCAAGATCAATCTCTTCATGAATGGACTAAAATTGAATAATTTTATAATTCTATACCTACATAAATTTTACTTTTATATATTATAAGTTTATACTTCTATAAATTTTTAAAACTATATACTTTTATGACATATTTTTACTTTTATAAATTTATAAATATTTATAAATTATTTATATTTCATTAAAATATATATTATTTTATAAATTATATATAATATTATACTTCTATATGTTGGAGTTGGTGTCCTAGGACTAACTATTGGTAACTTTATTACATAAATATTATATGTATGGAATATTAATAAAACTTCTTATTACATATTGTTTTTTGTTCTGCCTTACTCTAATGTAATAATGTCCTAGAGTATATGCTTCATTGATAAGGTCATAACAATTATCTGATATGATTAGAGCCATGATGTGCTATGACGATATTCTCAAATCATGTCCTGCAATTGCATAACGTACTATGATGGGACAAATAGTTCATAGATTGTTAGGTGCGAGTACTCTTAAGAATATGAGGATTCTTCTCATGAAGTTCTCAATTGGTAATCTCCAAGATGGGAGATTAAGGGAACAGACTCACTAGTTGGAATTACACAGGTTTTATTGTCATTGGATATTCCTAACTACGAGCATTTATGATGGTCCTTAGACTATAACATTATTATTAATTCATGTTACAAATAACATTCATAGATTTATTTTGTAAACCAGGATGATAACAGTAAATGAAAAGTTGGATACGTTGGGTGTATCACGAGTGACATGTCATTAATGAATAAGTTTAGGAATTATTTTACCTTCTATATTTATGGAATCTCATATCTTGGCCCTTTGATTGGAATAGAACCATCACATTAAATTCCATGTCCATGGTGTAATGACGTGTTTATTTCAGATAGTTAAAGAAATACACATCGAATATATAGTTTGGTGACACAAATGTGAAGCCTACTTAATGAGATATTATGACAAAGGGATTATATTACACATTGATCATTCGTATGTGGTTTTTGACATTTCATAGTTAAGTTCTTTCTCTTGGGTGCCTTGACCCATTTCTAGATAGAAATCTTGGACTTTAGGCAAACCCACCTAATGCCAATGAAAAAGAATCATAGAGTGTCGCACACTAAGGGTCTCTGTTGATCTCAATTAAATATTATTTGAGCGTAATTAATGAAATAAATATTATTCTCAAATATGAGGAATAAATTAATTCAAGTTATATTGATCGCATAAATGAAATAGTTATTTATTTACTGACATGTGAATAAAATATTAATTTTATTTACTAGATATTTTAGTAACTATTTATTCACAAGATTTTGAATAAAATATTTATTTATGAACAAAATATTTATTTTTTTATTAAATAAATGATGGAGGAGTTCCAACGAACCAAGACAGAGTTCAGTGACAAATATTAATTTACCTGGCCGTTATATAATATTTTTTATTTTGTAAGTTGGAATGCACCAAAAAATAGTAATAATATAATTATTATTACGTGGAATGGGGTTTATTAAAGGTAATAAATATTATTAAATTCTTGGTATGCAATTATATAATATTTTAACATAAATATTAACTCTATAAATAGACAGCTATATCTATTGTATATAGAATCCAAAAACTCAGAATAAAGAATTGTTGCGTACAATGAATTCTATCTCAACTCTTCCTACTCTATCCCTCATAAGAATGAGAATTCAAAGATATGTTTATTCAATACCAAAGAACAAGAGGTCAAGAATAAACAATGAAAGACATTCAACCTGCCGCACTAGCACCCAAAGATTGAGTGGTGTTGCTCAAAGATCATAGGAGCACATTTGGATCACTATTAGAGGGATCATATCCTTGAATACTCATAGCACAATTAAGGTAATCCAAAAGGTTCATTTCAGATGATCAACATTCACCAATGAAGAATGGTCCCAATCTTAGGTATTTATTTCCTCATATATAAAATAAATTAATTATAAATTCCATGTGGAAGATCCTCTCTCTTTGTTTCAGGAAATAATTATTAAATTTTATTTTAATATATTGACCACCCAATAATGCTTCCAATGTTCCCAAAACCATCAAGTGGTATCAAATTGTTCACGTTTAAATTTATCATTATTTATTTGATTGTTGATCTATGAAAAATTGTGGTTAGATATTCATTTCATGTTATTCTTTCAAAAATATGATTTGAATTAACATGTTATAGATATATTAATCATGTTCATTCAATGTTTAATTTTTATAAAGGTTTAATAAAAAATGAAGAGTAACCATATATTCCATCGAGAAATGTCAAATCATTAGCTGGTAAAATTGGGTTACACGGCGTGCAGCCAAAGCACACACTGTATACCCATTCACATTGTATCTAGATGCACAAGGAAATTAATTAAATGTGATGATTTTATTGAACACTACATGTTGACTAGGCCAACCAGGAATTGGGAAAGCATATACAAGGTTTGTAGTTGGCATGTACAGACCGTATAGTCCGACCGAGTTAACATGTAGAAGCCACAGGCATGTGACTTGGATATACGAAAACCGTGGTACATGGCATGTTGCTGCATGTACACCCCATGTATTCTCACATTAATGGAAAAATTAAAATTACATTAAATTTGAAACTTTTTGTATTAAACTATATTTTATTGATTGAAACACCATTGTGTGTTTGAAAATTTAATAATGGTTTTAAGGAATTTTAAACACTAAATTAATTTAATGTAATTTATATGTCATTATTGTTCCTACTGTTTATTTGACATGAATTTCATTAATAACATACATATCCAAATAATATCATATTATCATTAATATAAAAGGGAATTAATTAAATAATTTATTGATTAATTAATGCAAGAACATTTATCTTAAATAATAAAAGAACAAATAAAGAAATGAATGTTAGCCATTTTTCTTTTTCATATTTGTTGCATGTATGACCATTCATAAACATGACCAATACCTGTGTATGTGTTTGATGTTGTATTTTAATTTATTGCATGAGTTTGAAATAATTTAATATTAAATTAAATGATATCATGTGAGTCAACCCTCCCTCCATTATTATGTAGGACCTACATGTCCAAGGATATTTTGGTAACCCCCCTTAACTAACTATTTTGTTCCCCTCACCTGTGTGTGACTAACAAATATATTTAAATAATGAAGCATCCTAAGGAACATGGAGGCAGTTCATGATGGAACCATAACGATGCCAACCCAAGTGATACATAGGTGGAAAAGTGGAATGTTGTAACTCATTCCAAGACTCGCAATAAGAGTTATTTCCCCTAGGTCAAAGGTTGATTTGATGTTGGTCTATTAAATCAACCGTTATATAAATCTCATGGATGGGTCATTTAATTAATTAATTAATTTTTCTTATGCAATTATTTATTTTATGGATGTAATATTTGGATGAAATAAATAAATGAAATAAAATACAATGAAGGAAATTAAATAAATGAATTATTTATAAATTTTTTATCCAAAAAGGTTAATTAATTAAGTAACATCCACTTAATAGTAACAATATTTGTAAAGTATAAAACCCGATAAAATTTATGAATAATAAATTAAAATACATAAATTAAATATTAGGTTAGACTAAGCCTTCCATTACATGATTATGAATGAAACCATAGAACTAAGTGTAGTGCATGGTAAAAATATGGATACTTTCTTTTATCGGGGAGTTATCATGATAGTTTTTAGTTGACTTAATTGAATTTGTATTGAGTTTAATGTCCAATGTATGTTCAATAAAAATTTAGAGGCAAGTGTTGAGGAAATCAAAGTCGGGATTTCAGGATATTGGAATCAACTCAATGGATCAAGGAGTTGCAATTCCGCAGTTGGTAAGACTACCTAGCTAATTACATTATTATGGTTTTCATGGCCAATTTCTAGGTCATTAATAAAAGTAATGGGGATTCTTTCCATTATAATTTTAAATAAACAAGAAATTCTAAGTTCAATGGTGATGACTACTGAGACTTGATAAAATAGTGAGATATTTAATGAATAAATAAAAACATTTAATTTATTGTGTATCACTTATTTTGTAATCAAGAAAAGTAATAACAATATACTTATTTTAAGTGCATAATAAAATAACAGGTTCATTATCCACTCTATCCCTATGATAAATATTGGAGAAAGATAACATCCTCACTAGCAGTAAATTCCAGAAGTGGTTTACGCATTGTTGGGTTGTACTATGCGATGAACGAAAATCTTACAATCTAGAATACTAAATGAATGATTCGACTACTAAAGAGGCAAGTGTTGAATAGTTCCTTTCCTATCAAAAACATTTTAACGATGCGGTCGACGCTCAATGATCAATTTTTTTAGAGAAGTCTCGTGAACTAATGAAGTCTCACGAAAACATGAATGGGTACAGCATGCTTGAGAACCATTGTGGTCTTTAGAAGGTGATATCTAGAAAATAATGTTTTGATATTTCCAAGGTGATATTTTAGAGAAATATTGGAGAAGGTTCCCCAGGTAGTCCTCTTGTAGTCAAGATCATTGGTTACATTGAGTGCTTAGAGGATCTAGGGTTTAAAATCCTTGAAGAAATTAGCATCTACCTCATTCTAGCATCACATCCTCGTATATTTTAAAAAAAATTATGAATTTTAATATTAAAAACATTGAAAAGTATCTTCCATATATTCTTAATCTTCTCCACCAAGTAGAGAAGGATAAGAAGCCTGAAAAACTATACAACCTTATGGTGAAAAAATGGAAAGGGAATGCCAATAGATTTAGCCCAAAGATTATTCACACCCCTCCAAGAAGAGGAAGATCAAGGGGAAATCTAGGGAATATGATGTTTTCTATTTCACATGTGGAATGAAGGGCCATTGGAAGAAAAACTACACCCAACAAAAGAAGTAATGGGAAGCTTCAGGTGAGTTTTTTATCGACTGAAATTTAACTATTTCTACAAATGGGGTATTAGATATATCTTGTGGGGCTCACATATGTATTCAAATATAGTAACAAAGTAGATTCTTAAAGATTTATTAAGTAGAGGTAGATCTTTGAGAAGCCAACAGAGATAAAATTTCTTTTGTAGCTATCAGGGAATACCACCACACATTGACAACATGAATGTTCTTGGTTTTAAAGGGTTTTTATTATGTGTCTTTAGTTACCAAAATTTTTTTTCTGTATCTAGACTTGATACATATGGATTTATTTTCATATTTGGGAATAAGTGTTTCTTATTTTATGAAGATATAATTTTTATGGTAAGGAACATTTATATAATGGTCATTATGTATTGGATTACATGAACCAAATAATGGAAATTGATAATGAACTAAATTCACATGACTCATACCACAACCAACATTGGCATCACTGACTAGCTCATGTAAATGAAAATAACTTGACTAAATTACATCAAAATCACTTGACTAAATTACATCAGGATGAATATTTTGATTATTTTGAACTAAAACCAATTGGTGAATGTCACGTATGTTTACAAAAAAATGACCAAACACCCATTTATTGGGAAAGGTGAAAGGGCTAATGAGATTCGGTAATTAGTTCATACCAATGTGTGTAGACCATTTCCTATTGATGGAAGGGTTGGGTATGAGAACTCCATAACTTTTACTGAATATTTTACTAGATATGGATATGTCAACTTAATGAGGTATAAGTCTGATTCTTTTGGAAAATTCATGGAATACATGGATGATGTTGAGAACTATCTTGGTAAGAAGATTAAGAAACTTCTTTCAGATCGTGGTGGATAATATATTAATCAAGACTTCATTGATTATCTATGGGAGTTTGGGATTTTATCCCAACTCACTCCTCTTTATTTCCTTAGTGGAATGGTGTATGTGAAATGAGGAACCATGCTTTTTTGGATATGTTGAGATCAATGATGATTCATGCAAGTATTTCATCATCCATTTGGTGATACTCATTACAAATAGAAGCATACACACTAAATTTAGTTTCAAATAAGGTGATAGATAGTATACCATACCAATTATGGAATATAAAGAAACATGTTTTGTCTTACTTACATGTGTGGGGTTATCAATCATTTTTAAGGCCTCTTCAGATAATAATATTGTACCCTTAGGAAAAAAGTGTATCTTTATAGGATATCCCAAATAAACAAAGGGATACTACATATAAAATACTTTAGACAAATTTTTTCTATTGATAAACATCCCACATTTCATGAGGATAATCTTATCTTGAAAAGAGATAGTGGTAGCAAGAAAGACTTCGATGAAGTTCAGCATCAAGATACCCAATAGTTGGAACAGTAAAAAATTCCACAATGCCCCATGGAAGGAGAAATTGTTCCAGAGACACAATTGCTCTTTACAAGTACTAGAGAGGTTAGGGAACTAGAATAGTATGGTATTGTCGTCATTGAGGATGGTAAATCATTATTAGATGATAATAATGATCCTCTAACCTACAAGGAAGCAGCAAGTGAAACATATGTTTCTATGTGGAAAGAAGCCATGAATTTTAAAATGGATTCTATATACAAAAACCATGTATGGATTTTGATCAAGATCCATCATGATAAATCCAAGTGGTTTCTTGATCTAAGTTAAAGTACATACATTGACAAGATACTGAAGAAATTTGGTATGGAACAATCCAAGAGGGTATTGTTGCTAGCGTCACATGTCATTCATCTTTCTAGGAAAATGTATCCTCAAACACATGAGGAATGGAACATAATGAGAAGGATTTCATGCACATCAGCGATTAGGTCAGTCATGTATTCTATTCTATATAATAAGCAGGATATCTCATATGCATTAATTATGGTAGGAAGATATCAATCTAATCTAGGTGACCTCCATTGGATGGAAGTTAAGATTATGCTAAAGTATATGAGGTGTAATTTGGATATGTTCCTAGTTTATGTAGAACATGAGGAAAAAGTCATTGTAGGATATATAGATTCTAGTTTCCAAACTGATCAAGATGAAATAAAGTCACAATTTGGATACATCTTCACTTTAAATGGAGGTGTTTTGAGCTGGAAGGGATCAAAGTAGGTTGTGTTTGAAGATTCTATAGTACAATCTAAGTATATTACAGCTTCTAAGGCAGATAAATAAGTATTATATATTTTAAACTTCATCTAATAGATTGATGTGGTACCTAGCAATAAAGATCTTATCACACTCTATTGTGATAATACTATAGTGGTGGCTCTTAAAAAGGGCCAAGGTCACATCAGCGGTCAAAACACATACTTTGAAAGTATCATCTCTTGAGGGATTTTTCTAATAGAGGTGAAGTTGTAGTGGGAAGTATTTTTAGGGAAGGTGATGTGGAGGACCCCTTCACTAAATTCTTGACTTAGTAGAAACATGACTATCATGTGAGTTATAGTGGACTAAAGGTCATAGCCACTTGGATCTAGTCAAAGTGTAATTTTGATAGAGTTGGAGTCTTAGGACCAACTTTTTTAACTTTTATTACATAAATATTAGATGTATTGAATATAAATAAAACATCTTAAAACATATTGTTTTCTTCTACATGACACTAATGTAATAAATCCCTAGAGTATACATCACATTGATAAGGTCATAAAAGTTCCCTGCTATATTGAGTACCTTGATTTGCAATGATAATATTCTCAAATCATGTTCTACATTTGGATAACGTACTATGTTGGGACACATAGCACATAGACTTTGAAGTGTGATTACTCTTTAGCAGATGAGGCTTCTTCTCATAAATTTCACACTTTTTAATTTCCAAGATCGAAGATTATGAGAACATACCCACCATGAGGAATTATGAATGTTTTGGTGTCATCGTATATTCCTATCTACGACCATGTGTGATGGTCGTTATACTTTAATAATATTATTAATGCATGTTACAACTCATGTACTTAGATGTATATCGTAAACCTTGACGATAATAGTTCATGGAGAAGTTGGATATGTTGGGTGCATCACGAGTGACATGTCATTAATGAATAATTTGAGGAAGGATTTTTTTCTTATATCTTTATGGAAGTTGATATATCAACCCTTTGATCAGAATAGAACTGGTGTATTAAATTCCATGGACAAGGTGTAATGATGTGTTTATTTCAGATAGTCAAAGAAATACATATCGAGTATAAAGGTTGGTGACATGGATATGAAACCTTCTTTATGATATATTGTGACAAGGGGATTATATGACACAGTGAATGTTCATATGTGGTTGTTGACATTACTACATTAAGTTCTTTCTCTTGGGTGCCTTGGCCCGTTGCTAGATAGTAATCTTGGACTTTAGGTAAGCTATCCTAATGTTAATAAGAAAGAATCCTAGAGTGTCACACACTAAGTGTTTCTGTTGATCTCAAATTAAAATATATTTATGTTTAATTAATGGAATAAATATTATTCTCAAGTCTGAGGAATAATTTTATTCATGGTGTATTGATCGCATAAATTGAATAAATACTTATTCACCGGCATGTGAATTAAATATTTATTTAATTTATTGAATCTTTTAATAAATTTTTAATTTCTAGATTTTGAATAAAATATTTATTTATGAATAAAATATTTTTTTTTGTTATTCAATAAATGATGTAGGAGTTCAAACGGACCAACACCGAGTCTGGTGACAAATATTAATTAACAAGACTATTACATGATATTTTTTATTATGAAAGTTTGTGCGCACCAGAAAATAGTTATAATATAATTATTATTATGTGGAATTGGGTTTATTAAAGGTAATAAATGTTATTTAATGGTTTTTATTCCATTAAATAATATTTTAACTTAAATCCTACCTCTATAAATAGATGTCTATGAATATTGTGTAGGTAATTCAAAAAAATTGAATCGAGAATTATTGCACATAGTGAATTCTCTCTCAACTCCTTCTACTCTCTCCCTATCATGAACGAGAAGTGAAGGAGATATTTTTTCAATACCGAAGAATGAGTGGTCATTAATGAACAATGGGAGACATTCAACTCACTACGCTAGCACCTGGAGATCGATTGATGTTTCTCAGATATCATTGGATCAAGTGTTGATCACTGCTAGAGGGATTATATCTTTGGATCCTCACAACACAACAAAGGCAATCCGAAATGGTATTTATGGATGATCAAAATTCAGTAATGAAGAAAGTTCCTAAGCCCAGGTATTTAATTCTTAAAATAATAAATAAATTAATTATAAATTTTATGTGTAATATTTTTGCTCTTGGTTTTGGGAAATGATTATTTAAAGTCATTTTAATATATCACCCACCCACTCATGCTTTCCCTATTCCTAAAACCATCACTATATATTTCTATAATTTTATATACCAATATATATATATATATATATATAATTTATAGTTTTATACATGTAAACTTTTTTAAATTTATTAATTGTTTAATAATTTTGTACTTTCCTAAATTTAATGTTAGTGTTTAAAATATTTTAAAAATTAAATAATTTTTTTGTGAAATCATTATTCTATTCAAGATATTTATTTTCTATTATAAAAAGGGTTTTCAAATAATATAGATTCTTTCCATTATTATATTCAATGGTTGTATTTCATTGGGTTTTGATAATGTAAATGATATTTTATAAGTCATTTATATCATACAAAAAGGGTTTTGATCATTAAAAATATAAAGTGAAAAATAGTTTTTACAACTGAAATATCTTCCATTATATTTATAAATTTCATTAAATAATTTTTTTCACAAAGTGGGATGATAAACTATTTTTCAATCCTTCCATTTTATTTCAAGAAATTCATGAGATTCATCATCAATTTACCATCTTTTGTGTATTTATTTTGTTAAATATTAATATTACCAAATCAAACAGGATGGCTATAAATAGAGAATGGATGGATTCCAATCTCATTTATTGATATTATAGTTCCATTCATTTGATCATTTACCTCTGTATAATGAGTGGGGTTTTTATTGGATTTTCAAAATGGATGGAAAAGTGTGTTTCACTAAATCCAAGGGTATATCTCTTGAGGCTTGCAAGGCACAACTAGATTTTTTCTATTAGCCATAAAATCAAGATTGATCATTTCATGAATGGACTAAAATCGAATAATTTTATGCTTTTATACTTTCATAAATTTTACCTTTATATGTTATAATTTTATAATTTTATATATTTATAAAATGTTAAAACTACGTACTTCTATAAATTATGTATGCTTTTATAACATATATGTACTTTTATATAGTTTTATAAATTTATTTACATTTATAAATTATGTATATTTCTTTAAAATAAATATATTTTTAAAAAATATATATAATTTTATACTTCTATATACGCCTATGATTTAATAAACTAATATAAATATATATACATTTTTAATTTATACTTTTATAGGTCAGTATAATTAATGACATGTCATCATAAGTTTTTTTGGGGACATGATTTTGGGTTGTTAAATGTTAAGATTACCTATATTATGATGATACATGCATATTTATTTATTAATCACAAATGTGTAGTTGGGGTCTTGGCCTAGTGGTAGGCACCTCAAAATACTACATCCTAATAGAGGTTTTAATACATGGATTTTCCCATTTGTGGGATTTCAATTGAGGGCAGCATGGAAATTGGGGGGGGGGGTGCCCAAGGTGAGGGAGGCTGGTATCAATGACACTGATGGGGCTTGTGGCTGGTTCATTCCCCAGTGGACGGTGATGGATGGGTTTAGGGGTGCTGACATGATTCATATCAGGAAAGCCCGACAGAGCGTGGGTAGGGTGGGGCAGTGAAGATATTTGTGGCAGGAGGTGGTGTCCTAATCAAGGTCATAGGTTGAGCGGGATAATTCTTAACATCTCCAGTGGTGGAAGGTTCTATGTCATGTGACAGGGTGGTGAATACATCAGAGATAAGGTGTTAGGCGGAAGCGCAAGATCACAGAGCGGTAGTCATTGGCGGAGGTTGCAGCTACTTCGATGGAGGAAAAATAGTGTTCAGATTCCAGATGTGATCTCAGATGTGGTTCAGAGTAGGAAGAAACCACCAGCAATGAAAATTCAAATTTTATGTTTGAGAGGGTATGGCTTTATCCCTTGATATCATGCACCATGCAGTTCTACATGGATCATTTCTAGTTTATCATGCCTTTTAAGTCAGGTGCTTAGAAGAAACATTAAGGATCGGTTAGGGGTGGGTTTATATTAGGTTTCTGATATTTGGGCTTCAAAATCCTTGTTTAAGGCCTATAGCCTCTAGTCTTAGCACCTCTAGGCCTTTGGGCCATGTAAAGGTTACCCCTCAATCTGATTGAAAAAGGGTATTATCCAAAAATTAATAAACATGTATGGTATTTGGGCTTTTAGTCATCATGAATATTCATTTATACATACCCTTATTATGCTTTCCATATATGTGATGACTCATTTTTTATGATCTATACTTTACTAAGTATATGATTCATTCATGTTATACCCATGAACTTATTATTTTCTCATAAATACTAATAAAATTACAATAAATATATTTAAATGATAAATATATTTATTATATTTATATTTGTAAATTTTTAATTATATATAAATACTTTTTAAAAATAATTATAACTATATATATAATTATGAAATTATTATAAATACAATTATTATAAATTTCCAAATATATATTTATATTTATAATTATATACAAATATTAAAAAAATCATTTATAGTTATAATTATATATTTATTTAAATAATTATAAAAATTTAATAAATATATTTATTATATTTTTATTTTTTATAAATATATATATCAGGAAAGTCAGGTACCGAGTATACAACGGCCTAAAGATTTATTAGATAAAATAAAAGTACAATAAAGAAAAAAAAATTGTCGACAACTTGTCCCATTTCCACAATCAAGATCATCCTATCACACATCCCAAGGTCAACACCAATCATTTCTCGAGGCACCTTAATGTCTCCATCACCATGCCAAAGCGCCTTTGCAGCTGGCACCCAAGTATCCCATTATTTGCACTGAGTCCCAACCACACACCCACTATTGGTCTCCCATTTCAATACTAGAGTCCCAGATCCTCTACTAAGATGTATCTCGAGCATTTCAATGCATCCAATGAAAACTTCATCACTAGACCTACCTGAATCTTTGCTGGTTACACCATGATCCAAGACCTCAGGCACTTTCTCCTATATCCTAGACGCATGCACACATCGGAAATGCCAAGACGTTGTCGGCCAAATCCAAGGATCATCACCAACTTTGTCGCATCCCACAACCAAGCTTAAATAGCTCCATCATGTGGCATCCCTTTCATTTCCATTGAATGGTGGGATTCCATCATTACTACCATTGGGGGACATTGTCAAAACTGCCCCTCACTAGGGTCCCAGGTTGTCAAAACCCAACACACTTGCTGCCTATGACAACCATCAGGATCCCACACCCACAACGCTGTAAGTCATCAATAACTCACTCTCTTTAATCACATCGCTACCACCAATGGTCCAAGCACCCATAATCACTGGTCCATAACTGAGATCGTCCCCACATTTTGTCGAGGTAATCGATCATTGTCTTGTGCTTGAAATCCATAAGCAGAATGCATGGAACAAGTAGGCAGTGATGCAGACATTATGCATACATATGGTGTAGAGACCCGAAGCATGACGTACATGGACATTACATTACTTTTGCGGAATACTTAGTACAAAACAAAAACACACACACAAGGATCGTAATAGTTTAGTGTCTTTGGAAACTCGGAACGTAATCTTCTAATCCTGGTGAAAGATCTTCAACATCTCCCATAAAGATCATCCCTTTTTTTTATACCTAAAACCTTTCTTTATATCCTGGGGAAAAGTAAACATAAAAGTGTGAGCTCAAATGCTCAGTAAGGGTAAACAAAAGAAATATCAATCACATCATATTCATAAGAACATAACATTTTGGAAATCTTAACCTGCAAAAGAGAGCATAATTTCATAACATGGGATAAATCATAGTAGTGAAATGAAATCCCAATAATCATAACTTAAAACATGAAACATTGTGACATACACACATAATCATAGAGAATAATTTCTTGTTAGTCAAGACTCATTGCCAAGACTATCTTAGTGGACAAAGTCCCTTTCTGAACCGAGTCACCCTCGTTTCAGTCCTGTTTCACTGAAACGGTATAACCTACCATTCCAGCCATGTCTATCTCATGAGATATAAATTCTTTAACCAATGCATTGGAGGGAGATATAGGTCCCACCCATCTCATAATGATACCATTCTTATGTGTTCCACAAAATCATAAATCATACATCATTTCATAACCCATGTAATACAAATGGGAATCTTAAACATAATGACACAATAAAACAATTCATATAAGATAAAGGAAGTAATAAAAATAATTCCATCACAACATAATCAAGTCAATGTAATAATAGGGATAAAAACATAACCCTTTATTATCTTAGATGGAAAATAATTTTGATAAAACACTTGAACTCCATTCTTGAGGAAAATATCATTTCTTCTTCAAAAGCATTTTTCCTTTCTTAACATGTCATACAACTTTAAACTAAAAGAAGGTGATTAAAAATAAACTTGAAAACTTGTAAAGGATGCTTCTTGGAAATAATGTTTTAAAAATCCATTCATGCCGTATAAGTTAAAAAAAACATTCTTCGTACTTTTGTCAGAAAAGTCAAAAAGTACCTCATACGAAAAACGACAAAAGATTCCTTTCATATCTTTTACTAAAAACTCACTGAAGGGTAAAATTGGATTTAAACAATTTTAGGTGGATGGAAATAATATTACATATTGAAGAAACATGGATGTGGATGATAAAATACACCCCAGTAAATTTCAAAGTATAAACAATCTCGGATAAAAATGAGATTGTGATATTTCCCTTACCTTAGGTCCGATTTGCTTCGTAAATGTCTGAACCTCCTGTATAATGATTTAAATAATGTCATTTACTTATTAAAGAATCATATTAATTGTTATGATATCATATATGGTTCACTTATGACTTTATATTACCCGTTCTTTTGTAAATTCCATGTTAAAGAGCATTTTGGGTAAAATTGTTTCATTTATCGTAGGTGTTTGGACTTGTGGTTCTTGACATTATTATTACTTATATCATGATTTACTTACTTCCAGAATATAAAATATGATTTATATATCATATATATTCAGTATATATATATATATAATATATAGATAAATTAAATGAAACACACCGTTCATGGAGACGGTAGTCCGTACGTACGCATGAACGCTGTTTTCCTTTCCTTATTGTCTTGAATGGAAGTAAGTAGATGACATAAATCCAGTAGATTTACCATGTAATATATTTCATGATTACTTATTATATATACTTTATAATCATTCATGAATGGTTAAAGTGGATAATGAATCTCATCGCGTCGTGGAGACGGTAGTCCGTACGTACGCACGAGCGATGATATCATTCTCATGATCATGGGACTGTATTGGAGTGTATGTATACTATTTCAGAATCAATATCACTTTAAAATAATAATATATAGTAATTATTTACACCATTATACCCATCCAATTAAGGTGGTGGTGGAAAATAGATTTCACCACGGCGTGGAGACGGTATTCCGTACGTACGCACGCGCGGTGATTTCGTTTTCCGTAGGATGGATAGATGGTAAAATAGGATTGTTTCATACTTATAATAACATATCAGTATATGAGTGATACTGATGTTATTACTTCATAATGAAACAACCTAATAAGAAGAAGTGGAAAAAGAAATAAAGGTGAAAGAATCGGTAGCGGAAATTACCTCTTCTTTGAAGCGCCTCTTTGAGACCTCCTCTTAGGGCACTAAAATTGGTCATTGAGGAAGACCAGAACCTCTAGGATGTTTCTAGGGAAGTGGAGAAGATAATTTGTCAGGGGTTGGTCGATTTTTAAGGCTCAAAGTTGTGTGAGGAAGAGAGGGAGGGGGTGCCCTTTTATAAGGGAGGAGAGGGGCACCTTTGGAATAACTAAAAATATTATTTTATTATAAAGTCAAGTTCAGTTTTAAATAGCTCCAAATTAATTTATTTCGTAGCTAATGTGGGGATGGGTCGAAATACTCTCATAAAATAGAATTTAGACAAGTTTAGGTTCCTATTTTAACCTTATCATTTAGATTTAACATTAAGTTAAATAATTTTACTTTTACCGTGTCTTCTTGTGTTCTTACACTATAAGGTTAATAAACTTACTATAAGAAGCTAAAAAAACACCAAATTGTTTATTATTAATATATATATAACCTTATCTAATTCATTTGGCAGAACCTTAGATTTTTAGGAATAAAATAACAATTAATAATATAATATTTTTTTTAAAAACTATTTTATGTCAATTTTGACACTATTTAGTAATTGATTTTTGTGAAAATCCTAAAAGAATGATAAGTTCGAAAAAAGTTAATTAAAAAAATACTAACATGTCATATTAACCTATAAAATTAGTGGAATTCATAAAAAGTCTCAAATTATATTTATTTGAGTATTTATAACATCAATTATGTCAATATTTCATTAAAAAGATAATTACTGCATCATCGTTGTGTCATAAATAAATTAACTTATTTAATGTCTAAAAATTACAAATAAAATACCATTATGTAGGAAATAATTTTATCTTTCTAATGAGTATTTATAGTCGAATTTATCTTATGTATATCCCAATATTAAAAATGTTTTATTAAATAAACTTTGATTTTAACTCTTTTAACTCTTCTTTGAATTAAATAATAATAAATGTCCTAATCTAATCCAAGTGGGCCTAAATGGTGATATTTTATTCCTAAGCTTGTTTTTGGTCGAATTACACTTATCCAATAGAATTTGGACATGTGTTAGGGTAATAATAATATCATTTTTACCCTTAATTACCCTATTTACTTTTAACCGTGGTAAAAAAAAGTAAAATGTTACTATTCACCAAAAAATTATTTTCATCTCATTGAACCACATTTTACTTACTGACATCAACCGTGTCTCTCGGATTTTTGAAATTCAACTCACAAAAGCAGTAAAATTATGTTTTATGAAAAATTCAGTTTTTTTTAACTACCACTTAGTGGTTTCACTATTCATCAAAAATTAAATGTTTTCAGAAAAATACCAAAAATTAGGCCTAAGAAATATTTGATATTATGAACTCAAAAATAATTTCTATTTTACGAAATTCAAAACCTATCAGTTTCATTAATTAATCTAAAAATTAATTCCTGTCGTCAAAACAAATAGCCTGTTCTTAAGAGATAATAACTATCAAAAGATTGACACTTGTTTATGTCTGGTTTAAATGTGAAATTACATCCAATGACCAACATTGTATTAAATTGTAAAAATATATTCTAAATATACTTTAAAACCACTCAAATTAATAATTTATCACTATCAATTATTTCGATTGAAAAAGTTGTTTTTAATTAAAATTTAGTAATTTTCACTATTCATCAAAATATGAAAGTTATCCGAAAATCACCAAAATTTCACCCTAAGATAATTTCGATATTCCGAATCCAAAAATGAAGTCCATTTTAAAAAATAAAAATTACAAAATTTCAAAAAGTGGTTATTACTATTCATAACGGCTAGTTTTAATAATATTTTAATAGCATATTGTTGTTTAGTGAAACTCGTTATTGCGTACTACACACACTATCGTGGAAGGTCGTGATTGCGTGTAATGCAAGGCAAGTCAAGGATGCGTGTTGTGCAAGATCCTTTTGGTGTAGTGTACAACACAAGACATTAGTGAAAAGAATATTTTTCATAAAATCTTGGGCTGTTACATTCTACCCCCCTTAAAATGAATTTCGCCCTCGAAATTCGTCGGGGTTATAAATGGTTAACTATTTGAAAGTTTCTTTAATAGAAACCCACATCATAAAAAGGAATAACAAAACCAATCTTTAAAAACAAATGTATGAAATGTAACAGTTACCCAAATAAACTAATCACTGGGTTTCCACATAGGTGAAAATATGGATATGGAAGAGAAATATAACCATCATGTTTTGATGGAGAGTGGTAGAGAACATGGCTATGGAAAAGCAATAAATCACAAAGCCATAAATTTGTGATGATCTAAGGTACCATTTGATTCATCAGATATAAGAGCACTAAGACAACATTTTTGGTTTTCAAGATCATTTCCCTAAAGTTGATGAAATTGGAATTAGAAGAAATACTTTCGTGATTTTGGTATAGTCTCACCGTTTGTCGTTCTTTGGACAATTTCCACTTCATCTCTTAAAGAAATGAAGTTGAATTTGTCATTCGTGATGTGTTAGCAGATCATGTGATAGAATGATGGGTCATTCCATCTGTCTTAAACAAAAGGTTAGAAAAGTTATCAAAAAATACATAAGTCCATCTATAGTGAGATTAATCATATATAGTTCCTAAAATGGACTTATACTACATATATCATACTGCTTAATATAATAAAACTAGTTTCTACTAAATAGGTACTTCCTGTAGGACAGTGGTAGGCGATAAAGGCCAGTCGCACTTCGGTTGTGGGTTCGATTCCCACAGCCTTGTCTGACACGATGGGCTGTCGCCCGTCCTGCAGGTTGTCCTTTTTCTAAAACTATATTCCTATAACATCCCATCAATAATATCGAAAAAACTTCTATCCTTAAACAATACTAACTTATGTCCAACATAATCCATTCCAATCTTTAGTCTTATCCATAATACTGTAGTCCACTCTCATAACATAGTGAAAACGATTACCAGAGATTTAATTCCATTGTTGATCCCCATGTATCATAAGATATGTTTTGTTGGTCACATTCCAAACATTCAATGTCCTTAATCATGTATTCTCTTTAATACCCATTGAACCTTAGTGAAAACATGAATGCAGTTAAAAGTTAACACCTTCCACATACCAAAATCCTCAAAATTCTATATACTCAAACCATGAAATCACTTATTCCTTATATCAATCATGAGCTCATGAATACTGTTAAACATTTCATTTTCTCGTTTTCCCTTCATTATGCGCATATCATCTTATTTCCAAAAATATCTCAATCACTTTGAATACCACATTAGACTAATACATAAATATTCCAATATTCCATGATACTATATACAACATTATTTTGGAATCCCATTACATAAACACTTAATCATTCCACCACATCGTTGTAATATTCAACATCGCCAATAGTGATCGCATGTGACTTCCCTTTGTCCTTTGCCTTAAGTGGTTGCTCATGTTGATCATCACTAACCCTTGGATTAGGGCATTTATTATCATAATGCCCCATTTCCTTGCACTTGAAGCATTGAAGTGTTGGTGGTGCGTTCTCTGCAGTGTTTGCTTTATTCACATCATTAGAAACCGTTTTTCCATTACTTCGACACTCATCTTCTCGATCACCTTCTTTTCCACACTTAAAACATTTTCTAGTCCCTTTAAGACAATCTCCACCATGATTCTTTCCACACTTTGTGCATAAGGAAACATTCATCTTCTTTTCACCATTATTTTGAGATTTCTCCTTGAACTCCATCTTTCGTTTCTTGTCAAAACCATGAGATGGATATGTAACACCAACTTCCATTTCTACCTTGATAGCACAACACACAATTTCTTCATAGCTACTGAAGTCTCTTATAGCTAATTCCCTTCGAAGACTTGGTTTTAAGCCACTGAAAAATCGATCAACTTTACTTTCAGGTTGGATGATAATGCCAGATGCATACCTTGCAAGTCTTGTAAAATTCGCTTCGTATATACCAACGGATTCATCATCCTTTTGCTTTAGTTCGAGAAAATCCTTCTCCATCTTTATTCGAAGAATACGAGGGAAGTACTTATTGAAAAATAAATTCTTGAACTCGTCCCATTCCATGGACTCAATTTCATCTGTTGGCCTCGTATTCTTGATAAGATTCCACCATTGATCAACTTCACCTTCCAAACGATATACTGCTAAGATGACTTTATCATGTTCAGAACATTGAAGAACTGAAAATATATTTTCAGTGGTACTGATCCATTGTTCAGCAACAAGTGGATCGGAAGTCCCACTGAAAGAAGGTGGACGTTGCCTCATGAAGGACTCAATAGAATATTGTTCCCTTCTCTGCTCATTTGGAAGTCTAGAATGATTCATAGCTTGTGTAAGTATAGTAATATGATTTTGCACTCCATCTCCAATAACATTTGTTTGTTCAGGAGGACAATCATTGCATTGTCCATTGCATTGATCAACACGGTTCCTTCGGGTTCCAGCCATCGTCTAAAACCCAAAAAGAATAGTGTGAGAGGAAAAAATCATGCTAGGGAAAACAACATTATAAAGGGGGAGTATCCTCAATATCTAACTTCATAGGTTAAATTCTAAGATCGTTAGCACAATTCTAGGACTATAACCTATACATATACTTAACCATAGAGACATCCCTAGACATACCTTAGAAATATCTCTAGGGATCTCACTAAAGTTCTCGTATCCTAGTTTCCAAAGGTTGACTAATCCTTTAATCTGATACCAACTGTAGAGACCCAAAGCTTGGCGTACATGGACATTACATTACTTTTGCGGAATACTTAGTACATAACAAAAACACACACACAAGGATCGTAACAGTTTAGTGTCTTTGGAAACTCGGAACGTAATCTTCAAATCCTAGTGAAATATCTTCAACATCTCCCATAAAGATCATCCCTTTTTTTATACCTAAAACCTTTCTTTATATCCTGGGGAAAAGTAAACATAAAAGGGTGAGCTCAAATGCTCAGTATGGGTAAACAAAAGAAATATCAATCACATCATATTCATAAGAACATAACATTTTGGAAATCTTAACCTGCAAAAGAGAGCATAATTTCATAACATGGGATAAATCATAGTAGTGAAATGAAATCCCAATAATCATAACTTAAAACATGAAACATTGTGGCATACACACATAATCATAGAGAATCATTTCTTGTTAGTCAAGACTCATTGCCAAGACTATCTTAGTGGACAAAGTCCCTTTCTGAACCGAGTGACCCTCGTTTCAGTCCTGTTTCACTGAACCGGTATAACCAACCATTCCAGCCATGTCTATCTCATGAGATATAAATTATTTACCCAATGAATTGGAGGGAGATATAGGTCCCACCCATATCATAATGATACCATTCTTATGTGTGCCACAAAATCATAAATCATACATCATTGCATAACCCATGTAATACAAATGGGAATCTTAAACATCATGACATAATAAAACAATTCATATAAGATAAAGGAATTCATAAAAATAATTCCATCACAACATAATAAATTCAATTTAATAATAGGGATAAAAAACTAACCCTTTATTATCTAAGATGGAAAATAATTTTGATAAAACACTTGAACTCCATTCTTGAGGAAAATATCCTTTCTTCTTCAAAAACATTTTTCCTTTCTTAACATGTCATACAACATTAAATTAAAATAAGTTGATTAAAAATAAACTTGAAAACTTGTAAAGGATGATTCTTGGAAATAATGTTTTAAAAATCCATTCATGTCGTATAAGTTAAAAAAAACATTCTTCGTACTTTTGTCGGAAAAGTCAAAAAGTACCTCGTACGAAAAACGACAAAAGATTCCTTTCATATCTCTTACTAAAAACTCACCGAAGGGTAAAATTGGATTTAAACAATTTTAGGTGGATGTAAATAATATTACATATTGAATAAACATGGATTTTGATGATAAAATACACCCCAGTAAATTTCAAATTATAAACAATTTCAGATATAAATGAGATTGTGATATTTCCCTTACCTTAGGTATGATTTGCTTCGTAAATGTCCGAACCTCCTGTATAATGATTTAAATAATGTCATTTACTTATTAAATAATCATATTCATTGTTATGATATCATATATGGTTCACTTATGACTTTATATTACCCGTTCTTTTGTAAATTCCATGTTAAAGAGCGTTTTGGGTAAAATTGTTTCATTTATCGTAGGTGTTTGGACTTGTTGTTCTTTACATTATTATTACTTATATCATGATTTACTTACTTCCATAATATAAAATATGATTTATATATCATATATATTCTGTATATATATATATATAATATAGATAAATGAAATGAAACACACCGTTCATGGAGACGGTAGTCCGTACGTACGCATGAACGTTGTTTTCCTTTCCTTATTGTCTTGAATGGAAGTAAGTAGATTACATAAATCCAGTAGATTTAACATGTAATATATTTCATGATTACTTATTATATATACTTTATAATCATTCATGAATGGTTAAAGTGGAGAATGAATCTCATCGCGTCGTGGAGACGGTAGTCCGTACGTACGCACGAGCGATGATATCGTTCTCATGATCATGGGACTATATTGGAGTGTATGTATACTATTTCAGAATCAATATCACTTTAAAATAATAATATATAGTTATTATTTACACCATTACACCCATCCAAGTAAGGTGGTGGTGGAAAATAGATTTCACCACGGCGTGGAGACGGTATTCCGTACGTACGCACGCGCGGTGATTTCGTTTTCCGTAGGATGGATAGATGGTGAAATAGGATTGTTTCATACTTATAATAACATATCATTATATGAGTGATACTTATGTTATTACTTCATAATGAAACAACCTAAGAAGAAGAAGTGGAAGAAGAAATAAAGGTGAAAGAATCGGTAGCAGAAATTACCTCTTCTTTGAAGCGCCTCTTTGAGACCTCCTTTTAGGGCACTAAAATTGGTCTTTGAGGAAGACCAGAACCTCTAGGATGTTTCTAGGAAAGTGGAGAAGATAATTTGTTAGGGTTTGGCCTATTTTGAAGGCTCAAAGTTGTGTGATGAAGAGAGGGAGGGGTTCCCTTTTATAAGGGAGGAGAGGGGCACCTTTGGAATAACTAAAAATATTATTTTATTATAAAGTCAAGTTCGGTTTTAAATAGCTCCAAATTGATTTATTTCGAGGCTAAGGTGGGGATGGGTCGAAAGACTCTCATCCAATATAATTTAGACAAGTTTAGGTTCCTATTTTAACCTTATCATTTAGATTTAACATTAAGTTAAATAATTTTACTTTTACTGTGTCTTCTTGTGTTCTTACACTATAAGGTTAATAAACTTACTATAATAAGCCAAACGAACACCAAATTGTTTATTATTAATATATATAACCTTATCTAAGTCATTTGGCCGAACATTATATTTTTAGGAATAAAATAACAATTAATAATATAATATTTTTTTAAAAAACTATTTTATGTCAATTTTGACACTATTTAGTAATTGATTTTTGTGAAAATCCTAACAGAATGATAAGTTCGAAAAAAGTTAATTAAATCAATACTAACATGTCATAGTAACCCATAAAATTAGTGTAATTCATAAAAAGTCTCAAATTATATTTATTTGAGTATTTATAACATCAATTATGTCAATATTTAATTAAAAAGATAATTACTGCATCATCGTTGTGTCATAGATAACTTAACTTATTTAATGTCTAAAAATTACAAATAAAATACCATTATGTAGGAAATCATTTTATCTTTATAATGAATATTTATAGTCAAATTTATCGTATGCATAACCCTATATTAAAAATGTTTTATTAAATAACCTTTGATTTTAACTCTTTTAACTCTTCTTTGAATTAAATAATAATAAATGTCCTAATCTAATCCAAGTGGGACTAAATGGTCTTATTTTATTCCTAAGCTTGTTTTTGGTCGAATTACACTTATCCAATAGAATTTGGACATGTGTTAGGGTAATAATAATATCATTTTTACCCATAATTACCCTATTTACTTTTAACCGTGGTAAAAAAAGTAAAAAGTTACTATTCACCAAAAAAATTATTTTCATCTCATTGAACCATATTTTACTTATTGACATCAACCGTGTCTCTTGGATTTTTGAAATTCCACTCACAGAAGCGGTAAAATTATGTTTTATAAAAAATTCAGTTTTTTTTAACTACCACTTAGTGGTTTCACTATTCATCAAAAATTGAAAGTTTTCAGAAAAATACCAAAAATTAGGCCTGAGCTATATTTGATATTATGAACTCAAAAATGATTTCTATTTTACCAAATTCAAAACCTATCAGTTGCATTAATTAATTTAAAAATTAATTCCTGTCGTCAAAACAAATAGCGTGTTCTTAAGAGATAATAACTATCAAAAGATTGACACTTGTTTATGTCTGGTTTAAATGTGAAATTACATCCAATGGCCAACATTGTATTAAATTGTAAAAATATATTCTAAATATATTTTAATACCACTCAAATTAAAATTTTCACTATTAATTATTTCGATTGAAAAAGTTGTTTTTAATTAAAATTTAGGAATTTTCACTATTCATCAAAATATGAAAGTTATCCGAAAATCACCAAAATTTCACCCTAAGATAATTTCGATATTCCGAATCCAAAAATGAAGTCCATTTTGAAATATTAAATTTACAAAATTTTAAAAAGTGGTTATTACTATTCATAACGGCTAGTTTTAATAATATTTTAATAGCATATTGTTGTTTAGTGAAACTCGTTATTGCGTACTACACATGCTATCGAGGAAGGTTGTGATTGCGTGTAATGCAAGGCAAGTCAAGGATGCGTGTTGTTCAAGATCCTTTTGGTGTAGCGTACAACACAAGACATTAGTGAAAAGAATATTTTTCATAAAATCTTGGGCTGTTTCAAATGGTGATGTAGGCATGATGCAGGCATGACACTACAATGGGCCTTCAGGCCAGATTATGGGCCTTCAGGCTAGATTTTAGGCCCTTGGTCCATGTAATGGGATTCACTCCCATAGGGTCTTCGGCCATGTATTTAATAAATAAGGCTTGATGGGTGGGATATCTATTGGGGGTCTACGGTCTACCTTTTCGGCCTCTATGTGTGGTGGATGTAGGTCTTTAATGTAATTGTACCCCCAATAACCTAATATATATAATAATATAAATAAATCATTAAAATTAAATCTTTATCAGTGATTTTTTTTGGCATTTATAAAGATAGACCTTTATCATTGATAACAAATCTATTATAATATTATTCTTTATTAGTGAAATAATTTAAGCACTGATAATAACCCATTTTATCAGCACTTTTTTTATCACTGATAAAGAGGTGTTTTATCAGAAAATTTAATTTTAATGCTGATAAAACACCTCTTTATCAGTTCCTTTTTAAATGTTCTAATAAAACTCTTCCCCGATATTATAAAAATAACCCTAACAGAATCTCCTTCCTTCAAACTGTTAAGCATCCCAGATCTGTGGTGTTGATGTTTTTGCTCCCTACCTTTGCCTCCACCTTCACCTTCACCTTCACTGTCTCTACCTACCCCACTGACATTTCCCACTTCTATCATCACCCCCTTTCCTTCTATTTTCTCTCCCTACCACCTTCGCTCATTTCCATCATCGCTCCCTGCCATTCCGTCGTCTCCCCATGCCACTCTAAGATATAAGATTATTTATCCTCCTTTTTAATCACTTCTTCCATCAATATATTTTCATGATGAGTTGAAAATTTGAAAACTATATATCCATTCATAGGTAGCTATGTGTTTTTATTTTGGTTTCGTGATAGATGATGAGATTTGTTGTGTTTTGACGTTACTTTTCTGTATGGTTGATGTGTTTGGTAGAAGAATTTTGGTTTTGTTGGGTGTTTTAGGGAAGTGTTTTATTCCGGTTGTATTTTCTTTTAATGTTATAGTGTGTGTATGTTGTATACTAACCCTCTTAGATTATGTATAAATTGTGGTGAGACCCTAATAGGTATTAACGTTCGTGAGGCCTTATGTCCCTTGTTAATTCATTTAATTTCTCTTAGTGATATGGGATTTTTTATGAGGATTCTCTTTGTTGGTCATGAAGAATAGTTTTATTAATGGTATCTCTTATCTATGTATATTCTAGTCCCCCATAACACTAAATTTTTCTCAAGTAATTAATGTTTTAAAGTTATTGGTCATCTTCCAGCCTTTGGAAATGGATTTCTAGGGGTGGAAGGTATTATGGTGGTGAGTTTGTAACATTTTGTGTTACTATAGTTAAATATTTTATAGTATTTTAAATAATTATATGTTAATTTATGTTTAGGTAATTTTTATGCTCAAAGTTTAAAAAGATTAAAATTTTTAGGGGTCACATAAGTAGAAGGAAAAGTTTGATAAACTATTCACAAACCATTAATATATTCAATAGACCTATTTTCTATTATGAAAAGAGGTTTTCAAATAATTTATATTTCTTTAAAAGATATAATGTTTTATAAAGTATATATAATTTTATACATCTATATTTTTCTATAATTCTATATACTATAATAAATATATATACATTTGTAATTTATACTTTTAATCATGTATACTTTTTTTAATTTATCAATAGATTAATACTTTTATACTTTTAAAAAATTTATTTCTATAAATTACACTTTTATATTTTTAAAATTTTGTAATATGATTATTATATTTTCAACAAATTCATTTGGATAATTAAGAGTTATATAATTATATGCAATATTTTATGTTTTAAATCATAACCGATAGATTGAGAGTTAGAATTAGGCTTGATTGATTCCTTTAGAACTGATGTCAAAACCTCTAAATTTTTTTCATAGTGTTATGAATGAGAATAGAATAAATTTTCATGATTTATCTCATGGTTTTAGTTATTATTGATCCCAAAAAATAATAAAAGGTTTTATGTTCAAGAGATTCAAGACAAGAAGGAAAACTTACCTCATTTTAATAAATTAAATCAATTTCTTCTTGACTTAAACATCCTTTAATATTTTTTTTATTCCCCATGATCACTTTAAACATTTTGAAACCAATTAACCTTATAAAAATTATCATCATCATCACCAATTTAAGATATTGGATTATAGATGTTGGGATAAAGGCTCATCTTTTAAAAGTTTTTCATATTTTTATTCTTAAATCATATGATTGAGTTGATTGTTTCAAGGATGGGATGAACAAGAATGATGGGGGTTTTCATGTAACTAGATTATCCCTTTATGGTTAGGTAAGAGACATCGTAAGTGGGCTTGGGTGTTTTACCATTTTTAATTCTTTGTAATTCAAATTTTAGTGATGAAACCTCATAATTCATTTTCTCCATTTTAACACATAATTTCTCAAGTAATGGTTATGGGATAAATTGGATATGGGGATGAACTTGTTGGTTTATCTCAAGTGGATATTTACGTTTTTGGATGGTCATTGCCCCATATAATATTTTTTAATGTTTAAGATTTCAAAATTTTGAAGCATTGAAAAATAGTGGAGTAATTATATTCTAAAATTCAATCACCCATTTAATTTATAGAATTATGAAATTATTTGACACATTTTAAATGTTGGGTTCACCTTATTTTAAAGTCCCCTTTTGTTTGTTTGTTTTGTTAAATATTAATATTACAAAATCAAATAGGATGGATATGAATAGAGAATGGATGGATTCCAATCATATTTTTTGATGATGTGGTTTAATTCATTTTATCAATTACCTGTATAACATGAGTGGGGTTTCTATAAGATTTTTTGAATGGGTTAAAAAGTGTGTTTCATTAAATCCAAGGGTAGATCTCATGAAACTCTTAAGTTACACCTAGAGTTTTTCTATTAACCATAAAATCAAGATCAATCATTTCATGAATGAACTAAAATAGAATAATTATATAATTTTATACTTTCATATTTTTTTAATTTTTTATGTTATATATTTATGCTTTTATAAATTTTTAAAACTAAATACATTTATAACATATATGTAATTTTATATATTTTTATAAATTTATATACATTTATAAATTACGTATATTTCCTTAAAATATATATTATTTATAAATTATATATAATTTTATACTCTTATATGTCGGATTTGCAATCCTAGGACCAACTGTTAGAACTTTTATTATATAAATATTCAATGTATTTAATATTAATAAAACATTTTATTACATATTTTTTGTTGTTCTATATGAGTATAATGTAATAATTTCAATGATTATACTTCTCATTGATAAAGTCATAGTAGTTCCCTGCTATGATGAGATCCTTGATGTTCTATGATGATATTCTCAAATCATGTTCTAAAGTTGGATAACATACTATGATTGGGCATATAGCACATAGAATACCAGGTGTGAGTACTCATAAGCAGATGAGGCTTCTTCTCATGAGGTTTTCACTTGGTAATCTCCATGATGGGGTATTAATATAATATACCCAAGAGTATGAATTCTTCATGTTTTGGTGCCATTAGATATTCCTATATATGTGTGTGTGATAGTCCTTAGACTTTAAGATTATCATGAATTCATGTTACAACTTACGTACTTAGATGTATTTCGTAAACCATGATGATAATAATTCATAGTAAAGTTGGATACGTCTAATGCATCATGAGTAACATGTCATTAATTAATAATATAAGGAAATATTTTTCACTTATATATTTATGGAAACTGATATCTTATCTATTTTATTAGAGTATAATTGTCACATTAAATTCCATGGAAATGGTGTATTGACATGTTTATTTCAGATAGTCAAAGAAATAAATATAGAGCATATAGTTGGGTGACATGGATTTGAAACCTGCATGATGAGATATTTTAAAAAATGGATTATATTACACAGTGAGTGGTCTTATGTGATTTTCAATGTTGGTACTTTAAGTTCTTTCTCTTGGCTGCCTTGACCCATTATTGGATAGTAATATTGGACTTTAGGAAATCCCACCTAATGCCCAAAAGAAATAATCCTATAGGGTCACACACTATGTGTTTATATGGATCTTTATTAAATTCTATTTGAATTTAATTAATGGAATAAATATTAATCTCAAGTCCGAGGAATAATTTTTTTCATGTTATATTGATCGCATAAATTAAATAAATATTTATTCTTTGGTATGTGAATAAAATATTTATTTTATTTATTAAACATTTTAATAATTATTTATTCTATATATCTGAATAAAATATTTATTCAGTAATTCAATAAATTTTGGAGTAGTTTGAATGGACTAAGAATGAGTTTGGTGACAAATATTAATTAACAAGACTGTTACATAATATTGGTTATTGTAAAAGTTGGTGCGAACCACAAAATAGTAATATTATTATTATTATGTGAAATGTGGTTTATTAAATGTAATAAATGTTATTTAATGGATAGTGTGAAATTAAATAATATTTTAACTTAAATCCTAACTTTATAAATAGAGGGCTATATATATTGTGTAGAGAATCCAAAAAATAAGAATAGATAATTTTTGTGCATGAAAAATTCTCTCTCAACTACTTTTACTCTCTCCCTATCAAGAATAAAAAGTGAAAGAGATATTTCTTCAATACTGAAGAATGATCGATCGAGAACGTACAACACAATACATTTGACTCATCATGCTAGCTCTAGGAGATCGAGTGGTGTTTCTCAGAGATCATAGGAGCACATGTGGATAACCGTTATAGGGATTCTATCCTTGGATCCTCACAACACAATGAATATAGTCTAAAAGGGTCCTTTTAGATGATCAACATTCACCAACGAAGAAATTTTCTTAGCCTAAGTATTTATTTCTTCAGATATTAAATAAGTTAATTATATATTTTACATGCAAGATCCTTTCTCTTGGTTTTAGGTAAAGATTATGAAAATTTATTTTAATATATCGCCCACCCACATGCTTTTACAGCACCCAAAACCGTCAAGTGGTATCATATTGGTCACGTTTAAATTTATAATTATTTATTTTATTATTGATCTATGTGAAATTGTGGTTATATATTTGTTTCATGTTATTCAATATTTAATCCTATATTAATTAACAAGTTATCGACATATTAATCTTATCCACTCGATGTTTCACTTTCCTAAGGGTTTAAGAACAAATTAAGAATGAACAGAGATGTTATAGTTAAGTACCAAAACATTGGATGGTAAAATTGGGTTACACAATGTGCGGCCGGAGCACACTTTGTATACACATGCACATTATCTCTATATGTGTTGAGCAATTAATTACACGTCGTTCTTTTATTTCAGACCGTGTGTTGACTGGGCCAACCTGACATGATCAAAGTAGATATATAGTGTGTAGCTAGAATGTATAGACCATGTAGTCCATCTGAGTTAACATTCCAAATCCCCTGGCATGTGACTTGGATATACGGAAACCGAGGTACTTGTCATGTAGCTATATGCACACTCTATGTAATCCCCCATTATTCTAAATAAATTAAAATTACATGAAATATGAATATTTCATCATTAAAACCATATTTTATTGATCAACACACCATTGTGTGTTTGAAAATTTAATAATGGTTTTAAGGAATTTTAAATACTCAATTAATTTATTGTAACTAATATGTCATTATTGGTTTTTCCATTTATTTTCTATGAATGTCATTAAAAATGGAAATATCCAAATAAGATCATATGATCATTAATATGGAATGGAATTAATTATATAATTTATTAATTAATTAATTCAAGTATGTTTATCTTAAATAATAAAATAATGAATTAATAAATGAATTATATCCAATTAATTTTTCATATTCGTTACATGTATGAACGTTCATGAACTTGACTAAGAGTTGTGTATGTTTTGGATGCTTTAATTTAATTTATTGCATGAGTTTTTAGTTATTAAATATCAAATTAAATGATGGTATGATAGTCATCCCACCCTCCTTTATTATGTAGGACCTACATGTCCAAGGATATTTATGTGACCCCCTTTAACCAATCATTTGGTTCCCCTCACCTATGTGTGTGTCATAAATATTTGTAATTAATAGAACATCTTAAGGATAATAGAGGAGGTTCAATATGGAACCAAAATGATGCCAATCCAGATGATACACAAGTGGATAAGTGGAATGATGTAACTCATGTCAGGATTGAGAATAAGAGTTATTTCCCCTAGGTCATAGGATGATTTAATTTACGCTCATTAAATCAACTATTAGATAAAATTCATGAACATTTCATTTGATTAATTATTTTTTTATGCCTACACAATTACATATTTTATGAATACAAGGCTTAAATCACATAAATAAATGAATTAATGTGAAAAGACTAAAATTAAATAAATGAATTAAAAATAATTTTTTTATCCAAAATGGTTTATTAATTAAGTAACATAAACTTAGTATTAAAAATATGTGTAAAGGATAAAACAAGATAAATTTTATTCATAATAAATTAAAATCATTCAATTAAATATTAAGTCAGACTAAGCATTCTATTACTTGACTAGGAATGAAACTATAGAACTATGTGTAGTACAAGGCCAAAGTCTGGACACTTACTTTTATCGGGGAGTTCTCAAGAGAGTTTTGGGCTGACTTAACCTAAATTGTATTTAGTTTTACAGCCAAAGTATATTCAATAAAAATTTGTAGGCAAGGGTGGAGGAAATATTAGTTAGGATTTTAGGATAGGGGAATCCAATCAATGGATCAAAGATTTTCAAGTCCACAGTTAGAAATATCGCCTACCTAATTACTTTATTATGGTTTTCATGGCCAAATTTTGGATCATTAATAAAATTAATGGGGATAATTTTTACTATAATGTTAAACTATGCATTCAAAGTTCAGTGGTGAGGGATATTGATACTTCATAAAATAGTGGTAGATTTAATAAATAAATAAAACCATTTAATTATTTATATCTCTCTTAATTTGAAATCAAGAAAAGTACTAATAATCTTGTCATTTTAATTCTAGAATAAAATGACAAGTTCGTCATCCAAAATATCCCTATGATCAATATTGGAAAAATATAACCTCTTAACTAAAAGTAACTTCCATAAGTAGTTTTGGAACCTTCAGGTTGTATTATGCCATGAATGAAAATCTTACATACTAGAATCCTCAGTTCCTGGTGCACCTAAAAAAGTGGTGAGTGATAAAGATTTTCTTATCTATGAAAAAAATTTGAGTGATGTGGTCGATGTTCAATGTTTAATGATTTCATTGATGTCTATTAAACTAATAAAGTGTCAAAAAAACATGGATACATATAGAATGCTTGAGAACCTCTGTGGTCTTTACTAAGAGAGATATGGAAAAGAATGGTTTGAGATTTCCAAGGCTCTCTTTCAGAGATATCTTGAATAATTTGCCTCATATGGGCCTTATTTAGTCAAGATCATTATATACATTGAGCACATAGAAGTTCTAGGGTTTAAACTCCCTCAAGAACTGGGAACTGACCTCATTCTAGCATCACTCTCATAGAGCTTCTCCAGCTTTTATGTAAATTTTAATTTGAAAAACATTGATAAGTATCAACCAGATCTTCTTACACTTCTTTGCCAAGTAAAAAAGGATACGAATTGTGAAAAAACATTCATCATTATGGTGAACAAACGGAAAAGGAAAATGAAGATAGTTAATCCCAAAGCTTCTTTACACCCTTCCAAGAAGAGGAAGATCAAGGGGAATGAAAGGTAAGAGGATTATATCTATTTCACATGTGGCAAGAAGTTCAACTAGAAGAAAAACTAAACCCAACCAAATAATTAAGGGGAAGCTCTAAGTGTATTTGTTATCAAGTTTAATTTATCTATTTGTAAAAATTGGGTATTAGATACAGCTTTTGGTGGTTAAATATGTGTTCAAACAGATGAACCAAATAGATTTAGAAAGATTGAACAAGGATAGGTAGATAATCAAGAAACCAATAGAGCTAAAATTTATTTTATAGATATCCGGGACCACGGCCTCACGTTTTCAACTAGAATGATCTTGGTTTTAAAGTGTTTTTATTATGTGCATTAAGTTACCAAAAAAATTATTTATATATCCAAGCTTGATATGAATGGATTTATTTTTAGATTTGGTAATAAATGTTAATTAATTTATAAAGATATCATTTGTTATGGTAAGGTACATTTAAATAATGATCTTTATGTGTTGGATCACATGAACCAAATAATTGAAATCAATAACGAAGTAAATTCACATGAATCATAACACAACAAACATTGGTGTCACCATATAGGTCATATAAATGAAAATCAATTGATTAAATTACATAAATATGTATATTTAGATTCTTTTGAACTAATACCACTTGGTGTATTCCATGCATGTTTATAAGGTAAAATGACCAAATCCCCATTTAGTGGGAACGGTAAAAAGGCTAACGAGATTCGTGAATTATTTCATACCGATGTGTTTGGAAAATTTCCTATTGAAGCAAGGGATGTGTACTCATATTTCATAACTTTTATATATTATTTTATTAGATATGGATATGCCTAATTAATGAGGTATAAGTTTGATTCTTTTAAAAAATTCAATTAATACAAGAATGAAGTTGGGAACCATCATGGTATGAATATTAAGAAACTTATCTCAGATAATGTTGGAGAATATCTTAATCAATACTTAATGGATTATCTATGAGAGTTTGGGATTTTATCTCAACTCACTCCTCTTTATATGCCTTAGGGGAATGGTGTAAGTAAAAGGAGGAACCACAACCTATTGGACACGGTGAGATCAATGATGATTCATGCAATTCTTCCATTATATTTTTGGTGATATGTTTTCAAAATGGTAGTATACGTACTGAAATGAGTTCCAACTAAAGGAAATAAAGGTATACCATACCAATAATGGAAAGTAAAGAATCTTTTGTTGTATTAGTTACATGTGTGGGATTTCGAAGCATTTGTTAAGGCCTCATCAGGTAATAAACCTACTCCCCAAGGTAGAAAGTGTATCTTTATAGGATATCTCAAAGAAACAAAGGGATAATTCCTATAAAATCCTTTAGAAAAAAAAAGGTTTTGGTTGAAATAATCCCTCCATTTATTGAGGAGGATCTTATCTCTAAAAGAGATGGTGGGAGAGAGATATACTTTAATGAAGTTCAGGCTCAAGATACACAAGAGTTGGCAAAGGAACAAATTCCAAAAAGCCTCATCGAAGAAGAAATTGTTCTAGAGACATAGTTACTGCATATGATTACTAAAGATGTTAGAGGACCAAAATGTTATAGTTTTCTAGTTATAGAGGATGGTGACTCATTATTATTTCATAATAATGATCATTTAACCTACAAGGAAGAAGTAAGTGGAACAGATGTTTCCAAGTGTAAAGAAGTCAGGAATTCCAAAATGGATTCCATATACCAAAAAAAGTATTGATTTTGGTAGAACCTTCAGTAGATGAAAATCCCATCGGTTGAAAATAGGTATTGAAGAAGAAACTGGACATGGAAGGACAATTCAGTACCTATAAGGTACAACTGGTTGTAGAAGGGTTTAAACAGTGTCAAGGCATTGACTACGATGATACCTTTTCACTAGTTGCAATTCTTAAATATGATATTATTATAATTACCATTTCTCAAAACAACCATATTTAATGATAACCTTCATGAAGATTTCTATATGACATAACCCAAAGGGTTTGTGACTCCAAATGATGCCAAAAAGGTATCCAAGTTGCAAAGATCAATTTATGGTTTGAAGAAAGCATCCATGTCATCGAAAATTCATTTTGATCATGACATAATAAATTTGGTTTCATAAATAAAGAATGTGATCCATGTTTCTATAAATGGTTTAGTGGGAGTGTAGTCATTTTCATAATAGTACATGTTAATGACATATTACTCATTATAAATGAAATACTAGTCTTATAGTATGTTAAGGTGTGGTTGAATAAATTATTCTCCATAAAGTACTTAGGTGAGGAAGCATATATTCTTAGGATAAAGATCCATCATGATAGATCCAAGTGTTTTCTCCACCTAAGTCAGAGTACATACATTGAAAAGATACTGAAAATATTTAGTATGGAACAATCTAAGAGGGTATTGTTCCAGCGTCACATGGAATTCATCTTTCCCAGAAAATGTGTTCTCAAACAAATGATGAAAGAAATAGAATTATAAAAATTTCATATACATCAGTGATTGGGTTAGTCATGTATTTAATTTTATGTACTAGGATAGATGTTACCAACACATTAAGTAAGGTAGGAAGATATAAAGATGATCCAAGTGACAACCATTTGATGGAAGTCAAGATTATCCTTATGTGTCTGAGGTGTAATTAGGAAATTTTCCTGGTTTATAAAGGATATGAGGAAATACTCATCAGAGGATATTAAGATTCTAGTTTCCAAACTGATCAAGATGACATGAAGTCACAAATGGGATACATCTTCACTTTGAATAGAGGTGATGTGAGATGGAAGGGATCAAAGCAGGTTGTGGCTGCAGATTCTGGAGTTGAGTCTTAGTATATTTTGGATTCTGAGGCAGCTAAATAAGCAGTACGGATGCACAACTTCATCCAGGATCATGATTGGGTACCTATCATTAAATATCCTATCACAATCTATTGTGATAATGCTGTAGTGGTGGCTCTTAAAAAATATCCAAGGTCACATCAGTAGACGAAACACATACTGCATAAGTATCATCTCTTGAGGTATTTTTTGTGTATAGGTGAATTTTTAGTGAATAATATTTCCATGAAAAAAACACGGTGGACCCCTTGAATAAATCCTTGACTCAGAATATACATGACTATCATGTGAGGTCTAGAATACTGAAGGTTGTAGGTAGTTTCCTCTAGTCCAAGTGGGAGTTTTTTAGTGTTTTTTTTCCAATGACCAACTAT
Organism: Viscum album; assembly: GCA_963277665.1. Classification (NCBI taxonomy): domain Eukaryota; kingdom Viridiplantae; phylum Streptophyta; class Magnoliopsida; order Santalales; family Viscaceae; genus Viscum; species Viscum album. Next base: position 621,886,290 of record OY728157.1, read on the forward strand.
TTTTAGTTTAATTACATAAATATTCAATGTATTGAATATTAATAAAACTTATTATTACATTTTTTTATTGTTCTTCATGACTCTAATGTAATAATGACTGAGAGTATATGTTTCATTGATAAGGTCACAACATTTCCCCTCTATGATGATAACCTTGATGTGCTATAAAGATATTCTCAAATCATGTTCTGCAGTTGGATAACATACTATACTAGGACACATATTACATAGAATGTTATGTGTGAGTATTTGTAAGTAGAAAATGCTTATTCTTATGAGTTTCTCACTTGGTAATATCCATGATGAGAGATTATGATAATAGACATGTTAGTTGGAATTTATCTTATTTTGGTGTCATCAGATATTCCTATCCATGAGCATGTGTAATGGTCCTTAGACTTTAAGATTATTATTAATGCATGTTACAACCTTTTTACATTGATTTATTTTGTAAACCATGATGATAACACACCATCCATGATGATAACAGTTCATGGAGAAGTTGGATATATTGGGTGCGTCATGAGTGACATGTCAATAATTAATAAGTTGAGGAAGTATTTATCCCTTCGATATTTACAGAAGATGATATCTTATCCCTTTTATTGGAATAGAACCAATGCATTAAATTCTATGTTTATGGTGTAATGATGTGTTTATTTTAGATAGTCAAAGAAACACATATCGAGCATATAGTTTGGTGACATGGATGTGAAACCTGCTTGATGAGATATTGTGACAAGGGGATTATATTACACAACGAGCATTCATATGTGGTTTTTGAAGTTTCAGCATTAAGTTCTTTCTCTTGGGTTCCTTGACCAATTTCTAGATAGTATTTTTGGAATCTAGGCAAGCCCACCTAATGCCAATGACAAACAATTTTAGTGGGTCACACACTAAGTGTTTTCGTTGATCTCAATTTAAATCTATTTGAGTTTATTTAATAGAATAAATATTATTCTCAGGTCTGAGGAATAATTTTATTCAACTTATATTGATCGTATAAATTAAATAAAAATATATTCATCAAAATATGAATAAACTATTTATTTTATTTTTTTGAATATTTTAATAAATCTTTATTCACAAGATTATGAGTAAAATATTTATTTATGAAAAAAATATTTATTCAGTTATTCAATAAATGATGGAGGATTTCGAATGGATCAAGACCAAGTCCGGTCAAAAATATTAATTAACAAGACTGTCACATAACATTTTTTATTGCAAAAGTTGTTGTGCAACATAAAATAGTAATTATATAATTATTATTATGTGTAATGGGGTTTTTTAATGGTAATAAATGTTATTTAATGGATGGTATTCAATTAAATAAACTTTTAACATAAACCCTAACTCTATAAATAGACGGTTATGTCTATTGTGTAGAGAATATAAAAATTTAGAAAAGAGAATTATTGTGAACACTGAATTCTCTATGTACTCCTCTCACTCTCTACCGCTCAAGAATGAGAAGTAAAAGAGATATTTATTCAAGAATGAAGAACGAGTTATCAAGAACGAATAATTAAAGTCATTCAACTCACCACTCTAGCACCTAGAGATCGAGTGGTATTGATCGAAGATCATTGGATCATGTGTGGATCACCACTAGATGGATTCTATCCTTGGATCCACATAGCACAACAAAGGTAATATGAAAGGATATTTTCATATGATCAACATTCACCAATGAAGAATGTTCTTGTTCCTAGGTTTTTATTTAATTAGATATTAAATAAATTAATTATAAATTTGACTTGAAATATCCTCACTCTTGGTTTTGGGAAACGATTATTAAAAGTTATTTTAATATATCACACACCCATAGACTCTTAGGCTACACTTGAAACCATAACAATAGATGTCTATAATTTTATATACTAATATATATATATATATATATATATTTAATTTATATTTTTATACATGTAAACTTTTTCCAACTTATTAATAGTTTAATACTTTTATACTTTTATAAATTGAATGTAAGTGTTGTACATATTTTAAAAAACATGATTTTTTTTATTTCTGAAACCATTATTATATTCAATAGTCATATTTTCTTTTATTAAATGGGTTTTGAAATAATTATTTTTCCATTATTACATTCAATATCCATATTTAATCGGGTTTTTATAATGTAAATGAGATCTTATACTTTATTTATATCATAAAAAAAGGAATCTGATAATTATAAATATTATGTGAAAAATAGTTTGTAAAAGTGAAATCTCTTCCATTATATTTATAAATTCCCATCAATAAGTTTTTTTTGATCATGTGGGATGATAAACCATTTTCTATCTTTCCATTTTCTATCAATCAATTCATGAGATCCATATTCAACTGAACAAATTTTTTGTATTCAATTTGTTAAATATTAATATTACCAAATCTAATAGGATGTATATGAATAGAGAATGGATATATTTAAATCTTATTTAATGATGATTTGGTTCCATTCATTTGATCATTTACTTTTGTAGTGTGAGTGGTGTTTCTACAGGGTTTTCAAAATGTTTTGAAAAGTGTGTTTTATAAAAACCAAGGGTAGATCTCATGGGAATCGCAGGGTACACCTTGAGTTTTTTTGTTAACCATAAAATTAATATCGATCATTTCATGAATGGACTAAAATCGAATAATTTTATACTTTTATACTTTCATAAATTTTAATTTTATATATTATAATTATATACTTTTATAAACTTTTTAAACCATGTACTTCTATAAATTATGTATACTTTTATAACATATATGTACTTTAATATTGTTATATAATTTTATATACATTTATAAATTATGTATATTTCTTTAAAATATATTTTCTTTTATAAATTATATATAACTTTATACTTTTATATATGTCTATAATTTTATATACTAATTTAAATATATATAAATTTTTAATATATACTTTTATACCTATAATGTTTTTTTCAATTTATCAATAGTTTAATACTTTTATACTTTCATAAATTCAATTTCAGGCTTTAAAATATTTTAAAAAAATATATCAATTTATTTTTCTATTTGTGAAACCATTATAAAATTCAATAGCTATATTTTATATTATGAAAAGGTTTGTCAAGTAATATAGTTTTTTCCATTATTACATTCAATATCCATATTTCATCAGGTTTTTATAATGTAAATAAGATTTTATACTTCATTTATACTATACAAAATGGGTTTTGATCATTAAAAATATGAAGTGAAAAATAGTTTTTAAAAGTGAAATCTCTTCCTTATATTTATAAATCTCCTTCAATAAGTTTTTGTTTTTTTATCACGAGGGATGAGAAAACAATTTTCAATATTTCCATTTTCTATCAAGCAATTCATGAGATCGATCTTCAATTAAACATCTTTTGTGTATTTATTTTGTTAACTATTTATATTACCAAATCAAATAGGATGGATATGAATAGAGAATAGATGGATTCTAATTGTATTTATTGATGATGTGTCTTCATTCATTTGATCATTTACCTGTGTAGTGTGAGTGGGGTTTCTATAAGATTTTCAAAATGGTTTGAAATGTGTGTTTCATTAAACCAAATAGTATATCCCTTTAGACTCACAAGGTACACCTAGAGATTTTTGGTTAAGTGTAAAATCAATATTGATCATTTAATGAATGGACAAAAATTGAATGATTTTATAATTTTATACTTTCATAAATTTTTATTTTATATATTACAATTTTGTACTTTTATAAATTTTTAAACATATGTACTTCTATAAATTATGTATACTTTTATAACATATATATACTTTAATATAGTTTTATTAATTTATATACATATATAAATTATGTATATTTATCAAAAATATAAATTATTTTATAAATAATATATACTTTTATACTTTTATATACGTCTATTATTTTATATACTAATATAAATATATATATATATTTTTTCAATTAATACTTTTATACGTGTAAATTTTTTCAATTTATCAATAGTTTAATACTTTTATACTTTCATAAATTCAGTGTCAATGTTGAAAATATTTTAAAAAATATAATAATTTATTTTTTTATTTTTGAAAGAATTATTATATTCAATTTCCATTTTTCCTATTATGAAAAGAATTTTCAAATAATAAAGCTTTTATTTTTTCTATTAATACATTCAATATCTATATTTAATCAGTTTTTTATAATGTAAATGTTATTTTATACTTCATTTATAATCATAAAAATAGGGTTTTGATCATTAAAAATATTAAGTGAAAAATAGTTTTTAAATTGAAATATTTAACATTATATTTATAAATTTCCTTCAATAAGTTTCTATTTTTGATAATGTGGGATGATAAACCATTTTTCAATATTTCCATTTTCTGTCAAGAAATTTATGAGATAAATCTTCAATTGAACATATTTTGGTTATTTATTCTGTTAAATATTAATATTAAAAAATCAAATAGGATGGATATAAATAGAGAATGGATAGATTCCATTCTTATGACAAAAGAGTATGAATATGGGGTGAAATAGTTCATCGGGTTTGTAAATGATCATGCATGTGACCCTTTTAAAATCCTTTTTCTATGTTTACACTATTATTATTAAAGACTAATTAGTTAAAAGGAGTTGGAAGGACACTTTATCTGTCACATAGTTGATCGAAGTTATAAATGTTGGAATAAACATGGGGAAAAAGAAAATATAGCTAGTGACTCATATAACACTGCATTTTATGGATCATATGATATGATTAAAAGTGTGGAAAATGAAGAATACAATATCAAGTATGTGATTAAAAATGTGAAAGATAATAAAGGTTGTATTAAGGAAATTTCAATGACTATTGAAGATAAACTTCATGTTTTTCCAAAATTGTTTGAGAAGTTAAAGAGTTGTGAAAAGATTCTATTGTAAACTGGTTTCACTAAATATATAGCATTTTCAGTTATATTTGAAACAATATAATTTTAAATAAGGAAATGGATGGAACGACTCCAGTTTTACTCAAATACTTCATCTATTAAATGATATTCTCCTAGAAGATAATGAGCTCCATAGCTGAACATACGGCACGAAACTAATTCTATGTTCAATGAGTATGATCTCTGAAAGAATATATGTTTATCCAAATTAATGTATACTATTTCATATGGATAATAAATCAATTAAATAATGCCCAAACTGTGGTTCTTATTGATACAAGAATGATTAATTGGGTCCTATGGAAGTTGTATGGTACTTTCCAATAATTCTAAGGTTTAGGTTCCTATATAAAAATGAGGATAATTCAAGGTAATTGATGTGGCACATAGATACTAGAAATGAAGATGGAAAACTGCATCACCCAACATAATATCCTTAGTATAATAGAATTGATCATGAGTATCCTGAATTTGGAAACGAGATGATAGACCTTAATCTTTCATTATCTACAGATGGAGTTAATCCTTTTGGATTTCAAAATAGCACTCATAGTACATGACCAGTTATGTTTGTAAATTATAAATTGACACCATGGTTATGCATGAATCTAAAATAAATCATTTTATTTATGATCATATCCAGAACAAAACAATCAGGTAATGATATTGATGTTTATTTGGATCCATTAATCAAAGGATTGAAATTATTGTTGGATTCAAGTGTTACATTGTATGATGCTTACATAAATGAATATTTCATATTGTGATCCATGTTGTACAGAATGATAAATGAATTTTCTACTTATTGATTTTTTTAGGATATATAATTAAAGGAACTCAAGGGTGTCCCGTTTTTTAATAAGGTACACAACCAATTTGGTTAAAACATTAATTGAAGACTGTGTTTCTAGGACATCATATATTTTTACCCCAACAACATAAGTACCCACCTTGGATAACATCATTCAATGGAAGTTCAGAAGAATATACATCACCATATCCACTAACAGGTGATCAAATGTTTGAGAAATTAAAATATGTGATCACTTCAATTAATAAACTATTTTTGAAAAACATTACAAAAATTGGTTGGAAAAAAAGATCAGTTATATTTTTTGAATTGTCATTATGGAATTTTCTGTACGTTATAAATTTTCTTGATGTTATTCATGTTGAAAAAAATGTATGTGATAGTGTAACTGGAACATTAATAAATTAACCCAGTAAAAATGGTGGAATTAAGGCTAGGTTGGACATGGATGACATGAGAATATGAGAAGTGTTGACGCTAGTCAAGGGTAAAAAATGAACTTTTCTTCCCCCAACTTCTTACACTCTTTCTAGATAGGAGATATATTAGTTTTTAAAATGTTTAAAGGTTCAATATGGGTTTTAATCAAATATCAAGAATATCATATCAATGACGGATTTAAATTTAAAGAGTTTGAAATCACATGAATTCCATTTTTAGATAGAAGATCTAATTCCTATAGCTTTACATTGAATTTTTTTCTATAATATCCATTATAAATTAACTTAGATATTTTTATTTTTCAAAGCTATATACATCAAAGTTATAGACCTAGTAAAATTTATAAATATGTAAAATGAAATTTTTATCATATTATGTGAATTGGAAATGTTCTTACTACCAATATTCCTTGATATGATGGTTCACTTGATGGTTTAATTGGTGAGAGAGATTCAACTATGTGGTCATGTACACTATATATGGATGTACCCCATTAAACAGTGTATAATGATTTTTAAAGGGTATGTCAAAAATTGAAGTTATTCTGAGGGTTGTATTAAAAAAAGATATATTATTGAGGAAGACTTTGAATTCAATACTAACTATTTTTCCAGTGTTGAAAGCATTGGTTTACAAAAATCTCATCACACTAGGTGGCTTGTGGGTGAGGGACTTTATGGAAGAGATGTTGTCACAACCAATATTACAAATCATGGGTAGGCCCACCATTATATTTTACATAACAGTTTGGAGGTTTCCAATATATTTAAACACACAAATAAATTATTAGGCATTTAAATCCATCAAGGGATGAAATATGGATACCAAATACACATAATAAAAAGTTTATAAGATGGTTAAGAGACCATATTTTTATGGAGTCAGAAGAAAATATAAATTCAATTTTAGAAAAACTTCAATGGATAACCAGAGGACCAAGTTTGTATGTATTATATTACAATAGTTATGTAATTAATAGTTATGTATTGTATAAAAATGAACATGATTAAGGAAGTACCATGAAAAATAGTGGAGTTAAACTTTTGGATTAAGTGATGCATGTTTCTAGTACTAAGAACAAAAATCCAATTTATGAAAATGTGGGGTAGATGTAGATCCACTTCTTGATGAGATAAAATTAGCTCTGCTCAAGAACATGTGGTAGGTGTAGATCCTTTCTCTCCAGGAACTGATGGAAAGGTCCTCCAGAAGTGCTGGATATGACCCTTCCTACTACAGCCTCTACATTTTACTAGATCCCATAAACACTGGGGTTTTATATGTCCCAACTTCCCACACTAGAGATATATAAAGTAGATTTTAGTATGATCTATTTGATTTCTTCTACCCCCATGAGAACCCTGAAAGTGAATATTTCATATTGTAGAAGAAACAATGAAAAATCTAGGTTTCAAACCTCCCTAGTTTCCACCATCATCTTCCCTCAGATTCCTCTCATTAATAAGGGCTTGGTTGACTATCTCAGAAATAGCATCTACCTGAAAGAAATTGACCTACTATTGAATGTGTATACGAGTCCATCCCCAAATCACCTCGTAGTCATTAGATCATCACTAGATAGAGTAGGATTGAAATGCTACAACTCAATGAAATGAGCAGAATATTCCATTATCGATATGACTCCTTACTGGAGATTCATTAATTCTCTAGCTTGGCCAGCCCTCAGATTTTGTGGAAATATGTAGACATAAAATATCACATGGAATTATTCCTATACCATATCCCATTGTCGATCTTCCTAGGTAATAACATCCCACCCCTTATTGGAAGAATCACATAGCATATAAAAAGGGAGCTTGACTGTACACTTTGAAGGTATCTTCAGATGCTCGAATATTAAAATCATGGCATCTAACCATGACTCTACAGCATGAGTTCTGTTATCCCCTCAAAATGATGGAGTATTATACCTCTGAAACTCCTGAGTAAACTCTTCTATAGTCACGACATGTCAAGAAACACCTTGTGTAGATTGTATCACATGGTAGAATCCCTCATGAAACTAGGCATTGATGCCTATATCAAGATTTGTAGAATTTTACATAGGTTTCACTGTAGGAGGAATTACATGCGGCTTAGATACCACCACCTTAGGTTCATGTTGTTCAATACCTTTTAGGTGTATGACTCAAGGTTTTTATGGTGTAATGATTCTATAATTCTAAATTCATTCCTTATAATAGAAGTTAAATGTTGAAAAAATGTCATATAGATAGTTAGGACAAGCACACAACCTTCCTATAAAAATATCACACCTCTTGGCCTACTTATAAAATCTTGTTCTGGGTGGTAAAGGAAAATATATCATGTTATAATAACATAAGAGACACTCCCATCTACCCACTACTAAGGTAGGGTTGAAGTCTGGGTCTCATATCAAATAGTTTTGGTTCCAGTATATAGAGTTTCAATTGAAAGTTATAGAGGAAAACCCATTAATTTGAAATTGATATCCCCATTTAGTGGTAACTATTTTAATTTAAAATTTTTAATTCTATTGTGTTCATAATTTATTTTCTGTAATACATATATCACAGTCCAGATCCAGTAGGTCCAGATCACAAATTATGATATAATTGGCTAATGAAGTTGTCATCACCAATATATGTTGGAATAAACCATTTATATTGATTTTGGAACTTCAATTAATCAAATCATAGCCTCCCTGGAATAAATGTCAACACATTTCAATATATAATAATCAAGGCACCAACTACATGAAAAAATAAAATGCACGCAGAAAGTAAACATGGAATTAAAAAATGAATGACATATTAGTCATGAAGTGCCTATAATGATTCATGTAATGAGAACCCTCATTTTATCTATCCAAAGTAAACAAAATATCATTTTAATAAAACTAGTAGTAATATCATCACAAAATATGTGATTCACCTAATAGTGATGTCATATCAACTATAAATGGTGAAAAGTCCAAATAGCCATAACTCATCCTAGGTAATTTGGGTTTCCCCTATATGTGGGTTAGCTACTCCAAAGAACAAGGTCATTACCAAATTCCATAAGCTCCTAATATACTTTCTAATAACTCAAATGTAATACAAAATGAAAAAATAAGGCTCTAATACCACTTTGTAACATCTCGACCCGACATCCACTCAATCGGGGCCCTAAGTTGGTGGGTCACATGGCCTCAAGAATGCCTCTCCATACAATAGACACATGTGACTAGAAGTGAGGATATAAGGTGGTATAATGGGGAGACTATACCCTCATATTATAGTGGTATAGTGGATATTATAAAAAAGCATACAACAACAAAAAAAATTTATAAATAGACACTATAACAACCGGACTAGTAACCCATCATAGAAGAAGCATGATATAACAAAATTACATAGTGGAAACATATATGATAAAATATAGAATTGAAAATATCCACGAATCTATACTAATATCAAAAAACAAAAGGGTTGAGTCATTTACATGATAATGTCATGGCATGATAATATATAAAAAGGGGAAATACGGGACAAACATATACAACATGATGTACAAAAATAAAAAAGTACAAAAGAATTCTACACTAGAATCTAAAAAATATTCTTGGTCCTCTTCTCCCATGCTCCATACTATAATCTTAAAAAAATCAACAATCTATACAAGGGATCCTTCCCTTATCCATACCTGCAAACAAGTAATCCACTCAGGTGCCAATGGCGACCTGAGTAAAGTGTGAGAAAAAAATCTCTAGTAGGCCACCACCAATGGTGTCAAGAAATAAACCATCATGTGCATGTAGATAATAATTGTGAATTTAAAGAGAATAATAAACAAATATTTTTGGCATCCACACACTTAAATCTACCCATAACAGGTGTAGATCTAAGAAACTGAGAGAAGAGGAGAAGTAGATCTAAGTAGATCTAAGAAACCACATAAGAACAATCACATACCTCAAGAATCCGGCTTCGATTCATCAAGAGAAGCCTTCGGATCACCTCCGGAACGATGGGAGAACCCTCTTTGACCTTAGGAGAATCAAAATCCCATGTTAGGGACACTTAAGATCTTAAAAAAGGCACTTAGAGGAAAAAATGTGTGAGATCCACATTTATAGGATCTCATTTAAGTGGTCGCACGGTTAGTTCGCACGGTTTGACAAACCGTGTGCTAACCGTGCATTAGCTACTGCCTCGGCCACCCTTCTCGCACGGTTTGGCTACACGGTTAGACAAACTGTGCGCTGCCCATGCGGAATCTACTGCCTCCAAGACCAGCTCCACACGGTTTAGAAAAACCGTGTGCAGCCCGTGCGACTTCCCCTTTTGCCTTAAAACATTATTTCAAGTTCTCCCGACTCTCCCATACGTCACCCTTAACTTTATAACCAAAAAAACATCAAGAAAGAGTTACATACCATAAACTGGGGGTACTAAATTCTCCCCACCATTGGTCTTTCCGTCCTCGGAAAGTAGAAAACCTTCACCCAACTGAAAGAGTTTTGGCCACTGCTCTTTCATTTCCTTCTCACATTCCCAAGTCTCTTCCTAAATCTGACCATGCTGCCATAAAACCCGCACTAAACCGATGCTTTTTCTATTCAAGAGTTTCTCTTACCTATCCACAATCCGTACCAGGATATGTATCAATGAAGCATCCGGCTCTAGGTCAACATGATCCCATTTGATCACATGGTCAGGATCAGGCTGATACTTTTTCAACTAAGATACATGGAACACATTATGCACCGAACTAAACCGTGGTGGTAATGCCAACCAATATTCCACTTATCCAACCCGTTCCGGTATCTCAAAAGGGCCAATGTATTTAGAAGATAACTTGCCCTACTTCCCAAAACGACGATGTCCAAGTCTTGGAGAGATCCTCAAGAAGACATGATCACCCACAACGAACTAAAACGGTCTTCAGTGGTGATCTGCATAAGATTTATGACGACTCTGATCCATCTCCATCCTCTTCCTAATTAGCTGGATCTTATCTATTATCTATTGGACAAGGCTTGTCCCGACTAGTGAAGTTTCACCCATTTCCACCCAGTATAGTGGAGAACGACAAGGAAACCCATACAATGCTTCAAACGGAGCCATGCGTATCGAGGCTTGATAGCTGTTATTGTATGAGAACTCCACTAAGGGTATATGATCCTCCCATGAGCCACCAAAATCCATTACACAAGCCCACAACATGTCTTCCAATGTTTGTATGGTCCGCTCGGATTTCCCATCCATCTGAGGATGATACACCATGCTCATTGTCAATTGAGTTCTAAGGGCTTGCTGTAATGATTTCTTGAAACGAGATGTGAACCTCGGATCTCTATCTGAGACTATAGACACTGGTACACCATGCCTCTTTACCACTTATTGGATATATATTTTTGAAAGATCTTACACCGTATGGGTTTCGCGAATAGGGATGAAATGGGCTGACTTGGTTAGACGATCAACTATCACCCAAATGGCATCATGTTTCTGGACCTTTCTTGGAAGACCTGTAACAAAGTCCATTGATATCTGATCTCATTTCCAAACTGAGATAGGTAAATATTGTAACATACCATCTGGTCTCTGATGCTCTTCTTTAACCTTTTGACAAGTTAAGCACCGCGAGATGAACTCGACCACTTTCCTTTTCATTCCGCTCCACCAAAACTGCACCTTCAACGCCTTATACATCTTTTGTGTACCAGGGTCTACATCCCATCTTGAATGGTGGTAAGCATGAAGGAGTTCTTCCTGAAAAACCATAGGTACAGCCATTTGATCTCTGAAACACAAAACTGAACCCCCATCAGGTTTCAAACCATCAATGGTCTCCTCACCATTGAGTTTTGTACTTACAAACAGACATTCTGCATCGGATGTTTGTGCTTCTTTGATCGTCTTTAATAAATCAAGAACAAGCGTAGATGAATAGAAAACTACAATATCACCTCGATTTTCATATTCAACATGCATGTCGGCTAAGACCAACATCAACTGCCATTTATCTAAAGCTACTTTCACTAACTGAGCATATGAATTTATACTTAATTCATCTGCCACTGAATTCCCTTTTCCAAGTGTGTACATAAAGTCAAAGTCAAACATCCAGAGATACTCCATCCACCTCCTTTTCCTTAGATTCAAACCTCATATATAAAAAGTGTTTCAAGATTTTGTGATCCGTAAACATAGTAAATTTCTCACCCAAGAGATAATGTCTCCATGTTTTCAAAGCATGGACGAATGTAGCTAACTCTATATCATGTGTTGGGTAATTTTTCTCATGCACCATCAACTACCTTGAGCCATAAGAAACCACATAGTATCCTTGCATGAGAACACAACCCAAACCTATTCCCGAAGCATCACAATATACCACATACCCCTATCCAGATTCAGGAAAGATCAAGATGGGTGCCGATGTAAGACGAACCTTCAGTTCCTGGAAAGACTTCTGACATTCTTTTGTCCATTATAATGGAGCATTCTTCTTTGTCAAATCTTTCATTAGTGATGCTCGTCATGAGAAATCATGCACAAAGAGTTATTAGTAACCAGCTAGACCAAGAAATCTGTATATCTCGAACACATTATTTGGTGGTTTCCAAGAGATAACGACATCTATCTTTTCAGGATCAACTAAAACACCTTTCTCGGAAATGACATGACCAAGGAAACGTACTTCCTGTATCCAAAAATCACACTTTGATAATTTGTCATGAAAACGATGATCTCTAAAGATTTGTAACACTATTTCTAGGTGCTCCTCATGATCAACCCTTGTCTTTGAATACACCAAGATATCATCCACAAACACCACAACAAAAGAATCCAGATATTTCTGAAATAACCGATTCATCAAATCCATGAAGACCGCTGGTGCATTTGTTAGACCAAAAGGCATGACTACATATTCGTAGTGGCCATATCTACTTCTAAAAGTTGTCTTTGTAACATCCTCATTCCAAACTCGCAATTGGTGATATCCTTATCGCAATTAAATCTTGGAGAACCACTGAGATCCCCTCAATTGATCGAACATATCATCAATGTGTGGAAGTGGATATCTATTATTTATTGTAACTTGGTTAAGCTTGCGATAATCAACACATAGCTGAAGAGTTCCATCTACCTTCTTCACAAACAACACTAGTGCTGCCCATGGAGAAGTACTTGGTCGAATGAAACCCTTGCTTTCCAGTTCCTCTAACTGAACTTTCAATTCTCATAACTCTGTTGGTGCCATCCTATAAGACCCAAGGGATATAGGACTGGTCCCTGGAAGGAGATCAATCGTAAAATCTACTTCCCTCAAAGGTGGTAACCCTGAGAAGTTATTGGGAAATATATCTCGAAAATGATCCACAACAGCTATAAAACTATTTTCCTCAATATCTTCCATTGATGCTAAAGTCAACACTAGTAGTTGGTAAGATATTATTCTCACCATTGGTTCTAACAAGCTCTTTGCATCTTTCTTTACAATCCTCTCTCCTCTGAAGATATGGTTGATGTCGTCCTCAGTCGTGAGACTAAATATTCTCCTATAACAGTCGATGTGAGCCTTAAACATTTTCAACCAACCCATACCCAGGATTACGTCATAGACATCCATGTCTAACATCGAGAAGTCCCATTTTAACTCAGATCCATCAACAGTTATAGCACACGCTCTACACATAAAGGCTTGACGTTCTCTTTCACCAAGAGGAGTTTTTAGTTTCAAAATAGAATACATCATTTCCAGTTTTAAACATTGCAGATCAACAGCACAAGAAGAAATGAAGGAATGTGATGCACCAGTATCAAAGAGAACTTGCACAATGGTAGAATTTAAAGGAATTGTACCTATCACCATAGATGGTCCATCCTGATCGTCGACCATCATCTGCTCAGCTCCATAAAATTGAATCGTCATTGCACTATTATCCTTGTTTCCTTGCTGAGATTTCCCTGGTTGAGGATTCATGGTATTTCGAGAATCACCATGGCTTGCTCTGTTATGTTGATGAGACTGATTCTGCTATCCACATCTTGTCGAGGCATATGATGCTTGCGACGCCCGAGGAGTGTCACATGTCCCCGACCTTGGTGAATTCCTACAATAGAGTTGTAGATGCCCCATATGCTTGCAATTGTGACATGCTCTAGGTTGCGCCATACAATCTCGCCTTTTGTGGTCAAGCGAATCACATTAAAAACAACTTGTTTTGCTCTGGGTTCATGGAGGAAGGTTCACTGATCCCGTCATCTGGTTCTAATTTGCACTCACACTGTGGAAATAGGTATCCCTTTTCCTCTTGTTCCCAATGGTTGAGTTCCCACCATTTCCCATAGCTATCATCATTCCTCCTCCTATAGATCATAAGATATCACATTCAGCAACAGTCGCTCTCTTCACCATCTCTATATAATCTGTAATACAGATCACCACAATCTTCGATTGAATCTCATGCCTTAGCCCTGATTTGAAGATGTGTGCCTTCAACGATGCACTTGCTGAAACCTCTGGTGCAAAATAGACTATATTCATGAATTTAGATGCATAATCTTTGATAGAGAGACTTCATTGTTTCAGGCTGAAAAAATTCATCGTTTTCTGGATCTTGAATGTGTGAGGATAAAATTGTTTGTTGAACAATTCTTCAAAATCCTCCCATGTAAGGCCTTCATCCAATTTCGAAAGAACCTCTAAATCCCACCACCAACGTGAAAGATCCTTGAGCATATACGTCGCCAACTTTACTTTCAACTCTACTGGTGTGTCGATGAAATCGAAGATATGATTCATCCTACTTTACCACACCTCTACCTTCGTAGGTTCAGTATCACCCCAAAAGCTCGGTGGATTTTGCTTCATGAACTGAATGTTATGATCCACATGCCTTGGTTCATTCCTCTCGTTCCCCATATCCATAGCATGAAAATCATGGATAATACTCGGAACTAGCTCTTGGTTCACACGTGGTTCTAGTGCAACCACATTTTCTGCAGCTTCTTCAGGTTGGTTTCGACGATGCCTACCGGGTGCCATTTCTAAACCAACAACAAACTCCATCAATCTAACCCTCTAGTAACCGATGGTTTTTCATTCAAATTCTATCACATCATCTATCACAACATTGTTTTTCCAAGAACAACCATTTTCCATATTTTACCATTTTTGAAAACAGTCAACATACTTTTTGAAAATCAACCCATTTTCAAAATACACCAAATACCCTGTTTTCAAAGTCTTTCACTTGAAAACAATTTCTACATTTTTCAAAAATTGGAACCATGAACAAAATATTTACTCATTCCTCACAATGAGATATGCAATTTTAGTGGGATGTTATTCCTCTACAATACATGTCATGCTCCTATCATTGGCTAAACCCATCACAATGAGATTTCCAACATTCTATAAGTGTATCCAAAACACTTATGTACCCAACACCCTGGTAACATGAAGTTCAGCATAAACGGGTTAGCTATGTCATTTTATGCTATACATTTCATGTTCTGACAATCCTACTCCTGTCTAAGATTTCGACCCAAGGAATAGACAAGAATGAATTTCAACTCCAAGACCAAGAACATCAATGACCACTTGTTAGGAGAGGACCGAACAAGTTGATACCATTTGTAATGACCTGCCAATTCTCATTGGATTGAGATTACAACGAGTCATTACTAGGCCTTAAGAGACATCCCCAAGACACCAAAGGCTAACAATAAATGTCGAAGGGTTTTAAATATAAGTTGGGGGATGATTTACTCTTTAGAAATAAACTAACCAAAACATCACTAAAAACTACTATATGATGCATGTTAATGAAAAAACCAACTCGTGCATTACCAAAAGAGAACTACACTATTCCACAAACCAATACATAACCAACACAACATTAGAGTACCAAGAAGAAGACTAAACGAAAGACCCAACACAATACAAGACTCACTCCATGACTCCACACCGAGCTCCATGCACCAAGCACCACCACATCTCCCACGCATCACCACGAACCACTAGCAATAAGATACTTTACCTTTACCTGTGTCTCGGAATACATCATCTACAAAAGCACCAACGTGCCAAAGCAGGGGTGAGTATAAAACTCAGTAGGTTTTCCCCAAATGACTTCCCTACTCACACCACTAGGATAGAAGAGTTAACAACAATTATATAAAAACAGTTTATATAAAACATTTTATCAAAAGTAGTTTATAACTAAATATAAACAAGTTTCGAAAACCATATATAACAAAAGTAATTCCAAGATCAATTGAAACCAGTTTTCCAACAAGTCATTTTTTTCAGAAAAATAACCAATCAAGCTTTAGAACCATTTCACAAAACATTCCTTTTTGGCATACCCAACCATTTCCACAAACCCATGAAACCAACCATGCACGCTACCTGTAAGAGGGGAGAATCCGAAACCCTTATCCATCCCAACCATGATGAGGGAGACTCCTCACCCTTATCCACCCCTAATGCAATATGAATGTTTGACGGGGGAGAGCCCTAACCATTATCCATCCCAACGCTGATGGGGGAGACTCCTAACCCTTATCCTTCCCGAATGTAATATGAATGTTTGACAGGGGAGAGCCCTAACCCTTATCCATCCCAACACTAATGGGGGAGACTCATAACCCTTATCCATCCCACATGCCCGTGAACACACACAACCATCATGTCAAAAACCAAGTGTGTTCAACCAATTCAACCCATTCCAATGCTTAATCACTTCAATGAAACACCCTTTTATTGAAAAACCAATTTTCATCAAACCATCTACAATTTCAGCAAATCCATAATTTAAAATCAACTTTTTAAAGTCAATAAGACAATTAACTTTTCACAATAATTCACCAATATTTCCCAATCTCATCAAAACCATAAATTATCACTAAAGAAGATTTATTCTATGCTTTTCACATTCAAATCCATTCAAATAAACCAATTTGAAGCTAAGACAATGAATTATAGCAAGAGGAGTTGAGAGTGAAGCCTCCTACCTCAATGGTTTTGACGAAAACCCTAACAAACAGAGAACACACAAGAAAACCCAGTCGATTCACCAATGATCCTCCTTAGATCTCTTCTCCTAACACAACCAAGACCAAATATCATCATGTTTGGCATCCACACACTTAGATCTACCCATAACGGGCATAGATCTAAGAAACTGAGAGAATAGTAGAAGTAGATCTAAGTAGATCTGAGAAACCACAAAGGAACGATCACATACTTCAAGAATCTAGCTTTGATTTGTCAAGAGAAGCCTTCGGATCGCCTCCTGAACGATGGGAGAAACCTCTTTGACCATAGGAGAACCAAAATCCTGATTTAGGGTCGCTTAGGAGCTTAAACGAGGAACTTAAAGGAAAAAATTCCTGAGATCCACCTTTATAGGATCTCGTTTAAGTGGTGGCACGGTTAGTTCGCACAGTTTGACAAACCGTGCGCTAACCGTGTGTTAACTACTGCCTCGACCACCCTTCTCGCATGGTTTGGCCGCACGGTTAGACAAACCGTGCACCGCCCATGCGGAAGCTACTGCCTCCAAGACCAGCTACGCACGGTTTGGCTGCTCAGTTTAGAAAAACCATGTGCAGCCCGTGTGACTTCCCCTTTTGCCCCAAAACATCATTCCAAGTTTTCCCGACTCTCCCATACGTCACCCTTAACTTTATAACCAAAAATAAATCAATAAATAGTTACATACCAGAAAAAGTGGGTACTAAATTCTCCCCACCATCGGTCTTTCCGTCCTCGGAAAGTAGAAAACCTTCACCCAACTGAAAGAGTTCTGGCGACTCCTCTTTCATTTCCTTCTCACATTCCCAAGTATCTTCTTGAATCTGACCATGCTTCCATAAAACTCGCACTAGACCGATGATTTGTCCACACAATAGTTTCTCTTGCCTATCCACAATCCATACTGGGATATGTATCAACGAAGCATCCGGATCGAGGTCGACGTGATCCCATCTGATCACATGGTCAGGATCAGGCTGATACCTTTTCAACTGAGATGCA
This sequence comes from Viscum album, assembly GCA_963277665.1. Classification (NCBI taxonomy): domain Eukaryota; kingdom Viridiplantae; phylum Streptophyta; class Magnoliopsida; order Santalales; family Viscaceae; genus Viscum; species Viscum album. The sequence continues at coordinate 621,904,468 of OY728157.1, forward strand.
TGGAACACATTATGCACCGAACTAAACTATGGTGGTAATGTCAACCGATATTCCACCTCTCTAACATATTATAGTATCTTAAAAGGGCCAATGTATCTAAGAGATAACTTGCTCTGCTTGCCGAAACGACAATGTCCAAGTCTTGGAGAGATCCTCAAGAAGACATGATCACCCACAACAAATGAAAATGTTCTTTGAAGGTGATCTGCATAAGATTTCTGAAGAATCTGAGCTATCTCCATCCTCTTCCTAATCAACTACATCTTCTCTATTGTCTCTTGGACAAGTCTTGGCCCGACTAGTGAAGTTTCACCCATTTCCATCCAGCATAGTGAAGAAAGACAAGGACGCCCATACAATGCTTCAAACGGAGCCATGCGTATCGAGGCTTGATAGATGTTATTTTATGAGAACTCCACTAAGGGTATATGATCCTCCCATGAGCCACCAAAATCCATTACACAAGCCCACAACATGTCTTCTAATATTTTTATCATCCGCTTGGATTGCCCATCTGTCTGAGGTTGATACGTCGTGCTCAAAATAAACTGAGTTCCAAGGGCTTGCTGAAATAATTTCCAGAAATGAGATGTGAACCTCATATCTCTATCTGAGACTATAGACACTGCTCCACCGTATGGGTTTTGCGAATAGGGATGAAATGGGTTGGCTTGGATAGACGATCCAATATCACCTAAATGGCATCGTGTTTCCAGACCGTTCTTGGAAGACCTGTAACAAAATCCATTGCTATCTGATCCGATTTCCACACTAGGATAGGTAAATATTCTAACATACCAGCTGGTTTCTGATGCCCTATTTAACCCGCTGACAAGTTAATCACCATGAGACAAACTTGGCCACTTTCCCTTTCATGTCTCTCCACCAAAATTGTGCCTTCAATGCCTTATAAATCTTCTGTGTACCTAGGTGTACAACCCATCTTGAATGGTGGTAAGCATGAAGGAGTTGTTCCTAATAAACTATGGGTACAACCATACAATCTCTGAAACACAAAACTGAACCACCATCAAGTTTCCATCCATCAATGGTCTCCCCACCAATGAATTTTTAACTTACAACCATACATTCTGCATCAGATGTTTGTGCTTCTTTGATCGTCTTTACTAAATCAGGAACTATCATAGCTGAAAATAAAAGTGCAACATCACCTCGTATTTCATATTCCACATGCATGTCGGCTAAGACTGACATCAATTTCCATTCATTTGAAGCTACTTTCGCTAACTCAGCGTATGACTTTTTACTCAATGCATCCGCCAATGAATTCCCTTTTCCTGGTGTGTACAACAAGTCAGAGTCAAACATCTGATGATACTCAATCCACCTCAATTTCCATAGATTCCAATGTCGCTATGAGAAAAAGTGTATCAAGATTTTTTGATCCGTAAATATAGTAAATTTCTCACGAAATAGATAATGTATCCATGTTTTCAAAGCATATATGACTGCATCTAAATCTATATCATGTGTTGGGTAATTTTTCTCATGCACCCTTAACTTCCTTGAGCCATAAGCAACCACATGGTCTCCTTGCATGAGAACACAACCCAACCCTATTCCCGAAGCATCACAATATACCACATACCCCTGTCCTGATTCAGGAAAGATCAATATGGGTGCCGACGTAAGATGAACCTTCAGTTCCTGGAAAGACTTCTGACATTCTTCTATCCATTGGAATGGAGCATTATTCTTTGTCAGAGCTGTCATTGGTGACGCTAGTCATGAGAAATCACGCACAAAGTGTCGGAAGTGACCTTCTAGACCAAGAAATCTACGTATCTCAAACACATTCTTCAGTGGTTTCCAAGAGATAACGGCTTCTATCTTTTCTGGATCAACTGAAACGCCTTTCTCGAAAATGACATGGCCAAGGAAACGTACTCCCTGTATCCAAAAATCACACTTTTGATAATTTGGCATACAAAAGATGATATCTCAAGATTTGTAACAATGTTTCCAAGTGCTCCTCATGATCAGCCCTAGTCTTTGAATACACCAAGATATCATCCACAAACACCACAACAAAAAAATCTAGATATCGCTGAAATATCTGATTCATCAATTCCATGAAGACCGATGGTGCATTAATTAGACCAAAAGGCATGACCACATATTCGTAGTGGCCATATCTACATCTTAAAGTTGTCTTTGGAATATACTCCTTCCAAACACGCAATTGGTGATATCCAAATCACAAGTCAATCTTGGAGAACCACTAAGATCCCCTTAATTGATCGAATAGATCATCAATGCATGGAAGTGGATATCTATTATTTATCGTAACTTGGTTAAGCTTAAAATAATCAACACGCATCCAAAGGCTTCCATATGCCTTCATCACAAACAACACTGGTGTTACCCATAGAGAAGTACTTGGTTGAATGAAACCCTTTCTTTCCAATTCCTCAAACTGCACTTTCAATTCCGGTAACTCTGTTCGTGCCATCTTATAAGATAGAAGGGAAATAGGACTGGTCCCTGGAGAGAGATCAATCATAAAATCCACTTCCCTTAAAGGTGGTAACCCTGAGAAGTTATTGGGAAAAACATTTGGAAATTGATCCACAACAGCTGGAAAAATATTTTCATCAATCTATTCCATTGATGCTAAAGTCAACGCAGCCAGTTGGTAAGGGATCGTTCGCACCATTGGTTCCAACAAGCTCTTTGCATATTTCTTTACCATCCTCTCTCCTCTGAAGAGATGGTTGATGTCTTCCCAAGTCGTGAAACTAATCGTTCTCCTATAAAAGTTTATGTGAGCCTTAACCATTTTCAACCAAACCATACCCAGGATTACGTCATAGAAATCCATGTCCAACATCGAGAAGTCCCATTTTAACTCAGCTCCATCAACAGTTATAGCACATGCTCTACACATAAAGGCTTGATGTTCTCTTTCACCAAGAGGAGTTTTTTGTTTCAAAACAGAAGGAATCATTTCCAGTTTTAAACATAGCAGATCAACAGCCTGAGAAGCAATGATGGAATGTGATGCACCAGTATCAAAGAGAACTTTCACAAGGTTAGAATTCAAAATAATTGTACCTCTCACCGTAGATGGTCCAGCCTGATCATCGACCATCATCTTCTCAACTCTATACAATTTCTTCATCGCTATAGTGTTCTCCTTATTGCCTTGCTGAGATTTCCCTTGTTGAGGATTCATGGTATTTTGAGAATCACCATAGCTAGCTCTGTTATGCTGACGACACTGATTCTGTTGTCCACATCCTATCAAGGCATATGATTCTTGAAACGCCTGAGGAGTGTCACACGCCCCCGACCATGGTTCATTCCTAAAATAGCGATGCAGATGCCCCATATGCTTGCAATTGTGACACACTCTAGGTTGTGTCGTACAATCTCGCCTTCTTTGGTCAAGCGAACCACAATGAAAACAACATGCTTTGCTCTGGGGTCATGGAGGAAGGTTCACTGATCCCACCGTCTGGTTCTGATTTGCATTCACACTGTGGAAATAGGTATCCCTTTTCCTCTTGTTCCCAACGGTTGAGTTCCCACCATTTCCTGTAGGTATCATCATTCCTCCTCATATAGATCTTGAGATATCACATTCAGCAATAATCGCTCTATTTACTATCTCTGTATAATCCGTAATATAGAGCACCGTAATCTTTGATCGAATCTCCAACCTTAGCCCCGATTTGAAGATTCGTGCCTTAAATGACGCAATTGCCGCAACCTCTGGTGCAAAACAGACTAAATTCTTGAATTTAGCCGCATACTCTGTGACAGAGAGACTCTCTTGTTTCAGGCTGAAGAATTCCATCATTTTATGTATCTTGAAATTGTGAGGATATAATTTTTTGTTGAACAATTCTTCAAAATCCTCCCATGTAAGGCCTTGATCTAATTTAGCATGCACCGCTAAATCCCACCATTGACGTGCAAGATCCTCGAGCATATACATCGCCAACTTTACTTTCAACTCTACTGGTGTGTCGATGAAATCAAAGATATGATTCATCCTACTTTGCCACACCTCTTCCTTCTCAGGTTCAGCATCACCCCAAAAGCTTGGTGGATTTTTCTTTATGAACTGGATGGTATGATCCACATGCCTTGGTTCATTCCTCCGGTTCCCCATATCCGCAGCATGAAAATCCTGGACAATACTCTGAACCAGCTCTTGGTTTACATGTGGCTCTGGTGCAACCACATTTTCCACAGCTTCTTCGGATTGGTTTCGATAACGCCTACCGAGTTCCATTTCTAAACCAACAACAAACTCCGTCAATATCACTCTCTAGAAACTGATGGCTTAATATTCAAATTCTATCACATCATCTATCACAAATTTTTTTTCCAAAAACAAAATTTTTCCAAGTTCAATTATTTTTTAAAACATTTAACATAATTTTTTAAAATCAACCCATTTTCAAAATACACCAAATACCCTGTTTTCAAAGTCTTTCACTTGAAAACAATTTCTACATTTTTCAAAAATTGGAACCATGCACAAAATCCTTACTCATTCCTCACAATGAGATATGCAATCCTAGTGGTAATTCATTCCTCTACAATGCATGTCATGCTCCTCTCATTGGCTAAACCCATTATATTGAGATTTTCAACATTCAATAAGTATATCCAAAACAATTATGTACCCAACACCCTGGTAACTTGAATTTCAACATAAACGGGTTAGATATGTCCTTTTATGCTATACATTTCAAGTTCCAACAATCCTACTCCTGCCTATGATTTCGACCCAAAGAATAGACAAGAATGAATTTCAACTCCAAGACTAGGAACATCAATGACCACTTGTTAGGAAAGGACCGAACAAGCTGATACCATTTGTAATGACCCACCAATTCTCATTGGATTGAGAGTACAACGAGTCATTAATAGGCCTTAAGTGACATCCACAAGAGGCCAAAGGATAGCAATAAATTCCAAAGGGTTTAAAATATAAGTTGGGGGATGATTTACCCTTTATAAATAAACCAACCAAAACAACACTAACAACCACTATATGATTCATGTTAATGAAACAACCAACTCATGAATTACCAAAAGATAACTACACTATTCCACAAACAAGTACATAACCAACACAACATCAGAGTACCACGAAGAAGACTAAACAAAAGACCCAACACAAGCCAAGACTCACTCCACAGCTCCACACCGAGATCCATGCACCAAGCACCACCACATCTCCCAAGCATCACCATGAACCACTAGCAATAAGATTCTTTTACCTTTACCTGTGTCTTGGAATACGACATTTGTAAAAGCACCAACATGCCAAAGCTGAGGGGAGTATAAAACTTAGTAGGTTTTCCCCAATGAATTCCCTACTCACACCACTGTGATAGAAGAGTTAGCAACAATTATATAAAAATAGTTTGTATAAAACATTTTCACAAAATAAGTTTATAACTAAATATAAACAAGTTTCCAAAACCCTACATAACCAAAGGAATTCCAAGAGCAATTCAAACCAGTTTTCTAACAAGTCATTTTTCCAGAAAAATAACCAATCAATCTTTAGAACCATTTCACAAAATATTCCTTTTTGGCATACCCAACCATTTATACAAACCAATGTAACCAACCATGCATGATACCTAGAAGAGGGGAGAAGCCCTAACCCTTATCCATCCAAACCATGATGGGGGAGAATCCTAACCCTTATCCATTCTAAATGCAATATGAATGTTTGGTGGGGGAGAGCCCTAACCCTTATCCATCCCAACACTGATGGGGGAGACTCCTAACCCTTATCTGTCCCGAATTCAATATGAATGTTTGATGGGGGAGATCCCTAACCCTTATCCATCCCAACACTGATGGGGGAGACTCCTAACCCTTATCCATCCCACATGCCAGTGAACACACACAACCATCATGTCAAAAACCAATTTTTTTCAACCAATTCATCCCATTCTAATGCTTAACCATTTCAATAAAACACCCTTTTTATTGAAAACCCAATTTTCATCAAACCATCTACAATTCCATCAAATCCATAATTTAAAATCAACATTTTAAATTCAACAATCCAAATCACTTTGCACAACAATTCACCAAGATTTCACAATCTCATCAAAACCATAAATCATCAATAAATAAGATTTATTCTATGATTTTCACATTCAAATCCATTAAAATAAACCAATTTGAATCTAATACAATTAATTCTAGCAAGAGGAGTTGAGAGTGAATCCTCCTACCTCAATGGTTTTGACGAAAACCCTAACAAACGGAGAACGCAGAAGAAAACCCGGTCGATTCACCAAGGATCCTCCTTAGATATCTTCTCCTAACACAACCAGGACCAAATCTCATCATGTTTGGCATCCACACACTTAGATCTACCCATAACGAGCATAGATCTATGAATCCAAGATAAGAGGAGAAGTAGATCTAATTAGATCTGAGAAACCACACAAGAACGATCACATACCTCAAGAATCTGGATTCAATTCGTCAAGAGAAGCCTTCGGATCACCTCCAGAATTATGGGAGAACCCTCTTTGACCTTAGGAGAACCAAAATACCGAGTTAGGGCCGCTTAAGATCTTAAACGAGGCACTTAGAGTCAAAAACGCATGAGATCCACCTTTATAGGATCTCGGTTAAGTGGTCGCACAATTTGACAAATTGTACGCTAACCATGCATTACCTACTTCCTCGTCCAGCCTTCTCGCACGGTTTGGACACATGGTTATACAAATCTTGCGCTGCCCATGAGGAAGCTACTACCTCCAAGACCAGCTACGCACGGTTTGGCCGCACGGTTTAGACAAACTGTGACCAGCCTATGCGACTTCCCCTTTTGCCTCAAAACATCATTCCAAGTTCTCCCGACTCTCCCATACGTCACCCTTAACTTTATAACAAAAAAACATCAAGAAAGGGTTACATAACAGAAACCAGGGGTACTACATTCTCCCCACCATTGGTCTTTCTATCCTCGGAAATTAGAAAACCTTCAACCAATAGAAAGAGTTCTGACAATTGCTCTTTCATTTCCTTCTCACGTTCCCAAGTCTCTTCTTTAATATGACCGTGCTGCCATAAAACCCACACTAGACCGATGATTTTTTCATTCAAGAGTTTCTCTTGTCTATCCACACTCCATACTGGGATATGTATTAACGAAGCATCCGACTCTAGGTCAACGTGATCCCATCTGATCACATGGTCAGGATCAGGCTGATACTTTTTCAACTGAGACACATGAAATACATTATGCACTGAACTAAACTGTGGAGGTAATGCCAACCGATATTCAACCTCTCCAACTCATTCCAGTATCTCAAAAGGGCCAATGTATCTATGAGATAACTTGTCCTTCTTCCCGAAAGGATGATGTCCAAGTCTTGGAGAGATCCTAAAGAAGATATGATCACCCACAATGAACGACAACGGTCTTCGACGGTGATCTGCATAAGATTTCTGATGACTATGATCCATCTCCAACCTCTTCCTAATCAACTATATCTTCTCTGTTATCCCTTGGACAAGGATTGTCCCGACTAGTGAAGTTTCACCCATTTCCACCCAGCATAGTGGAGAACGACTGGGACGCCCATACAATGCTTCAAACGGAGCCATGCGTATCGAGGCTTGATATATGTTATTGTATGAGAACTCCACTAAGGGTATATTCTCTTTCCATGAGCCACAAAAATCCATTACAGAAGCCCACAACATGTCTTCCAACATTTGTATCATCTACTCGGATTTCCCATCCGTCTGAGGATGATACGTCGTGCTCATAGTCAACTGAGTTCTGAGGGCCTGCTGTAATGATTTCCAAAAACGAGATGTGAACCTCAAATCTCTAAATGAGACTATATACACGGGTACACCCTACCTCTTTACCACTTCTCGGATATAGATTTTTGAAAGATCTTCCACCGTATGGGTTTCACGAATAAGGATGAAATGGGCCGACTTGGTTTGACGATCCACTATCACCCAAATGGCATCGTGTTTCCGGACCGTTCTTGGAAGTCCTGTAACAAAATCCATTGCTATCTGATCCTATTTCCACATTGGGATAGGTAAAGATTGTAACATACTAGCTGGTCTCTGATGCTCTACCTTAACCTGCTGACAAGTTAAGCACCACGAGATGAACTCGGCCACTTTCCTTTTCATGCCACTCCACCAAAACTGCGCCTTCAACGCCTTATACATCTTATATGTACCTGGGTGTATAGCCCATATTGAATGGTGGTAAGCATGAAGGAGTTGTTCCTGAAAAATAATATGTACAACCATCTGATCTCTGAAACACAAAACTAAACCCCCATCATGTTTCGTCCATCAATGGTCTCCCCACCATTGAATTTTGAACTTACAACCAGACATTCTGCATCAAATGTTTGTGCTTCTTTGATTGTCTTTACTAAACTAGGAACAAGCGTAGTTGAAAACAAAACTGCAACGTCACCTCAGTTTTCATATTCCACATGCAAGGCTGGTAAGACTGACATCAACTGCAATTCATCTGAAGCTACTTTCGCTAACTGAGCATATGAATTTCTACTCAATGCATCCACCACTGAATTCCCTTTTCCTGGTGTGTGCATCAAGTCAAAGTCAAACATCTGGAGATACTCCATCCACCTCCTTTGCCTCAGATTCAAATCGCGCTGTGAGGAAAAGTGTTTCAATCTTTTGTGATCCGTAAACATAGTAAATTTCTCACCAAAGAGATAATGTCTCCATGTTTTCAAATCATGGACGATTGCAGCTAACTCCATATCATGTTTTGGGTAATTTTTCTCATGCACCCTCAACTTCCTTGAGCCATAAGAAACCACATGGTCTTCTTGCATGATAACACAACCCAAACCTATTCCTTAAGAATCACAATATACCACATACCCCTGTCCTGATTTAGGAATGATCAATATGGGTGCCGATGGAAGACGAACCTTATGTTCTTGGAAAGACTTCTAAAATTCTTCTGTCCATTGGAATGGAGCATTCTTCTTTGTCAGAGTTGTCATTGGTGATGCTAGTCATGAGAAATCACACACAATGTTTCGGTAGTAACCATATAGACCAAGAAATCTGCGTATCTTGAACACATTCTTCAGTGGTTTCCAAGAGATAATGGCTTCTATATTTTCAGGATCAACTGAAGGGCCTTTCTTTGAAATGAAATGGACAAGGAAACGTACTTCATGTATCCAAAAATTATACTTTGAAAATTTGGCATACAAATAATGACCTCTCAAGATTTGTAACACTGTTTCCAGGTGCTCCTCATAATCATCCATTGTCTTTGAATACACCAAGATATCATCCACAAACACCACAACAAAAGAATCCAGATATCGCTGAAATATCTGATTCATCAAATCCATGAAGATTGTTGGTGCATTCGTTAGACTAAAAGGCGTGACTACATATTCGTAGTGGCCATATCTACTTCTGAAAGATGTCTTTTGAATATCCTCCTTCCAAACTCGCAATTGGTCTTATCCTGATTGCATATTAGTCTTAGAGAACCATTGATCTCCCATTAATTGATTGAACATATCATCAATGTGTGGAAGTGGATATATATTCTTTATCGTAACTTGGTTAAGCTTAAGATAATCAAAACACAGCTGAAGAGTTCCATCTTCCTTCTTCACAAACAACACTGGTGCTGCCCATGGAGAAATACTTGGTTGAATGAAACCCTTGCTTTCCAGTTCCTCTAACTACACTTTCCATTCCCGTAACTCTATTGGTGCCATCCTATAAGAAGGAAGGGAAATAGGATTGGTCCTTGGAAGGAGATCAATTGTAAACTCCACTTCCCTTAAAGGTGCTAACCTTGATAAGTTGTTGGGAAAGACATCTGAAAATTGATCCACAACAGCTAGAAAACTATTTTCCTCCATATCTTCCGTTAATGCTAAAGTCAGCTCTGCCAGTTGGTAAGAGATCGTTCCCACCATTGGTTCCAAAAAGCTTTGTGAACCTTTCTTTACCATCCTATCTCCTCTGAAGAGATGGTCGATGCCGTCCTTAGTCGTGAAACTAACCGTTCTCCTATAACAGTCAATGTGAGCCTTAAAAAATTTCAACCAATCCATACCCAGGATTATTTTTTATACATCCATGTCCAACATCAAAAAGTACCATTTAAACTCAACTCCATCAATAGTTATAGCACATACTCTACACATAAAGTCTTGATGTTCTCTTTCACCAAGAGGAGTTTTTAGTTTCAAAATAGAAGGTATTATTTCCAGTTTTAAACATAGCAGATCAACATCATGAGAAGAAATGAAGGAATTTGATGCACCAGTATCAAAGAGCACTTTCACAAGGGTAGAATTCAAAAGAATTGTACCTCTCACCATAGATGGTCCAACCTGATCATCTACCATCATCTTCTCAGCTCCATATAATTGCTTCGTCAATGCACTATTCTCCTTGTTTCCTTGCTGAGATTGCCCTGGTTGAGGATTCATGGTATTTCTAAAATCACCATAGATAACTCTGTTATGATGAGGAGACTGATTCTACTATCCACATCCTATTGAGTCATATGATTCTTGCGACGCCTAAGGAGTGTCACATGCCCCCGACCTCGGTGCATTCCTGCAATAGCGATGTAGATTCCCCATCTTCTTGAAATTGTGACACACTCTAGGTTGCGCCGTAAAATCTCACCTTTTGTGGTCAAGTGAACCACATTGAAAACAACCTGCTTTGCTCTGGGGTCGTGGAGTAAGGTTCACTGATCCCGCCGTCTGGTTCTGATTTGCACTCGCATCGTGGAAATAGGTATCCCTTTTCCTATTGTTCCCAATGGTTGAGTTCCCACTGTTTACCATAGGTATCATCATTCCTCCTCCTATAGATCATGAGATATCACGTCCGGCAACAGTCGCTATGTTCACCATCTCTGTATAATCCGTAATACATAGCATCGTAATCTTTGATCGAATCTCTTGCCTTAGCCTCGATTTGAAGATGTGTGCCTTCAACAATGCACTTGTCACAACCACTGGTGCAAAATGGACTAAATTCATGAATTTAGCTGGATACTCTGTGACATAGATACTCTCTTGTTTCAGGCTAAAGAAGTTCGTCATTTCTGGATCTTGAACGTGTGAGGATAGAATTTTTTGTTGAACAATTCTTCAAAGTCCTCCCATGTAAGGCCTTCATCCAATTTAGCATGCACCACTAAATCCCACCATTGACGCGCAAGATCCTCGAGCATATACATCGCCAACTTTACTTTCAACTCTATTGGTGTGTCGATGAAATCAAAGATACGATTCATCTTACTTAGCCACACCTCCGCCTTCTCAGGTTCAGCATCACCCCGAAAGCTCAATGGATTTTGCTTCATGAACTGGATGGTATGATCCACATGACTTGGTTCATTCCTCTGTTTCCCCATATTCTCAACATGAAAAGCCTAGACAATACTCTAAACCAGCTCTTGGTTCACACGTGGTTCTGGTGCAACCACAATTTCCGCAGCTTCTTCGGGTTGGTTTCGACGATGCCTACCAGGTGCCATTTCTAAACCAACAACAAACTCTGTCAATCTCACTCTCTAGAAATTGATGGCTTAGCATTCAAATTCTATCAGATCATCTATCACAACATTTTTTTTCCAAAAATAACCTTTTTCCATGTTCAACCATTTTTGAAAACATTCAACATACTTTTTGAAAATCAACCCATTTTCAAAATACACCAAATTCCCTGTTTTCAAAGTCTTTCACTTGAAATCAATTTCTGCATTTTTCAAAAATTGGCACCATGCACAAAATAAATACTCATTTTCCACAATTAGATATGAAATCCTAGTGGGAAGTCATTCCTCTACAATGCATGTCATGCTCCTCTCATTGGCTAAACCCATGACAATGAGATTTCCAACATTCTAAAAGTTTATCAAAAACACTTATGTACCCAACACCCTGGTAACTTGAAGTTCAGCATAAACAGGTTAGCTACATCCTTTTATGTTATACATTTCAAGTTCCGACAATCCTACTTTTGTCTAAGATTTCGACCCAAGGAACAGACAAGAATGAATTTCATCTCCAAGACCAAGAACATCAATGACCACTTGTTAGGCAAGGACCAAACAAGATGATACCATTTGTAATGACCCGCCAATTCTCATTGGATTGAGAGTACAACGAGTCATTACTAGGCCTTAAGCAACATCCCCAAGATGCCAAAGGCTGGAAATAAATGCCAAAGGGTTTCAAATATAAGTTCGGGGATGATTTACCCTTTAGAAATAAACCAACCAAAACATCACTAACAACCACTATATGATGCATGTTAATGAAACAACCAAATCATGCATTACCAAAAGATAACTACACTATTCCACAAACCAATACATAACCAACACAACATCAGAGGACCAAGCGGAAGACTAAAAAAATACCCAACACAAGCCAAGACTCACTCCACGACTCCACACCGAGCTCCATGCACCAAGCACCACCACATCTCCCAAGGATCACCACAAACCACTAGAAATAAGATGCTTTACTCTTACCTGTGTCTCAGAATACGACATCTTCAAAAGAACCAACGTGCCAAAGCAGGGGTGAGTATAAAACTCAGTAGGTTTTCCCCAATGACTTCCCTAATCATGCCACTAGGATAGAAGAGTTAGCAACAATTATATAAAAACATTTTATATAAAACATTTTATCAAAAGAAGTTTATAAATAAATATGAATAAGTTTCCAAAACCATACATAACCAAAGGCATTCCAAGAGCAATTGAAACTAGTTTTCCAAAAAGTCATTTTTCCAGAAAAATAACCTATCAAGCTTTAGAACCATTTCACACAACATTCATTTTTGGCATACCAAACCATTTCCACAAACCCATGCAACCAACCATGCATGCTACCTGGAAGAGGGGAGAATCCCTAACCCTTATCCATCCCAACCATGATGGGGGAGACTCCTAACCCTTATCTGTCACGAATGAAATATGAATGTTTGACAAGGGAGAGCCCTAACCCTTATCTATCCCAACACTAATGGGGGAGACTCCTAACCCTTATCTGTCTGACATTCCTGTGAACACACACAACCATCATGTCAAAAACCAAGTGTGTTCAACCAATTCAACCCATTCCAATGCTTAAACATTTCAATGAAACACCCTTTTTATTGAAAACCCAATTTTCATCAAATCATCTGATATTTCAGCAAATCCATAATTTAAAATCAACATTTTAAACTCATCAAGACAAATCACTTTGCACAACAATTCACCAAGATTTCACAATCTCATCAAAACCATAAATCATCACTAAAGAATATTTATTATTTTATTTTCGCATTAAAATCCATTCAAATAAACCTATTTGAATATAATCCAATCAATTATAGCAATTAGAGTTGATAGTGAAGCCCCCTGCCTCAAAGGTTTTGATGAAAACCCTAACAAATAGAGAACGCACAAGAAAACCTGGCCGATTCACCATGGATCCTCCTTAGATCTCTTCTCATAACACAAAAATGACCAAATCTCATCATGTTTGGCATCAACACACTTATATATACCTATAACAGACGTAGATCTAAGAAACCGAGGGAAGAGGAGAAGTAGATCTGAGTAGATCTAATAAACCACACATGAACGATCACATACCTTAATAATCCGGCTTTGATTCATCAATAGAAGCCTTCTGATCGCCTCTAGAATGATGGGAGAACCTTCTTTGACCTTAGGAGAACCTAAATCCCGAGTTAGGGCCAGTTAATAGCATAAATGAGGCACTTAGAGGCAAAAACGTGTGAGATACACCTTTATAGGACCTCATTTAAGTGGTCGCACGGTTAGTTCACACGTATTGAAAAACCGTGTGCTAACCGTGCATTAGCTACTGCCTCGGCCACCCTTCTCTCGTGGTTTGGATGCCTAGTTAGACCAATCGTGTTCCACCCATGCGGAAGCTACTGCCTCCAAGACTAGCTACTCACGGTTTGGCCACAGAGTTTAGACAAACCATGCGCTGCCCATGTGACTTCCCCTTTTGCCTCAAAACATCATTCCAAGTTCCACTAACTCTCCCATACGTCACCCTTAACTTGATAACCAAAAAAACATCAATAAAAAGTTACATAACAGAAACCGGGGGTACTACATGACTTCTCATAAAATATCATATTAATATTTGATGCAGATCAAAAGAAAAACGAAGAACGTACCAACACCCTAAAAATAAGGTAAATGTGATTGAACCAAAATAGTGAAATAGATGAGAAGATAAACTTAGAATGAAAGGAATATGATTCAAGATCATACTGATTTGGATTTTATTCTTCTAATAGAATTTGATTTGGAGTTCATATAGAGTAGTAATCCAAAAACCAAGGTAAGGATTGAGGGTGAGATCATGGGACATGTAGGGGTGCTCATCCGCTGGAAATGGGAGAAAGAAAGAGGGAGGTGAGGTATTAATTTCAATAATGGAAAAAATGTAATTTCACACACAAAAATGGGTGCACACATTTTTTCCAAACCATGCACAAATTGTGCTACCTCTACTGTCTAAGGAGGGACCCCGCATGGTTTTCCCAACCGTGTGAAAACTATACACATGGCATTGTCCCAAATCCTCTACAACCCACAAGAGCATGTTCCTGAGCTCGCACAGTTGTAGTAAAATCCTATGACCCTCTTCTCCCTTTTTAAGTTCCCCTCATGGTTATGGAGAATTAATTAAAATGATGTGGTTACTATGATACTCATGAATCAAACAACATGACCATTCACATTGATCATGATCAAAGTAGAGATCGATGAAGATTCAGAAAAGGTAGAAGAAGTTGATGTTGTTAGAGTTATACACTGTAGAATCAAATTCTATGTCACCATGCTTACATGGATATATAAAGAGAACTAAAAGTTGTGGATTTTGTGAAATAGGATGATCATTGTAATTTAAATATCATGTGAAGGAATCAATCCAAGTATATAGCCTAACATTTAGGAACATTTTGAATAATGTTTTTACTTAAAGTTTTCATGTTTTAAGGGATGAGTTTTTCAAGATCTTAGACTAGAAACACATGTGAAGATTCTATTAATTGAAAGATGGTATTTGAGGGAGTTTTAATATGAGAAACACTCAACACTACTTCCACTATTACACACACACACACACAGAGATATATATATATATATATTTCAAGTTGAAAAAAGGGGAGAGTGTTCGAATGTAACTATCACACATTTGGAATGTGTGAAAAAAGTGGGAAGAAAAAATAAAATACCAACTACAAATCTTGTGTATCAAATAAAAGAAGAAGGTGTCTTATTGGTATTCCAATTCATTGAATAAAATGAATAAGAGAATATATAATCTTATAAAAATAAAATTTCGATCACATCAAGGTCGATGTAACTAAGTGAGACAACCTACAGTCATCACTCATTGTGGAAGTTAATAAAATAAAGAGATCAGATGTGATATTTCTGATTATATTCCAAGCTAAGATGATGAGAGATTAATCATACAATAATATACTGTAGAAGTTTAGGAAGCATGGCGTTTCCTCTTTAATTTCTAAAAGAGAGAAAGTAGATCTATCCATATAGTTCAGGAGGGACTCGAGACAACACTAGTGATCTTGCTTCATGGAAGTACACACTTATTCTCTTATACGAAGAGACAACAAGACTTTACTTTCCTTGCACCTAGTCTATTCCCTGATAACTAGTTCTGGGTCATACCCTTACTCGTGTGTTTTTTTCTAATAAGAAGGATATTGTTCTTATGGGATAATAATCATGTCACTATTATAAATCTAAGCTATAAAAATGGTTATATACCAACGGTTTGAAGAACCATCAGTATAGGAAACCTATAACAATGTTTTAGGAAAACCTTTAGTATAGGTATGTATATGGCGACCTATACCAACAATTTGACCAAACCGTTGGTATAGTTAATTTTATAGGACACCTAGACCAACAGTTTGGTCAAACTGTTGGTGTAGGTAAGTTTTCTTGACACCTATACCCAAGGTTTGGTCAAACTGTTGGTATAGGTAATTTTTTTGGACACCTATATCAATGGTTTGACGAAAATGTTGGTATAGGTGGTGCCATTATTTTTTCATTAAAATAATAACAATAATAATAAATAATTTTAAAAATTAAATATATATATATATATATATTTATAAACATATAAGATGTTGTAGGATAGTGATAAAGTTGTTGAAATTTAACTTGGAGGTGTTTGGATCAATACGCATTTTGGGATTTTTTTTCTAATTGGGGACCTATACCAACGGTTTGACCAAAACTATTGGTATAGATATTTTTTTGGAAAGCTATACCAATGGTTTGGTCAAACTATTGGTATAGGTGATGCCATTATTTATTTATTACTATAATAATAATAACAAATACTTCTTTTTAAAAATTATATATATATATATATATATGTGGACATATTAGATGTCATTTTATAGTGGTAAAGTTGTTTGAATATAAGTCGGTGGTGTTGAAATTAATACCCCAAGTAGAATTTTTTTATCTTTCTAGAAACCTGCACCAATATTTTGGTCAAACCATTGGTATAGGTGATGCCATTATTTATGCATAATAATAATAATAAATAAATAAATAAATAACTCATTTTTTTTAAAAAATTACACACACGCACAAATATATATATATATATATATACGAACATATAAGTTGTTTTGATTTTTTTTAAAGTTTGGGACAACTATACCAACAGTTTGGTCAAACCGTTGGTATAGGTGGTGCCCTTATTTATACATAATAATAATAATAATTTATAATAATATTATTAATAAATAATAATAATTCATTATAATATATATATATATAAACATATACATACATTGACACACACACACACAGATATATATATATATATATATATATATATATATATAAACATATAAGTTATTGTAAGATAGAGATAAAGTTGTTGGAACAAAAGCACAAGGTGCTCAACACATCCCCATGTGATCCTAACATATTCTTTCCAGAGCTACACCCTTCAATGAGATGAAACATAATTTATCTGTGAACTCATCCCGGGAGGATTCTATAACCATTGAGGAATCCTTAGTCATTCCTTCCATCATAACAACAAAGGGGCCTCTAGCTAGGACATCAAACCCAATCTCATGTGAAAACATTGTGGATTCCAATACCTAATTGATCAACTAAGTTATTTTAATAATCTCGTTAGTAGTTATTTTAGTTTGTTTCTAATTACATTATTTATTATTATTATTAATTAAAAAATATGTTATTTTTATTAATAATATATTATCCTTTCAATGCTGAAAAAATAAGAAGCTCAATCATATCAAAAATATGAAAAGGATTTCAAACTCCTTCCCTATAAAAGGGTGATTTGAGTTAATATATTCAGATGAAAAACAGAAGAATCATTAAGTGAAAATTCATTTTTTTCAAATTAGTAATGAGAGTGAACCTTACACATTCCAAACAAATTTAACAACAACAAGGGAAACGCATTTCAGAAATTGAAAGTGAAAAATCAGAAAGTGGAAAATCACAAAGAGTCATTGTAGGATTTTGGGAAAACAAAACAGAAGAGATAGAATAACAGTACACAATAGAGAGTTGTATTAATATGGTTGATGGAGAAGCAAAGGTGGTGAAGGTGATTTGTTTAGGGTTGAGGTTCATGTTCAGTCGCAGTCAATGTTCTTAGTGATGTGGATATATAATATGCCTTGAAACAAGATCAATGACATCAATCATCACCTCAGTATAAGCTTATGAATATTCCCTTGAGATTATGTTCTAAAACATCACTATTTCACATAAATTTGACAAGTATTAAGTTAAATAATCACCTCATAGAAAAAAATGAAAGTAATATTCGAAGAATAAGGTATAAAAAAGAGGAAGAAATTTTTTCACAAAGTATATAATTTTTTATGACTCAATTCACTCATGTGGATTTACCCAAAATTCCATGGCATTCCTAGAATTACCACGCCTGACATTCCGCTCATTCCCACCTCTTCTCTGGATCCTAAGCTTCTCTCCACTATGATTCCAGCATCATCGCTCATCCTTGCTCTCATCCCTACTCGACATTTCATTCTCGCATCTCCCTTCTCCATGTTCTCCTCCCTACTCGACTTTCATCTCTCCTTTTTACTCGAACTAGCACTCAAGAATCTTCTTGAAAGTAGTTCCTCCACCAATTTTCTCATCATCTATCAAAGTCTCCATTCCTCCAGCATCTGTTACCTCAAACAATATGGCTATATCTTTATATTCTTTCATGGTACTCCACGATGCATCAATCGATTCCCTTACGAATCGTTCTTTAGCTTCCCTCATCTGGGTACAATTAATAGTCCATCTGTTTACTCCCACCATGCCTATGAAGATATATAATTGAAAACCCTCAATTATTGATTCCCTTTTGGAAACATCTCATTGAACCGCATCGATTCACTCCCAATTTCACCCTCACTGTGACCATTTGCAGCTATCAACCTTATCAGTGTTTTAATCAGAAGGTATTGTGGTTCTCCTCTATTACACATCCAAAGAAATAAATTTGAATTTTTAACCATAATTGTTACATGGATTACCAATTTCAAGCATCAAATGGTTTATTTTAATAATAGAGCCTATTTATGCACCATATTGACTCACTACCATTTTCACCATTTCTCTAACGACTATGGAAATTCACAACTAGAGACTAACACAACACTGTAATCGACATGAATTGTGGTTATCTCCCCTTACACATCACACAAAAACCATGTGAATGTGTAACTCTGTTTTTTATCAGTTAACTTTTAAAACTGATTTTTACATTCCAAATATAATATCCTAATTCAAGATAACAATTTATAATATTCTTTACTGCATTGAGGTTCCTAAGTTTTGTTATAGGGTGAACTACTTGAATTTCTTGTGTGTGTTATTGGGATTGGTTTGTTGGATAACTATTGTAATTGTCTATTAATTTTTGGAATAGATTTTGAAATTCTAAATTTAATGCAAGAAAACTATGAATATTATTCTTTAATTCATTAAGGAACTTGAGTTTTGTTACATGATAGACTTCATGAATATCCCGTGAGTGTTATTTTCATTAGTTCATTGAATAAGTATTATACTTAATTATCTATTAACTTTCAGAATTGATTTTTGACATTCTAAATGTAATATACTAATGCAAGATAACTATGAATATTATGATTTTTTTGCATTGAGGAACCTAAGTTTTGTTACAATAATCACTAATTGAATATCTGGTGTGTGTTATAGGCCTTGGTTTGTTGGAGAACTATTATACTTAATTATCTTTTAAAGTTTTTAATATAATTTGACATTCAAAATTTAATATCCTAATGTAATCTAAATAAGAATATTATTCTTTACTTCAATGACAATGTAACAGGCACAATTATACATCTGAAAGGATTAAAAGTTTTCATTATCATCCACTTTTGTTTTTTATCCATTTCACGTGTGATTCCCTCTTCATATGAATGATTTCAATGAATTTTGACGGTTATTCTGGGCATTGTTTCAATATTTTTCTCTACTCTAAGCCACTACATATTGGTTCCATTATTTAATTCATTTTTCAATTATGGTCTACTCATATATGACATAATGAACTAATTTATTCCCAAAGTTAGATGAACCAAAATTCCATGTTGGTTACATGTTAAAAAATGATATTCAAGAATATTGTATACTTATACTTACCATCAAGTTTTCTTCCAAGATATTTTTGAGCAAAAACATTATTTAAACTATAGATTATCATTGTGAATATCTATATAAATGAATTTTTATTTTTTATAGATAAAAGGGGCCATAGAAATATGACGCTTAAAGAATAGATAGTGGAAACAACCTATAATGTGGTTGAATGTGTGATCAAACTAGTCTATGATGTATCACTGCGATCTAGGTAGCTTCTATTATTTAATAAATATTTATTTAATTCCTTAATATACATTTCATTTTCTATTTAAAATAATTTAAAAACTTATTTCCACCTCACCACAACTAGTTATAGGTATAAGCCATAGGTTAGACATATCATAGTAGGGCATGTTATTGATGTACAGTTCCATGACTAAATTCATTCAATAGTAAATTTAATAAATATAGGTGATTAATTGATATTTTTTCCCAATTTTTCAGTTGGTAATCATTAAACCATTAGAAATTTAACATCCTTTAATCTACCTTATATTTTTGAGCAATATTATTTTAATGATTATTTCTTGAGAACTAATTGAGAGTGTTAATGTTCAGGCTTCTCTAAATTGATGGGGATTAGAGATCAATTTTAGATAGGATGTTGTTTTTTTTCACTCTTAAATGAAAATTTTCTAATGGATTTTATGTAATAGATATGCCTAAATACAATTTTTTTTTATAACAAATTATATTTTACTAGTTAACAAATTTCTAATATTACAGGTCTTTATATGAAATAGTGTAGAGTTTTTACTCATCGTTTTTCTCTTGGTTTTCATATTTATAAAGACTACCTTACAACTCAATTCTCTCTTTAATTGCCTTAAAGTTACTGGCTTACACACCTTCCAATTCATTTCATACACTCATCAATTTGTGAGACTTCAATGCCTTTCTCCATGGGTATAATGCTTAATTGTCCCATTAAAACAAATAAGTATAATAATTTTTACATGTAAACTGCATATTACAATTTATCATTAACTACATATGGCTTAATACATTTACCATTATACTCATTATGTTCAGGCATCGTGGGTTGTTTTCTAAAAATAACATAGATACATGAAAAGTTAACATCACTATTTAATATTAATAATAAAATTATTCCAGATTTCATATTTCAATAAAATAGTATATATTCACATTGTTGATTATCATATTTTCATAATACACCTTATTAAATTATTCAAAATATTTCACACACTAATTTTTATTCCTAAGTAACTTATGATATTCTTTATTTCTTCTGACCTTAATTATTACATTGTTTATTAAGAAAGTTTTCATTCCACATGTTCAAACATTTTTATTTATTTATGAATTTAAATAAAAACTATATGGTTCATTAAAATTTTTATTTTTGAATCCATGTACATTTATACACCTGAATGTTATGTTTTTAAAACTACAGTAATAATTTCAATTCATTGAGTCAGTAGTATCCTAATTTTACATCTCTTATTTACACTAATACATAATATTGAATTGATTTATATATAATTAAATTTAAAAAAATACCTTTATTTACTATTTTTAATCTCATAATAACTGTTGTTGATAACAAGATTACATATGCTTATATAACTATATTGTAATTAAATTTTTATAATTATAAGGATGAAAAAATAAAAAACTATATTAAAATTGTGATTATCAATAATGAAATGGAAATATGATGGTTATGTATGTTTGTAAATATTTTTTAAATTAAAATTTTGAAATTATTTTTCATTTTAATTTTAAATTTAAACTATAGATTCTTTAACTTCTATTTTCATTTTTAGGTAAATTCAATGCCTCAATTTCTTCACATTAAAATAATAAAGCGATGAACATGAATCAAATAGGTGTTCTCTATCATTTTACCTCATCCCTGCATAGAATACATGAAAATTGAGTTGTTTTATTGATTTTTTTTCATAAAAGGAAGTTATTACACCCGAGTAATCATTGATATTTCTTCTAGATATTTTTTATGCCCCTGGTATTCTTTTAATAGTTTTTAATTGCATAAAAATAAGTTTAACTTAATTTTTTTAATTCATTACTGATTTTATTCCTTTTTTATTTTTTTTATTTGTGTACTTTCTTTGTTTCCTATTAGATAATTATAAACCATTACTTTTCATTGTTAGGTTTCTGAGATAAAGGTGGTGATTTCATAAGTGATATAAAGAAAACAATGGCATTGGGTGGATATATTTTTACAATGCGTCTTTCTCATATTCATTTTGATACGCGAACACTTATGGAAAAATATAAGAGATCAATTTTGATGTGAATGAATCCATTTTTCATTTATTTGACATTTTTTTTAAATTATATAGTATGTAATTGCATCTTTCATGTAATTCAACAACATATCATTATACATAAAAATCTATAACACAATAAAAATCAGGGCGATAGTGAAATTCAAATTTATTACATTTTCAATCAATAATTTAATGTTTTAGTTCATTTTTATAATTTAATTATATCAAAATATCTAATAACCACAAATTGATCATTTTTTATCAATGAAATAATATTCCCAACTATGTATCATTACCTATATTCCCCACAATTTATTAAGAAATTTTATTGATATATGTTTTTTAGTTATTTTCCTAACATTTATAATATTTATAACAATTTTTTCTTTCTATATTAATAATTTTGTTTCTTTTGAACTTATATTCCACTCTTAGGTAGTCTTTATTTTTTATTTATATTTGTTCAATATGCATATGAATGATCAAATTTCAAACAAAATTTTTCTTTTGGGAAAATTAAACAAAGAATTATATACCTATGTGATTGCACAAGTAGAGTACAAGTATACTTTAAAACCTAACCTATTTCAATAATTATATATATATATATATCTATTGTATCTATTAAAAGTAGGTTCTACCTAATCTCCAATGTCGTCCTCCCTGATTGATGCTCTTCCTTGCTCTCCTCTCTACTTGACATTTTTCTCTCGCATCTCCCTCATCTTGGATTTTCCCCTCATTTCCATCTCACAGTTTCCTTATCGCTTTATCCTGCGTCTGATGGTCTCCTTCTGATTGGTCCCCCTACTAAGCATTCTTTTTGTTCCCTCCAAAGGTGCAGCCTTCCCGATTTGTCCCTCAAATTCCATCCTCACTGTCTGGACCTCAATCAGGCGGCATCCCCTCGTCAACCACTGGCGACACCCGATGTCAGACGCTCACTATCAATCTGTCCACCTTCGTCATATTTTTCGGAAAACATAATACTGGTGATTTATTCTTCAGGATCCAATATAATTTCTCTAATTGGGTTCCCAATCGCCAACAAATCGACTTCATCAAGTGCTCTCGAGTCTACCAAACCAAATCTGCTTCGCATTTTCCATCAATGTAACTTGGCCAGCCTAGTGTCCATCACTTATTCACCACAGGCAGGATTCAGCCTGGGGTTCAATAGGTCGGCATCTAATATCTCATGTTCCTACCTATTTTTGTAAACATCCTTATTAAGCATCAATCTCCAACAACCTCCAAATCAACTGTCCACTTCTTCAATATGCTCCTTTGTGGATCTGAGTTTCCCTTACTTCAACTTAGCTCAAATACGGTTAGCGACTTTGACCCCCCTTATTCTAGATTTGTATCCCCGTGTTATTGTTTCATTATTTGGTTCAAGTTCTACCAAATACGATGTTATTCACAATCTCTACTTTGATACTATATTTCAGGATCCTTAAAATTGTGCCCAATGAGCTTACATGTCTTCTTTAATTAAAGTTTCCTTATCACCATCTCCAGTTTCTTCATGCAATGGTAACAAATATTCAAGGTAATTATTCATCGAGGAAATTAATTATTTTATATTTATTTTTTCATAAATAGTTGAAGTCACTTTTATCACAAATAGAATTGATATTTCCAGCCATTTTTTCACAGGGATCAATATACCATTATTTTTTCCATAGATCGAAAGGTGAGAAAATCATTTTATGATTATCATCAATTTGTTATAAGCATGCACCATGTGGTATATTGTTTCTTATTTATCATGATATCTTTTTATATTAATTCTCATTTAAATTTATGTTCCTGGTGTTTCTTACACATGACATGAAATCCCTCATCCATGTTCATTTTTTTCAGTGTAAGTTATTTTCTATGTCCCCGGTGTTGCACACCACTCAGTGTGATTTACATAACGAAAAACCATATTTTAGTATGATGTGTGTGTCTTAATAGATATGTTGTATAATAAATATGTTTTCATGTTGAATGTGTTTGTTGGTATGTTGTGTTGGCATGTTATTATTTAACATTAGTATATTTTCTTATATATTTCCATGATGTATATGTGTTCCCATTCAATTTTGATATGTTGTATTTATAATATTGATTATATATGTAGTTGACATGATTTATATGTGTTTTATGTCATTGTTACTATATTGTATTCACTAGTATCATTTTTTATATCTAAATTATCTTAGAATTTTAGTAACATGTTATATATGTTTTTACACTGTCATGAATGTATAGTTGTTAAAATATATTTTTCCCATTAAAACATGACACCATTCCAATTATTTTATTCCTTTAATAGGTCCAACACATGCTCCATGGCCAATACTTAAGCTTATATATTTATATATTCTCCTCAATTATCCCATTATATTCCTCATAGGTCAAAGACCTTTGGTAATTCATCATTTGAATATTGTTTCCCTGCAATATTGAAACATCCATTTATCTCTACTGTATTTGATTTTATTTCTTTTTCCCCTTAAAATTTCATATACATATCTCTTTATCAAGCATTGATATATGTTAATCACTCATCCTCTACAGATTCTCTGTGATCTTTCAATTACCATTTCTTTTCTGGTCACTTTATTTTTTTCCTTAAATATTCATATGTGAATCTCTTTATTATGTATTGATCTAGTTTGCTTCCTTCATTGATTTTTTTTCATCAACTCCATGGAAAATTCATGTATAGGCATATATCAGTTGCATATTAATTCCATGAACCCTACTGATAATCTAATCTATTTAATTTTAGTCGTGGTTGTCCTTGGACTACTTCCAATTGGGCCGTAGTTGCAATAGCACTTATAATTATTTTATTCAATGATTCTATCACACCCTGATATGCGTAGTCAATTTTTCTAAATGTTTTATAATTCTAAATTTGTTTCCCTTTTTTTACTATGACTTTTCTTCTTTATATCATTTCTGCACATCTTTATGCATATTGTACTAATGTTTTTCCACCTTTAAAAAATGGGATAATCAAAATTACATACATTTTTATTTTTTTTATTTTATTAAATAGAAATATGAATAGATCAATGCATTTGGAGATGTATGTTGCATTGCATGACCTGATATAGGATCTATTACGGATCCTTGAGGATGTTGATGTGGTTGTTCCCACTAGATCAGTGGGGGCTAAAATCCGCATAAGTTATGGTACTTCCAAATTGATGTGACCTTATTCTTATAAAGTTTCATGGAGGAGAGATGTGTTGTTCTTTGAGCTATATGTGACCTCAAAGTTTCTATTTCAGATGTTGTCAGCCCACGAGGCAACATGTTTGTCCACATCGATGTAGCTGACCCCACCACCTCCACTGCTGAGCTGGTCGACGAGATCCTTGGTCAGTGCCCTAACCTTCTAATGATGGTGTATGATACTGATCAAACCACTCTTCACGTGGCATCGAGTGGTGAGAACCTTCCTGCAAACAAATAATTGGTCAACACGGGGAAAGAGCATCTGCAAATCACTTCACTGTTTAATTATTTTAACAAAAACGAATTGAGGAAAACAAAACATGACACTGCACTTTTCTCTAGCCAATCATAACAATGATGGTACATTAGCCAGGATTTTGATCAAGGAATGTCCAGATCCGATGAAGTTGAATCTCCAGAAAAGTGAAGAGTCACTATTGTACCTATCTGTAAGGGCTGGGAATCTGGAGATCATTCAGCTCTTTCTAGAGAATTCGTGGATTGATGATGATGTCAATGTAAAATCAATGGTCCATGTGGTGATATGATCTAGGAAATCAGGTAAGGTGAATCTATCAAAATTGGAAATCTGTTTTTAAAATCATAAAACATCAAAATTAAATCAACCTTTAAAAACCATGTTTAATTTTAATTCATCATGACATGAATTACATAATCTCTAATTGTGGAACCATACGTTCTTGATGCTCTATTGACAAAGAAGGTGGGTCTACTTGAGTCATTTGATGAAAGAGGGATGACCCATCTTTCCTTTGCATCCCACAAGAAAACTGGTCTTAGTTTCCTATATACTTGAAAAATTCATTGACTGTGCCTATAAAATGGACAACAATGAGAACGTATTTTTTCTGATCCATTTGGCTGCAAGTAAAGGACACAAGAAAAACATTGGAGAGATTCTCCAACAATGCCCAAACACCTGGGAACTGCTCGCTAATGGGGATCACAACATTCTTCATACGAGAGCTTTAACCTCATGTTCTCATCCTCACTTCTTTTCAGAAGATACATTACCATTTGGTCTCTTTTAGCCATGGCTATCATATGAAGAATGTTGTGACCCACATTAGTGAGTAGTTTTGAGGTGTTTGAGCATTATTAGAGAATATTCAATGATTTTCTTAGAATCTTTAATTGTGGAAGAATGGATAAGGAAAAAATTGTCCTCACTGTTGTGTGTTTTATAGACGTAGTCAATGAATTTGTCAAATAAATAGGAAACTAAGACCAGTTTGTCTGTGTGGGCTGTGAAGGAAAGATGGGTTATCCCTTATTCATCAAACAAATTAAGTATACTAGGATTATTTGTTAATATAGCATCAATAACATCTTCTTCCACAACCAGAGAATATGTATTTCATGTCCCCATTAATTAACATTAAACATGGTTTTTAAAGACTGTTCTAATTTTGATGTTTTGTGATTTTGAAAACATATTTTCAAATTAGATGGATTCACTTAACTTGATTTCCCACACTGTATTGCTACTTGGACCACTGATTTTCCATTAGCAACATCACCAATCCCCAACTTCTCTAGAAAGATCATAACGATCTTCAGATTCCTAACCTTCATAACCATGTACAATGGCGATTCTTCTTCACAATTCAAGAGATTCAACTCTGTCGGATTTGAACATTCCTCTACCAACAACTTGGCTAATGTATCGCCACAATCTTGATTGGCCATAGTCAAATGTAGTGTCTTGTTTTGATCTCCTCGAGTATTTTTTTGTTAAAATAACAAAGTAGGGAAGAGTTTTTCTAACATTCTTTCCCCGTGCTGGTGTGTTTTGATCACACCAAGGTTCTCGCCACTCACCTCTATGTGAAGAGTTGTTTGATCGGCATCACCCACCTCCGTTAGAAGATCAGGACACATACCAAGGATCTAGTTGACTAGCTCAGTAGTGGAGGCAGCGGGAGCAACGACAACGATGTGGACTAACATGTGGCCTCAAGGGATGACTAGATTTGAAATTGAAACTTTAAGGTCGTAGATCACATATAGGTTGAAGAACAGTAAGTCAATCATCCACACAACTTCATAAACTTCAAGTCTCGTCAATTTGGAAGTACCTCCCTTCTGGGGATTTTGTCCCCCACCGGTCCCTTAGAACGACCATGTTAGCATCCTCAAGGATCCGTAATAGATCCTTTTTTGTCTAATCAGGAAATGAATCATACATCTCCAAATGCACTAATCTATTCATCTTTCTGTTTAATAAAATAAAAAACTAAAATGTAGGTAATTTAGAGAATTGAATTTTTTTAAAGTTGGAAAAAACATTAGTATAACATAAATAGAGATGTGTAGAAATGATGGATATAAAAAAATTCATAGTAAAAACAAAAAAATGGGAAACAAATTTAGAACTACAAAACATTTAGAAAAATTCACTACGTATATCAAGGATTGATTGAATCATTAAATAAAATAATTGTAAGTTTTATTGCTCAATTAGAAATAGTCGAAGGACAATCTGGATCATGGAATTAATATGAAATTAATATATGTGTCTATACACCAAGTTTCCTTGTAATGGATGAAAACAGATCAACAAAGGAACCAAGAGCTGCACGTATGAAAATTTAAAGAGAAACACATATGCAGCGTGCCAATACAATGAATACTATAAATAACATGCCAATATTGCGAGACCTTTCACGAGTGCGTGGAGGAATGAGATGGAGTTGCAGAGAGATGCGCCGGGAAGACGTGGAGAGACTGGGAGGATAAATCGAACTAAAAACCCAGGCTGGGGTCCTTATATACCCACCACCATCCCCCCATATATAGAAACACCCTGTTTGGACCCACGCACCTGTATTCAATGAATAATTCTAAAATAACCACACCTATATTCAATGAATAATTCTAAAATAACCAAAAAATATACTTTAATATAAGTCGAGTACCATAAAAGAGAAGAACCGAAAGGGCGAGGGCGGTTCTCATGCTCTTACTTCCCCACATTGAGTTTACTCTATGCACCGCCATCAAATTTATAGTGGGCATAAAAATAGACTTTAGAAAGATGCCAAAATGGACTTTATAAAGATGCCATATTTCTTCCATTTAGTTGTTTTTGGTCCCCCAAAGTCCAATGGAACCTGACAAGTCAAAAATGGATGCCACCACGGTGGAATGTACATAATGACCCTATAAGAACACCTGAGTGTCAACAATTATCACACATCAATAAATATAGAAAATTGTGCATATATATATATGAATATATTAAAATATCTTATTAACTATATAAATAAATATAAAAATACATTAAATATGGTTCTGATTTATATTTATTATACATTTATATTCATGTTATATAATTTACAATACACGTTTATTTATATTTATATATGTGTGTGTGTATTTATATATTTATATGTGATTATATATAAATAAACATATAACTATATTAAAATATTAATATACATATAAAACGTATGTTTAAAAATGTAATTCATATTTAAATAAAAAATTATTATCAATCTTACTTAATTTATATATGTAATATGTTGATAATTCATTTAAATACTTATATCAATATATAAATGATGATATATTTTTGTTAAGAATATTTATATACAATATATGTAATACATATATATATACACACACATAAAATCGTTCGTATTGGGAAGAAAACCTTTGATATAGTTTGAAAAGCTCATGGTGTGAGAAAAAAATGTAATGGGGGTTAATACATGTCTGTATATAAAATAAGTATGTGGGGGTGTGTGACTGTGAGTATGTGGGTGCACTACCACAGATCCGGTAAGGGGTGTGGTGGCTTTATCAGCGCTACTAAAAAACTCACCTTTATCATTGCTAGCTAAAAGCATTGATAAACGTCACGTTTATTAGCATTAAAAAAAGCACCAATAAGGGTGAATTCTTTAGCAACACTTTTTTTAGCACTCATAAAGAATAGATTTATCAGTGCTATTCTTAAAAATGATAATTTTTTATAATTAAAATCATTCTTAATATATGTAAAATTCTTATATTTATATTAAAAATTAATGTTTAATTATATACATTAATTAAAAAATGCTGATAAGACAAGGATGGGGTCTGTGTAGGATTTGGGAGCTCTGGAGAACGATGGCGATAGGGTTTTTTTGTGGATGGAAGATTGTCCGGTTGCTAATCTCTTTCTGGATCAAAGGAGATTTGATTCACTTAGGTTTAGCGTGCTCAAATCTAAGGATTTCAAGGCTTCTCAGGATGATCCCAAATTGAAAGATTCGGTATTGGGTACTACGAAGAGAAGCAATTTTCAATCATCAAAGGATATTTAGGGGCGATTTGAAAAAATTGAAATATCACTCATGATAAGGATGATGATGAAGTAGTCTCGGAACACCTCAAATTATGTAATCATTTGATTGTTTCAAGATTGGTCTTGCCGAGGGGTTCAAAACCGTGGAAAGTGGATGAACGGATCATGTGGTTATCTACAGCCTCAAGATTTGATGAGTGGAAATGCATCTCACTAGGTAGAGGATTTTTCCACATCCTCTTTCCCACACAGGATCTGATGTTTCGAGCTTGGGGCTTCAAGCCAGTCTCTCTCAAGCCTGGAGTCCTACATCTTTGAGAACAGTATACAAGTTTCAACCCAATGGAGGTATGAAACTCAACTACACAATTGAGGGTCAATTTTTTTGGCCTTAACTGGTTGTTGTGGCACCCATATCTATTATATGATCTTGTGCTTCCAATTGGAGACCCCATCAAACTTGATAACAAAACTGAGCGAGCTCACTTTAAAATATTTATAGTCGAGGTCGATTTAGGTGCTACTATGATTGAAATTTTTTATCTCTCAACTAATTTTGATTAGTTGGAGCTTAAAGTTGAATATGAGATGACTTTGAAATTTTATACAAAATGAAATACAATTGGCCAGGAATCAACAAACTGTAGAAGAGCATCTCCTGCTCTTTCTGCTAAGCTCATGGCCATGAGGAAAGCCACTACAATAGGAGGGCTCAACATTAAAAGACTTCTATCTATCTGAATATTGCTGAACCTAGTGGACGTCATGCTGCCTTAATCCCTAGATGTAAGGAAAATGATAGTGCATTACCTCAACTGCCTAATGAACTCCCGACTGATGGACAACTCTTTGATAAAAGGCCTTCAATTGCCTTAGATAATTTGGTTCCTTCTAATTATATGAATGATGGGTCACCAGTTATTCTTGATGGAAGTCCTACTTCAGCCTCTAGGTTTCCCACTTTGGGAAATGGAGTTCCATCAACTCCACATCTTGCTCGTGGTAATGTCATTAATATTATAGGTGGGTACCTAGAGAGCACTCATTGTGATGAAAATGTAGGGCATGATGATGTTCTTTTTGGAGGACAAACTATTTTTGAAAGAAAAAATATGGATTTAGGGAAAGGAATCTATCCCACAACACTTATTCAATGTTACAAGAAGAAGTTAATGTCAAATATTTTTGTTGAAAAGTCACATCTCATGATGATGATGAAATTAATGCAATGAAGAACAGTTCGGGAGGAATCCTTCAAGATGCTCAAAAATCACCTCTGTTGGACAGATTTGATCACCTTGATGAGAAAGACATCATAGAAATTGACATGCAAGTAATGGATTAGAATGAGAAAATTTCCTCAAGAAGTAGTAAAGGTAAACTGATCAGCAATGAATATGATAAAATTACTTAATTAGGGAGGGATGAAATGGTAGGGGCATGACAGCAGACCTAGTATTGGAAATGGGGTCATCATACAAAATTTCTTGGTCGAGGGTGTGGTCGTGATGATTGGGTTGCAACAAGAGAGCATGGTCATTCTACGAGCCATCTCACTTTGGAGTAGCAAAAGCGCATGGAGAATAACTTTGTGCTCATCAATCAGAGGAATTCACAGTGAGAGTGGGAATCTACTAATGATATCCCTGGTCATGATTATGGGGATGACCCTGATTCTTTTTATTTGTAGTTTTCTCTTATGGATGAGGGCTTGTCTCTTTGTTTTACCTCGTCATTTCTCTGTGTTTCTCTTTTTCATATTTATTTTTATAATAAATTTTTTAGAAGCAAGTTTTCCTGCCTCCTGAACCTTTTCAGTAATTAAAAACTACATGTTTATAAATAATAAAAAATATGATATATTAATATATTGTTTTAATAATTCATATATATATATATAATGTCTTAAAAAAGTAGTTATAAGATAATAAATAAATAAATAAATATTTCAATAATTATAATTTTATAATAATTTTTTAAAATAATAAATATATTTATTATATTTATAATTATATATTTATAATTATATATATATATATATATTAGATTCTTGGGGGTATAATTAAATTAAGCACACACACACACCATACACAAAGGTCAAAAAAGGCTATCCATTTCCCCCAAGGTATATCTCACAAATCAAACCTTATTTATTCAGTACATGGAAAAAATGCTCAGTGGGCATGAAGCCCATTACAAGACCCAATGACCCACAAACTATCACGAAGGCTAGATGTAGCATCACGCTTGCATCATGCCTCCATCTTCCAACATCATGTCTACGTCTGCCTGCATTGCCACCTGCTTACATCATGCATGCGTCACTTCCTGACCGCATCATGCTTGCATCACCACCTGCCAGTAAAAAATTTCTCCCACTTGGATTTGAACTCGGGTTTGATGCAGGATTATAGGGAGCCTTTACCACTCGAGCATTCCACCAACTGTAAATATTTATAATTATATATAAGTACTTTTAAATACATTTATTTATATTTACAATTATAATTATAAATAAAAAAATATATCTCTCCAATGAATTTGGTATATATATATATATTTCCTAAGATAATGATGATATTCATAGACATACTTATCATTTTTTATGATCATATTTTGATGAGTATAATTTATGTTATAATATCATAAGTTTATTTGTGTACATGATTGTAGCTTTCTAAATGTAAATATTACCTATATTATGATGACTCATGCATATGTTATGTATTATTATGAATGTGCAGTTGGGTTCCTGGCCTAGTGGTAGGCACCCTGTAATACTGCATCCTAATACAGGGTTCAATACCTACAGGTCCCCATTTATTGGGATTTTAATTTTTGGTTGTGTGGAAATTGGGGGGTCTCATGGAGGGGGATACTTGTATCGGCAACACTGAAGAGGCTCATGGATAGTTCATGCCCTGGTGGACGGTGGTGGCTGGGTTCGGGGGTGCCGACATGGTTCGTGATAGGAAAGCCTGGTGGAGCGAGGGTGGGGTGGGACGATGAAGACATTAGTGGTGGGAGGTGGTGTCCTCATTGAGTCCAGAGGTTGATCATGTAGAGACCTGATTTTTTCCTTGTATGACTTTTAAATATTTCTCTAGAGTTAGGTGCTGAGACGACGTATGATTTAGAGGCCCGGTGTGCCTAGAATTAACTTTATAAAAATATTAAATATATTTCATATTGTGTGCGCATGGTTAATTAAAAGAAAATGGGATGAATCTTAAACGAATGATCATATCAAAAATCTGAGACCACAGTTGGGTTTGGAACATGGTGTTTTCCCTAGGTGAAACATAAAATGATTCGGCGTAGGACTTTCAGATCCCTCACTCATTGGCGACTCATGTAAAAGATTTAATTAATTAATTATTTAATTAATTAAGATCCTTTTTTAACATAAGAAATTGTTATAAATTCATTGTTTAGAGGTGTTGGCCTCATATTCATATTTTTTCCAATGACCTATCCTCCCTTCCTCTCATTTCCCATTAACGAGTGATGAACGAAGAATAATGTGGAAACCTTGGATCCAGATGGATCAAGACGTGATGAACTCAACAGAACCTCCTCCTTCATTGGTGAGCGCATTCGTCACCAATGATCGAACTAAACAATAGGTAGGACTCATTTTGGGGTTTTTCTCCCTATATTAAACATTGAGAATGTTGATAATTAGTTCTTCAGTTTACGCCATTGATTTCAAAATTTGCATGAGCCTAAGTACTTGGATATCATGTTGTTTATCCCATGTTCTAACCCTGATACCCCAATCTCGATCGTCGAACAATAACACTTGGCCGGAAGTGTTTAAAACTTTGGATTTTGGTTCCTTTCTCCTATATTTCTTCATGTCTTCATTGAGGAATCCCTTTGAATCCTGGTTCGACAATTGTTGGGAGACCCGAGCTTGATCGAGAACCTGAATTCAGATTGAACATGTGGAACAATAACAAAATTATGGGCAATGCATATGTAACACCCTAAGATTTCATAGTACATTATCTCATTAAAGTAATTCAATATCTTGCACTAGGCAACACCGAGTTCGAGCACAGCACAATTTACCAAACTAGCCATTCAAAAGGCAGTTATGAATCGTATTAACTTCATTTTGAATCTTATATACTCTATATAATTTTAAAATCCATATTATGTGTTTCCTATACATAATATAAGAACATATTCATTTTTTTCAGATAAAAGAATAATTTTAAAAAAATGCAATTTTATCACCTTTTAATGGAGAACCCATTTTAAAACAAATATTTCACACTTTTATATATTCAATTTAATGAAATTAAATTCTTCTTTAGAAGCGGGATATAAAAATTTAGTTTGGATAAATTTTTGGTACTTTTCT
Source organism: Viscum album (assembly GCA_963277665.1). Lineage (NCBI taxonomy): Eukaryota > Viridiplantae > Streptophyta > Magnoliopsida > Santalales > Viscaceae > Viscum > Viscum album. The sequence goes on from OY728157.1 coordinate 621,938,427, forward strand.
GATAACTTTCAAATTTTGACGAATAGTGAAAAATTATATGTTTTAATTGAAAATAACTTTTTTAATCAAAATAATTTATAGTGTTAAATTATGAATTTGAATGGTTTTGAAGTATAATTAGATTTTATTTTTATAATTTAATATAATTAAGGTCATTATAACTAATTTTACATTTAAATTTGACATAAACACATGTCAATCTTTTGATAGTTTTTACTTTTTAAAAACCAGCTTTTTGGTTTTGACAATGGGAATTAATATTAAATTAATAAATCCAACTTCTATGTTTTAAATTTGGTAAAATTGACTTCATTTTTGAATTTGGAATATCAAAATTAGCTTATGGTTATTTTTTTTATTTTTCTGAAAACTTTCAATTTTTGATGAATAGTGAAAACACTACCTTATTATTTAAAACCAACTTTTTAATTAAATAATAATTTATTTTATATAAATTTATTTTTCTTAAAAATAGATATATAATAACTATATAATTTCAATGTAATTAATTGGAGTCATTTTATAAGAAAATTAGATGTATAAAATTTTATTGAACTTTTTAACATCTTTTACCCACCTTCTAGGCACATAAGCAAATTTTCATAAAACTTAATTTTACCGCTTCTGTGAGTTGAATTTAAAAAATCCAAGAAACACAGTTGACATTAGTAAGTAATATTTGATTCAATAATATGAAAATAATTTTTGGTAAATAGTTACTTTTGACTTTTATTTACTACGATTAAAAGTAAATAGGGTAATTAACGGTAAAAATGATATTATAATTATCATAACACATGTAGAAATTGTATTGGATAAGTGTAATTAGACCAAAAATAACCTTAGGTATAAAATATGATCCTTTAGGTCCCCTTGGATCAGATTAGGACATTTATTATTATTTTATTTAAAATAGAGTTAAAAGTGTTAAATTCAATGATTATTAACTAAAACATTTTTAATATAGAGTTATAAATAAGATAAATTCGACTATAAATATTCATTATAAATATAAAAATATTTCCTACATAATGGTATTTTATTTATAATTTTTAGAGATTAAATAATTAAATTTATTTATGACACAATGATGATGCATTAATTACCTTCTTAATGAAATATTAAAATAGTCTATATTATAAATATTAAAATAAAAAGAATTTAAAAGTTTTGATGACATAAACGAATTTTCTAGGTTAATAATACATGTTAATGTTTATTATATAATTTATTTTCTAAGTGATAAGGTTGTTATGACTTTCACAAAAACAAAATACCAAATAGTGTAAAAATTTACACAATTTAATTTTTTTAAACAAATACTATAATATTGGTTGATATAATATTCCCAAAAATCTAAGGTCTGAGAAAAGAGCTTAAATAATATTATATATGTCATTAATGAACCAATTTAGGTTCTCTTGGAAGTTTGGAGTAAGTTTATTAACCATATAGTGTAAGAATACAAGAAGATACAGTAAAAGTTAAGCTATTTAACAAAGAGTTAAATCTAAAAGATAAGGTTAAAATGGTAACCTAAACTTGTCTAAAACATATTGGTTGAGAGTATTTCTACCCATAACCACCTAAGTCTAGAAATAAATTCATTTTGAGCAATTATAAATCGAATATGGTTGTATAATAAATTAATATTTTAATCTTTTCCTAAAGTGACCCTCACCCCTCTTATAAAAGGGCACTTCCACTTCTCTCAAAATCACACCTCCAAAGCCATTTGGATTATCCAACCCCTTACCTAATATCCTATAAACTTATCTCACATAAACTTAGAGTCCTTAATTTGATCATAAAGCCAACCTAAATAGCCCTTTTGATCAACTCAAAAGGAAACACCCGAAGAAGAGGTAATAATTTCACCACCCTCTTTGAAGTTCATTTCTTCTTCAACTTCCTCTTTACTTGTTCTTTCCATACCTAAATAATAAATCCAGTACCTCCTACATAATTTGATGTTATTATAAATATTTTACAACCATATTCGTTATTCTATCCATCCTATAAATGACAACGTGACCATATGTGTGTACGTATGGCTTACCGTCTCCACGTCGTGGTGTAGTTTGTTATTCAAACACTTCATTATTTGGATGGGTATAATAATGAGTATAACTGATGTAAATAATATATATATCATATTAATTATTCTTTAAATATGATATACCATAAAATTACATACAATTTCACCATCAATATAATGATATTTTTGCTCGTACGTAGGTACAGATTACCGTCTCCACGACGCGATGAGATTCATTCCCACATTCACCATTCAACGATGATTATAAAAATATATATTATTAATAAGTATTTAATATATGATATAATAATTCTACAGGAGAGATATATATATATATATATATATATATATATATATGTACCTACATATATCTTATTCACTTACTTCCGTTCAATACGATATGAAAACGGAAACAGCGTTTATGCGTACATATGACCTACTATCTCCGTAAATGGTGCCTTCCATTTCATATATATATCTATTATAAATATTTATATTATAAATATATATGATATATAAATAAATTTTTATATTATTTAATTATTTAAATCATGATATAAATGATACGATCAAGAATAACAAGTTAAAACAAGTACGATAAAGAAAGCAACTACTACCCAAAATGTTATTTTAACATAGAAATCATTATTAAATGGGTATTATAAAGTCATAAATGAATAATGTATGATATAATAAATATGAATATAGTTCTGGTATAATTTAATAACATACTATGGTCATTATACAGGAGGTTAAATGTACCCTCGACCAAAGGAAAGTGCATGGTAAGGGTTAATTTAACAATCTATTTATTATCTAAGGCTATTTTTATATAAGTACCTAATGAGAAATATTTATTATCCATGTACATATTTAATAAAAGAGTTTTTAAAGGGATTATTTTTAAGTTAATTTTTGCTAAAACATCATTTTAAATTTTTTAAATATTTATTCTTCTAAACCTTTCTCATTAATGTCCATGTTTTCAAAATGGTTTTAATGATTTGTTTAAATAGACCTGAATGTTTTAAAATGTTAATTCCTTTAAAAAGTTTAAAAGTGGTATGAGACACTTTGATTCAAAACTATCTTTTAAATTAATTCCTTTATATGACTTTTAAATTATTTCATGAAAAGAGATATTTCTATAGAAGATTTTTACTGATCATTTTCAACTATGACAACATCCTTTACGGGATATTATTCTTGATCGAGGTTGATTTATTATAATACAAATATTCCATATTGTATTGAAGGTTTTGTGATATGTTTGATTGTGGATGTGTTATTTTTATATCATTCATGGTTTATGGATAAAGTATTGACATTCTGTATGCTAGTTTTAATACAAATTTTTATGTTATGTTTAAACCTTTTCATATGAGGAATGCATTGGACTTAGTATGTGACAGGTGGAGTCTGTTATAGATCCTTGATGTATCAGTAGGTCTCATGAGACAAACTAGTGTCTTGGCATTAGCCTTTGAAAAAATATTATTTGTAATCTTGGAACAAGTCCTTGACTATGTGGTTATGAAGTTTGGAATTATGCATTCCATAATTATGAAATTAGCTATTGATATTATATGTGATTATTAGACTAAGAGAATATCCATGTGAAAAATTAAATGGAATCATTTGATTTATCTTTGTCATATTATGATGAAGTTTAAGTTTAAAGGGCCTTTTATTTAGTTTTACACATTTCCTTAAATGTTTGTGTTTATTTATGAATGTTTCCGCTATATTGTTATCCTTATTGAGCATCTGAGCTCACCCCTTTCTATGTTTTATTTTTCCCTGGATGCGAAGAAGTATATTATGACTGACATGTAGGGATAATATAAAGGTTATGTATATGGAAAATGGAGAAAATTTTGTTGTTGTTTTTCATTTTATTATGTAATGTAACGTTCATGTATATAATCTATTTTCTAAGACTGATAAACTGATCGGTCCTTCGGGACTTGATTCCATGTAATCATGCCAATGTATTAAAATAATGCACCAAATCTTGGTAACTGGGGTCGGGGCATAACAATTGGTATCAGAGGAAGTTTAGCAATAACACTTGAAATATATTTAGATAAACTCTGGTTAGAGAACATTACCCTAAGATAGACTTTGAGGATTAGTATAGAAGAACTTCCTATAATTTTGGTAATGTTGATATTTTGTGTATTTTCCAAGAAATACATCCATATCTGGATACGAGCAGGTAGAGGTGGCTCTGGCATAGATGTACCTAGGATTGAAAACTCTGACAAGGAGTTTCGGGCTTGACCTAGGGTATCCTGGTACACGACAATGGGCCTTGATGCACTCTTGGTTACGACACTCCCAGGGGATATGCTTAAGATAATTCACATTTTTATTACAATCCATTATGAAGGATTTAGGAGTAAATACTTACTAAAAGAAAACATTTTATGATTATAGATTATATGAATAATCTTTTCAATTTACATTAGGTATTTTAAAAGTTTGGAATTATGCATTGCGATTCATAAACTAACCTAGTGTATTCCATTGTTTAGAAATGGCGCCTAGTAGAAGGAATGAGAATTCCTGCAATATGCATGATTGAAAGATTAATAAGGATCATATATTTCATGGTATTAAGACAACATTTGAAAGGGAAATAGTCTCCCATGTATTCTCATCATATAAAGAAATAATATCATTTGTTAATAAGATAAGTAAATAATTCTCGAAGTCCTATGGCTTTGAAGGGAAGCAAGAGAAGAAAAGGATGGAAGAGAGAAATATGGGTAAAGGGAAGAGGGGAAAGAAGAATTTTATTATATATGATAACTGTGGAAAGAATCACCTTGTTAAATGCCTAAATGGAATGAGAGTTTGTTATAACTGTGGAGAAAAAGGACACCAAGTACATGATTGCAAGGGTATGAAAAATGTTTCAAATGTACAATGCTTCATCTGCAAGGAGTTGGAACACTACGTGAAGAAATGTCCAAATAATCAGTGTATTCCCCAAATGCTGTTATTGGATAATAATCAAGTTATGATACAACCAAAGATGAAGAGGAATGATTAGATTTCTTATGTTATTGTTAATGTATTGTGTCATTTGAGTATTGTATTAATGATGTACATGTAATAAAAATTATAGAGTATAAAAGGATTGTACTGCTGTACTATTTAATTAAGGACTTGAGATTTCATGGAACCAAGAAAAGTAACTCAATAGCATGTTAAATTTTTTTGGAAAATATATGGTTGAGATAAATATAAACCATAATATGGTTCTAATACTGAGGTTGTGATTTTGGAATAATATATGATTGATTTGGATAAATTATATTGGATATTCTTGACTACCTTGAAACTGGTTAATGATTTGTATATTCCATCATTGTTAGAGTTCACAACATTTTTGGATATAAGAAGTATATCCAGTATTATATAACGAATAAGGGATCATGAATGTAATGAATAAGGTTTTATGGTAATTCAGGGTGTTATAGTGTTTTAAAATAATACATGATGAAGGTATTTACATGTTATTACGTGGAAAAAAGGATCTTCATTGTGTTTACCTTCCTTATAAATTTTGGATTGTGAGTTTGGACAGAAGTATTTGGGATAAGTCTAAAGGTTGGAATTGATTAAGTTTGACATTGGATACTATTTTTAAGGTTAAATCATTTCTTGAGATTATTTTTGGATTTTCATAAAAGGACAACTCGGAGATCATGTGACAACCCATCGCGTACAACAAGGTCGCGAGACTTGAACCCGCACCGAAGGGAGACAAGGGTGCATCACCTACCACTGGCCTACGTGTTGTCCTGGTTTGTATAATATAGTTTTTTTTTAATGGTCTGATTGATAAATTATAAATTCATTTTTTTGGAACCCTAAACCATTAGGATAAATAGAATATTTTTGATTTTTATTATCTTTTGGAGTGAAAGATGAGTTTATGGTAAGAATTAGTTGAAGGATGAAACTCTACTTGTTAAGTATATATATATATATATTCTTATTATTCTATAAATAAATTAATTCTTAAACATTAGAGAAGATATCTTAAAACCAAAAATGTGTTATCCTAATACCTTTTTTATGTTGAACTAACGATATTTTAAATCAGCATAGATTGATGGCTTGGAGGCCCTCAATTTTACACTTGTTTGTGATTGATGACCTCAATCACTCACTATAAATATTTACATTTTTCCTCCAATTATGTGTCTCTAATTTCCACCAATGTTCTCCTAATCAAGATCATAATTTGGTGGTGACTTTTTTATTCCCTTTCTCTCTTATTAAGACTAAATTTTATTAACCCAATTTCCGATGTGGGTTTTCCATGAATGTATTTTCCTATTTTTAACCTCTTATTTCAGAATAACAATTTAAAATTTTGAGGATGCAATTTATTTAAGGAGGGGAGAATGTAACACCCCAAGATTTCATAGTACGTTATCACATTAAAGTAATTCAATAGCTTGCGCTACACGCAACACCGAGTTCGAGCGTACCACTACTTACCAAACTAGATGTTCAAAAAGAGTTTATAAATAGTATTAACTGAATTTTGAATCTTATATACTCTATATAATTTTAAAATCCATATTATGTGTTTCTTAGACATAATATAAGAACAAATTCATTTTTTTCATAAAAAAGAAGTATTTTTAAAAAAATACAATTTTATCGCCTTTTAATGGCGAACCCTTTTTAAAACCATTATTTGACACTTTTATACATTAAATTTAATAAAATTAAATTATTCTTTAGAATAGGGACATAAAAATTTATTTTGGATAAATTTTTGTTACTTTTCAGATATGTTTCCAATTTTGACGAATAATGAAAAATTCTATGTTTTAATTGAAAATAACCTTTTTAATCAAAATAATTTATAGTGTAAAATTATGTATTTGAATGGTTTTGAAGTATAATTAGATTATATTTTTATCATTTAATAAAATTTAGGTCATTATAACTAATTTCACATTTAAATTTGACAGAAACACATGTTAATCTTTTGATAGTTTTTACCTTTTAAAAACTCACTTTTTGGTTTTGACAATGGGAATTAATTTTAAATTAGTAAATAAAACTTATAATTTTTAATTTGGTTAAATAGACTTCATTTTTGAATTTTTAATATCAAAATTAGATTATGGTGATTTTTTTTTGTATTTTTCTGAAAACTTTCAATTTTTGATGAATAGTGAAAAACACTGCGTTATTATTTAAAACTAACTTTTTATTTAAATTTATTTTAAGTAAAAATAGATATATAAAACCTATATAAGTTCAATTTAATTCATTGGAGTCATTTTATAATAAAATTAGATGTATACAATTTTATTAAACTTTTTAACCTCTTTTACCCACCTTCTAGGCATGTTAGCAAATTTGCATAAAGCTTAATTTTACTTCTTTTCTGAGTTGAATTTCAAAAATACAAGAGACTCAGTTTATATAATTATGTAAAATGTGATATAATAAGATTAAAATACTTTATTGGTGAATACTAACTTTTGAATTTTATTTACCATGGTTAAAAGTAAATAGGGTAATTAAAGGTAAAAATGATATTATAATTAACCTAAAATGTGTCCTAATTCTATTGGATAAGTGTAATTCGACCAAAAAAACCTTAGGAATAAAATATTATCCTTTAGGTCCACTTGGATTAGATTAGGACATTTATTATTATTTTATTTAAATAAGAGTTAAAAGTGTTAAATTCAAAGTTTATTAACTAAAACATTTTTAATGTAGAGTTATACACAATATGAATTTGACTATAAAAAATAGTTAGAAAGATTAAAAATATTTCCTACATAATGGTATTTTATTTATAATATTTAGATATTAAATAATTAAATTTATTTATGACACAATGATGATGCAGTAATTACCTTCTAAATGAAATATTAAAATAGTCTATATTATAAATATTAAAATAAAAATAATTAAAAAGTTTTGATGCCATCCACGAAATTTCTAGGTTAATAAGACATGTTAGGGTTGATTAGATAATTTTTTTGAAGTGATGATGTTGTTATGACTTTCACAAAAACAAAATACCAAATAGTGTCAAAATTGACATAAATTAATTTTTAAAACAAATACTATATTATTGGTTGATATAATATTCCCAAAAATATAAGGTTCAGACAAAGGGCTTAAATAATATTATATATTTCATTAATGAACCACTTGAGGTTCTCTCTAAAGTTTAGAGTAAGTTTATTAACCATATAGTGTTAGAAATGAAGAAGACACTGTAAAAGTAAAACTATTTAACTTAGAGTTAAATAAAAAAGATAAGGTTAAAATGGTAACCTAAACTTGTCTAAAACCTATTGATTGAGAGGATTTAGAACCATAACCACCTAAGGCTCCAAATAAATTCATTTTTAGCTATTATAAACCGAATATGTTTGTATAATAAATTAATATTTTAATCTTCTCCGAAAGTTGTCCTCACCCCTATTATAAAAGGGCACTTCCCCTACTCTCAAAATCACACCTCCAAAGCCATTTGGCTCAGACAACCACTTCCCAAATATCCTCCAAAATTCCCTAAAATAAACCTAGAGTCCTTAATTTGATCATAAATCCAACCTAAGAATCCATTTTGTTCAACTCAAAAGGAAACATCTGAAGAAGAGGTAATAATTTCACCACCTGCTTTCAAGTTCTTTTCATCTTCCACTTCCTCTTTCTTTGTTGTTTCCATACCAAAATAGTAACTCTATTATCTCCTGTATATTATGTTATTATTATAAATATTTTAAAACCATATTTTTTATTCTATACATCCTCTAAATGACAAATTCACCATATGTGCGTACGTACGGCTTACCATCTCCACGTTGTGGTGTAGTTTGTTATTCAAACACTTCATTATTTGTATGGGTATAATAATTAGTATAAATGATTTAAATAATAAATATAACATGTTAATTATTCTGTGTATATGATATAACATCCAATTAAATATTATTTCACCATCAATATAATGATATTGTCGCTCATGCGTATGTTCGGATTACCGTCTCCACAACACGATTAGATTCATTCCTACGCTCACTATTCAACTATGATTATAAAAATATATATTTTTAATAATTATGTAAAATATGGCCTAATAGTTCTAATGTATATATATATATGTATGTATGTATGTTTTTATGTACTTACATATATCTTATTCACTTACTTCTGTTCAATACGATATGAAAATGGAAACCATGTTTATGCGTACGTATGACCTACCGTCTCCATAACCGGTGCCTTCCATTTCATATATCTATCTATTATAAATATTTATATTCTAAATATATATGATATATAAATCTAGGATTATATTCTGTATGTATTTAAATCATGATCTAAATGATACGATCAAGAATAAAAAGTTAAAAGACCTATGATAAAGAAAGCGATTATTACCCAAAATGTAATTTTAATATGAAAATAAGCATTAAATGGGTAGTATAAAGTCATAAATGAATCATGTATGATATAATAAATATAAATATGGTTCTGGTATAATTTAATAACATACTATGTTCATTATACAATATGTTAAACATACCCTCGACCAAATCAAAGTGCAAGGTAAGGGTTAATTTCACAATCACTTTATTATCCAAGGTTGTTTTTATGTAAGTATCTACAGGGAAATATTTATTATACAAGTCCATGTTTCATAAAAGTGTTTTAAAAGGGATTATTTTTAAGGGAAATTTTACTAAAACATTATTTGAAATGTTTTAAAAATTTATTCTTCTAAAACTTTCTCATTAATATCCATGTTTTCAAAATGGTTTAAAGATTTATTTATATGAACATGAATGTTTTAAAATGTTAATTCTTTTCAAAAGTTTTAATGTGGTATATGACACTTTGATTCAAAACTATCTTTTAAATTAATTCCTTTATATGCCTTTTAAATGATTTCATGAAAAGGGATATTTCTCTCGAAGATTTTGACTAATCATTTTCAACTATGTTAACATCCTTTACGGGATATTATTCTTGATCGAGGTTGATTTATTATGATAAAAATCTTCCATATTGTATTGAAGGTTTTGTGATATGTTTGATTGGGGATGTGTTATTTTTATACCATTCATGGTTTATAGATAAAGTATTGAAATTTTTATGCTAGTTTTAATATGAATGTTTATGTTATGTTTAATCCCTTTCATATGAGGAATGCATTGGACTTAATAAGTGACGGGTGGAGCCCTCTATAGATCCTAGATTCATCGGTAGTTCTCATGATACAAACAAGTGTCTTGGCACAAGGCCTTGAAAAAAATTTATTTTTAGTCTTGGCATAAGGCCTTGACTATGTGGTTATGAAGTCTGGTATTATGCATTCCATAATTATGAAATTAGCTATTGACATTACATGTGATTATTCAACTAGTAGAATATCCATGAGAATAAGTAAATGACATTATCTGATTTATCTTTTCCATATTATATTGAAGTTAAGTTTAAATGGATTTTGTTTTAGTTTTATACATTTCCTTAAATGTTTATGCTTATTTATGAAAGTTTCTGCTATATTTTTATCCTTATTAAGCATATGAGCTCACCCCTTTCTATGTTTTATTTTCCCCAAGATGCGAAGAAGTATATTATGACTGACCTGCAGGGATAATATAAGGGATATGAATGTGGTCAATGGAGACCATGTTTTTGTTGTTTTTCATTTTATAATATAATGTAACTTTCATGTATGTAATCTATTTTACAAGTCTGCTAAACTAATTGGTCCTTTGAGACTTGATTCCTTGTAATCGTTCCAATGTATTAAAATAATGCACTGACTCTGGGTAACTGGGGTTGGGGAGTTACAACATAGATCTGGAAACAACATGGTCAATGGATGATAAATCCATTGTTTTCACATCAATATGATGAGAAACGAAGCTGCGATGGTGTAGGGAAGATTTGTCCAAACCCTCATCTTTGAAGGAGGCCGATTCATGATGAATAACAAAGAGATTCCGCATTATTCAGCAAGATATGAAGCTTTCAGAGAGAAATCAGCTGACTCTGACCATGGTTGAAGTAGATTCGGAAGTGGTGACAAGAATCTAAGAAATGCTCGGTTTTCTAAAAAATCCCAACTACATGTCATGTTCAGCAAAGAACACATGTTGTGTAGCCTCCATCAGTGGTGACACTAGTGTTTGGGAAGAGATAAGTATGGTATAATGTGTACTCCCATTGACACGTTGTATACCACATTTTTGTGTGTGGCAGTACATGTGAAGGAATACATGACCAGGCATACACATTGTGTCAAGCACACAAACATAGGTTTTCCACACTGGTAGAATACCATGTAAACCGTCATGTCGTGTACCAAAGTACATGGACATGAGGACTGAGTACACATACACAACCAGCAGACACAACCCCGGTCCCATATTGCTAGAACACCATGTGTAGTCCACATAAACAGTGTACTCTACTGCATGAGATGGGACCTATGTACTAGTATCAGACAAGGGAATGTGATGAAGATGGGACACACGTAATGTGTGACCCTCACACATTGTGCATTGTTTGAGCTCATCCGAGTAACCTTTAGTCCTCTATATCTCTTTTGTTTGAACTCAGATTTGAGCTCATGATATTCATATCTTGAGTGTTTTTTCATTTAGAACATTATGGTTCCCTCAGAAGTGGTTATCGATATATGACACGAATGTTTCTGGGTTGTAACACACATAGATGACACCCCATGATGGTAGCGATCATACAGTCTTATCAACATTGTTTCGGGATAACCCTCTAGTTGAAATGGGTAGTGTAATCCCTGATATCCTTCCATGATGACTCTCCAGTAGGGTTATCTAGTGTAGTTCCTGAAAACCTTCTAGGATGACCCTCTAGCTAGGTTGGGTAGTGTAGTCCCCAATGACCTTTCAGGATAACCCTCTAGCTGGGCAGGGCAGTGTAGTCCCCGATGATCTTCTATATTGAACCTCTAGCTGGGACCTTCCTGGGAAGACCCTCAATTGTCCAACATAGTGGTGAGGTGTGGATTGACTTACCCTTGTACTCATGAGATAGAGGGGTGATTTCCCCTCACGATGCATCCTTGAGACGCAACTTAAAACCGTGTGGGCAATTTAGTGCCACCTAAAGAGGATAATATCATGGTGTGGTGTTTTGAGCCCCTTTGACTTGTGTCTCCTAGGCTGATGCATGAGGTGTTGGGCATCCCAGATGGATTTATCTTGGAAATGTTGGTTACTCATATTTTTGGAATAATCTATGAGGTGGAGATCCCCTTACTCTCTCATTTGGTATTCTTTGACTGGGCATACATATATATTTCATGTTACATTAACCACTCCTTGGGTCTTGGTTACTCTCCTTCTAGGAGAGGAGAAGACACATGAGGTATTCCACATGCATTCTGTGTCTAGCTTCTCATGGTTGGATGGGTCTACTCACCGGATATAGGTAGCAAAGACTCAACGACCAGTTTATCTCCTCACCATTTTTAGATCCTTATGTTTTGATGAGTCTACTTTTCCACTTTTTCGGGATAATCTGTACCTTTTCCATTCCACTTTACTATAACTTGTTCTATATACTTATTCTCTTCATTTGTATCTCTTACTTCTCCCGCTTCACATTTTTTGACCTTCTACTATGTATGTATATACTCACTCCTACATGGGATCTTCCCAACACATGTCATGTCTTTTGAAGACGACAGACAGGTCGATCGTGACTACATAAGAGAAAAGGGGTATAGGCTACTTGGACCATGTACAATGGTCATAGTTAGGATTCAAGAGAACATATCCCTCGGTTGTTACTCTATTTCAGTTTCTTCCAGGCTGGGATAGGTTTCTGGTTTGGGTGTGTGGTTTTTTCCTTTTCTTTTCAGTTGACACTACCATACTCTTATACCATCTAGAGGTTCATGCGTGATCATTTTACCTTATAGCAGTTTCACACTTTTTTTTACATTTCCTCTCTACTTTTTCATTTATTGGGTTATGTGTGTGTGTGTAGGTTTTAGGCAAAAGCCTCACCAAGTTTAGTTGTTCCTTTAACACTTATCTCCACCTCAGGCCTATGGAGGTGGGCTTGGGGTAGTTGCGGCTCGAGCCCCGGATTAGGTCGGGTCGTGAAAGAGTGGTATCAGAGGCAGTTTGACCCTTGGGACATTGTTCGGACGTTTCCCTAAAAAGTTATTATTTTATTTTAGGGAAATAGTGTCAGCTTGTCTCTTGAGAGGCTATCAGGCTAGGGTTTCTAGTGATGGTGTGGTGACCAATGCAACAATTCACTAGGGCCCTGATTACCTGCTTGTCGGCTTGGCACCCTTTGACATTTATTATAGGGAATAATGGTACATGCATTATATAGGATCAATTCTTTGACTGTCCTTATTGATTCATCTCCCTATTATTTTTTAATATATAAATATATATATATATTCTCATATGACTATGGCACTTCTTGATAATTTTTAGGATGCCTTCATGGTGACAACCATCTAGGATACCATCTCTGATTCATGATGACGACCCCATGAGCGACAAGGCCTCAGTTCAGGGTCCATCTGGAGATCCCCTTACTTCCAGTGGGTAGGTAAAATTACCCCCACCTGTTGAGAAATATATAGGCCTAGAGGAGTTGGCTGAGGATTGGCACAAGCTGAGTTCCCTCCATGAGTTCCATCACCATAGACCACTGAGGTTCTGCGGTGAGCCAGATCCTCAGGTAGTAGAGGATTGGTTAGAGTCAGTGGTCTATGTTTTTAGGCTTGTTCATACACCAAGAAATCATATGGTGTCTTTGGTATCCAGCCTTTTATATGGAGCAATTAAGCACTGGTGGAGCTTAGTTACCCAGATGCATGATGAGTGGAAACTATTGTGAGACAACGTTCAACATTTGTTTTGTGAGGAGTACTACCCCTCATTCATGCGCTTCATTCGGATTAAGAAGATTTTGGAGCTTCCGAAGGTAGGTATGATAGTGTCAGAGTACATGGAGAGCTGCATAGACCTTACTCTCTACTCCCTTAACATGATCATAGATGGATTCTTTCGAGCACGAAAGTTCGACCAGGGACTCCATAGAGTGATCTACGCCAACGTGGTTCCCTTGTGCATCCCTGCCTATATCGGGGTGTTGGAATGGGAACTTATTATAGAGATACTTTTGATATAGGGATGTCAAATAGCTAGAGTTTTTAGTCATCATGATAAAGATGAGGCATCTGCAACTATAAACAAATGCCAGAGATCTCGGAACAGGATCCCCTTTCATGAACAGACCTAGGGACATGGTTGTTCTGTGTAGGAGCATCATAGATTATCAAGGCATCCCATAGAGGGATAGTTATATACTTATAATGGGTGAGGCCACATGGAATAAGATTGCCTGAATGGAAAAGATGATCATCCCAAACAAGAAGTGGACATACCACTATGGAAGAGGCTGCACCTTGATCAGGGATCTCCGAGGCAAGGACAGAGTAGTCCCTAAAGAGGTCGAGCTGTCAAAGGGAAGGAGGATCTACAGGTGGGGGATGATAGTGTGAGGTTATTCCACCACCACTAAAAATAACCCCATGTCAGGCTTGGGGATCTGGTGGTCAGGGCCACAAGAAGTTGCAATATTTGGATGTCTACGATCTTGTGGCACATGAGATAATATGAGGTACGATATGTGTTTACTCTACTATTACCTCAGTATTAGTAGACACAGGTGATAACCATTATTTTATCTCACAACTCTTTGTGCGTGATTTGGATCTCCTTATAGAGATGCTAGCACAACAGCTATGCCTCGAGGTTCCCACAGGGAACACTTCCATGGTATATTTCATCATCCAGTAGTGCGATCTATCCTTTGGAGGATAAAGGTTCACGTGGGACCTAATGGTCATCACAATGGGACAATGTGACGTTATCTTAGAAATGGATTATCTTTCCATGGTTTGAGCCCATATTGACTATCATCATAGATTATTTATATTCATAGATGATGATGAGACAAGGTTCTCATTTTTTGGTGAGAGAGACCTCATAGTGGGACAAGTGGGTGCTTTGAGCAAGATGTTACATCATATCACCCATCATCCAGAGAGTATGAAACTTGGTGTAGTATACTCTTTGGGCATCTGGATCCCTTTGATTGTGGATTATTATATGTACTTCATCTCCAAAGACGTTCTAGGACTACCTCTGAGGTAAGAGTTGGAGTTTTTCATTGACTAGCAACTGGGGACTTCCTCGATATCTTCTGTGGCACATTAGATGGCTTCCACTGATCTCTAAGAGCTACGTTTGAAGATGGAGGACCTTCACAAGAAATGATTCATCGGACCTAGTGTGTCCCAATGGGAAGTTCCTGTTCTATTTGTGAAGAAGTAATATGAGAACTTTCAGATTTGTGTGGATTATCATCACATGAACTAGGCCAAGATAAAGAACATGTACCCCTTTCTGAAGATTGAACAACCCTTTGGTCAGTTTTGGGGTGTGAAATGGTTCTCCCAAATTGATCTCAGGCCCATCTATCACCAGTTTCGGGTTTGTGAGTCCAATATTCTTAAATTGTCTTTTCAGTGTTGTTATAGACACTACAAGTTCCTTGTGATGACTTTCAGTGTGAAAAATTCCCCCTCCGTTTTCATGGCTTTGATCAACCAATTCTTCCAGCCTAAATTGGAGGAGTTTTTTGTTATCTTCATCGATGACATATCATCTACTATGTGATAGGGGATGAACATGTAGATCATTTTAGAAGAGTCCTTGATCTACTTTGAGAGAACCATCTTTATGGAAATCTTTCAAAATTAAAGTTCTTGATATTTGAGGTTCACTTTATAGGTAATTCCATTTACTAAAAAGTTCTATCCATGGATATATTAAATATCAAGGCAGTTATTTATTGGAATCCACCCAAGAATGTGTTAGATATGAAGAGTTTTATTGGCTTTATAGGGTAATACTGGATATTTGTGGTAGACTCCTCCAAATCATATCCCCTTTTACCACTATAACACAGAAGGGACAATTGTTTACCTAGTTTGAGTATTTCCATAAGTCCTTCAAGGAATTGAGGTAGAGGTCGATGAGAAATCCAATTTTGAGGCCAATATAGGAAGGAGTTTAATTCTTATTATATTGTGATGCTTTAGGAGTTGGGATTTAGTTGCATGTTAATGAAATGATAGGTAGTCATCACATATGGGTCGAGGAAGTTGAGACACCATAAGTATAATTATGCCACTCATAACCTTGATCTGGCAGTGGTGGTCTTCTCATTGAGGATGTGGATGCACTACCTTCTATGAGAGTGCATGTTGGTCTACTCATACCACCTGAGTCTTAGGTATGTCTTCACTCAAAGAGACCTGAACCAGAGGCGGTGACTCCAGTTGGAGTTCCTACTAGACTATGACTTTGAGATACTCTATAATCTAAGGAAGGAAAATTTTGTAGTAGATTCCCTTAATAGGAAGTCCCAGGCTCTCCTAATGTAGGATGATTTAGAGTAGTTAGCTTCCCTACACCTGACCCTAATGGAACAGGATGGTGTAGTTTTCCTATAGTCGATGGTGATGAATGCTTTTCTCCTTGAGAGTGTGAAAGATTCCCAACTAGGCGAAATTGACTGTGAGGTTCTTCATGATCAGATATCCATAAGTGACTCACCATATAGATATTCTGAAGGAGGGAATCATGAGATCTTATTCCAGGGGAAAATAATGGTTCCAGTTGTGCTATGAGAGGAAGTGATGCAAGAGTTCCACACTTCTACCGTATCTATACATCCCACTGTGGGGAAGATGTACCAGGATCTTCAGTGGTAGTTTTGGTGGTCTGGCATGAGATAAAGTGTAGCTGAGTTCATCTCACAATGCCTTACCTTTCAGAAGGTGAAGGCTGAGCACCAGATTCCAGAAGGTTTGTTATAGCCTCTTGATATCCCAGAGTGGAAGTTGGATGGCATATCCATGGACTTCGTCACAGTGATTCCATCCATAATGAAGATCCATGATTCCATCTTATTGATAATAGATTGACTCATGAAGTCATAACACTTACTTGATATCAAGGAGCAGTATTTAGTGGAGAGTTTTAGGGATTTTATATGTACGAGAGATCATCTTATTTCACGATTTACCATCAATGATTATCTCCAATCATGATGCTTGATTTATTTCATAATTGTGGAAAGGCCTACAAGAGGCATTCAGGACCTAGCTACAGATGAGTACAACCTTTCACCCCAAGATCGATGGGAAAACCAAGAACACTATCTAGGTTCTAGAGGATATATTGAGGGCTTGCATGTTGGATTTTGACCAGATCTGGGAGTATCACCTTCCATTTGTGGAATTCAAGTAAAAAAACTACCACTCCACCATCGGAATAGAACCTTATTAGGTCTTATATGAGAGACCCTTCTAGTCACCCTTTTGATAAAAGGAGATGATGGATTTATCTCTTGTAGGCCCAGAGTTGGTGTAGGCAACCATAAAGAAATTATAGATCATCCATGAAAGGATGAAGTCGACCCATATAAAACAGAAGTCCTACACAGATTGTCGTTGTAGGTCCTTGGAGTTCGAGCAGGGATAACACATCTTCTTGAGATTCTACCCATGATATGGAATGAGGAGGTTTGGTCGAGGTGGAAAGCTGTCCCTGGGGTTCGTTGAGCTGTTCGAGATCATGCAGAGGGTTTAGGAGGTTACCTGTCACATTACCTTCAACCTAAAGATAGAGCGGGTGCATGATGTTTTCTATGTGTCATAGCTGAAGAGATATGTTCATGATTCCACACACATCATTGGATTGGGTGATCTGGACATAGAGGACAAATCCACCTTTATAGAGAACCTAGTGGTGATCAAAGACCGATAGGAGTGGACCTTGAGATAAAGAACCATCACTCTTGATTGAGTGTTATGGAAACAAAAAATGTGCAGGAGAGTTCCTGGGAGTGGGAGAGCTAGGTGTAGGCTCAGTATCCCAAGATATTTGTTTAGTTTTGTTTTCAGGGATGAAAATATTGAAGAAGGGATTGATTTGGGGACCCTGGTTTTGACTTTCAAGACCATGAAATATTTCTAAATATTTTTCCAGAACTAGGTGTTGAGAGGAAGTGTGATTCTGAGGACCGATGTGTGCGGAATTAATTTTATAAAAATATTAAATATATTTTATATTGTGCATGCATGGTTACTTAAAGAAACTATGATGAATCATAAATGGATGATCTAATTGGAAATCCGAGACCACAGTTGGTTCTGGAATGCGGTGTTTTACCTATTCATGTCATAAAATGAGTCGGCACAGGATGTTAAGATACCTTGCTTGTTGGTAGCACATTTAAGTGATTTAATTAAATATTTTATTTATTAATTAAAATCTTTTTCTAAACCTAATAAACATTTATAAATTCATGGTTTAGTGTATTTTGACTCATAGTCTTATTTTATTCCAACGGCCTCTCCTATATTCGTCTTTTTCTAGTTGATGAACGATAAACAAAGAACAATGAGGAAACCTTGGATCTAGATAGATCAAGATGCAGTGAACACAACATATCCTCCCCCTTTATTGGAGAGTGTGTTATTCACAAAAGCTCAAACCAAACTAGAGGTAAGACTCATATTTAAAGTTTGTATTCCTTGGATTAGACATTGATAATGTTGATAATTAGTTCTTAAATTATCTCCCTTGATTTCAAACTTTTCATGATCCCAAGTACCTGGATTTCATTTATTTATCCCATGTTCTAACCACTGTTCCCCAATATCAGTCCCCGACCAAGAATTCTTGGCCATTAGTGTTTAAAACTTTGTATTTTGGTCCCTTTATCCCATATTTCTTCAAATAATCACTGAGAAATCCCATTGAATCCCAGTTTGACAATTGACAGGAGACCCGTGCTTGATCGGGCACTCAAATTCAGATAGAAC
This sequence comes from Viscum album, assembly GCA_963277665.1. NCBI lineage: Eukaryota > Viridiplantae > Streptophyta > Magnoliopsida > Santalales > Viscaceae > Viscum > Viscum album. Next base: position 621,957,449 of record OY728157.1, read on the forward strand.
TTGTGGAACAACAATGGAATTGTGGGTGAGGAAAAAATTTGGAAACATATGATTCAAGGATGAATAATCCATAGGTTTCATGTCACTCTGATGAGAAATGAAGTCATGGCGGCATACAGAAGATCTGGCCAAACTCCCATCTTTGAATGAGGCTGATTCCTGACAAACATGAAGAGATTCCATGTTCTTTATCCAGATCTGAAGATTTCTGAGTGAAATCAGAATACTTTGACCGTGGTTGAAGAATATTTGGATGCAGTAGTTGGAATCTAAGAAATGATATGGTTTCTGGAAAAATCCAAACCACATGCTATGTTCAACAAAGAACGCACAACATGTAGCCTCCCTCAGTGAACATGCTAGGGTTTGGGAAGATATAAGGATGGCATGACATGTACTCCCCTAAACACGCAGTGTACCACCTTTCTCTGTAAGGAGAGCCGTGTGAAGGAACACATGGCTCGATACACTCCCTATGTCGAGCACATGGACATGGGTTGGACACATGGGCATAATCCCATGTGAACCGACACGCCATGTATCGATGTATTTGGAAACGGTGTCCAAGTACATGGACATGAATAACAGACATGGCCCCAGTCCTAGATAGCTAGAATATGATGTGTAGTACATGTACATAGAATCCTCTGGTGTTTGGGAGGATGCTCTTGAAGTTATGTGTCCAACCTAGCTTAGATCACCCATCTAGTGGATTTCAGTATGGGGATGCTACAACCATCACTTCGAAGAATCGCGTAGCATATAATAAGGGATCTTGACCATCCCCTTTGGAGGAATATCCATATGATCAAATATTGAAAGTATGACCTCTAACCATGACTCTGTAGTAAGAGATTCTCTATCCCCTCAAAAGGAGGGAGGATTCTACCACTAAAACATTTGATTAAACTCTACCATAGTCGGGCATGTCTAGAAACACCTTGCACATATTACATCACCTGGCACAAGCCCTCATGAAACTAGGAATCAGTTCCCATATAAATAATTTTAGGTGGTGCCATAGGTGGAGTTTCTAGAGGATTTATAGGCATATCATATCCCACCACCTTAGGATCAAGGTTATTACTACCTTCCGGGTGTATTACTTGAGGCTGTTATGGTGGCTTGATTCTAAAATTCCAAATGCATGCCTCAGAAGATAATTTAACAGTTAAAAAAATTTCAGATAGATAGTTAGGCTAGGCACATAAAATTTCTATGCAAATATCACACCTCATGGCCTACTTTTAAAAGAAAGGTCTAGGCAGTAAAGGAAATCATATTAGGCTATAAGTACATAAGATACACTTCCATCTACCCACTAAAAATTTAGGGTTCAAGTCTTCGTCTCATATCAGACAATAGTGGTTCTGGTATATAGAGATTCAATTTAAAGGTATATAAGAAAAAACCCACTACTTTGCAATTGAAATACCCATTTAGTGATAACCATTTTAATTTAAAATTTAAACTTTTATTTATTTAATAATATATTTTATATAATAAATATATCATAGTCCATATCAAGTAGGTCCAGAACCCAAATTGTGGAATAATGGTATAATTAAGGTTTCATCACCAATATATGATGGGAAGAACCATTTAGATTGATATTGTAACTTTAATTAATAAAATTATATTCTCCTAGTAAGAAATATCAACATATTTCAATATATAATAATCATGGAACTAACTACATGCTACAAAAAAATGCACACATATAATAAATGTGGCATGAAAAAATGCATGACATATTAGTCCTGAAGTGCCTATAATGATTCATGTAATAAACACCCCCATTTCATTAATCCAAAGTAAAAAAATCACATTTCAATAATACTAGTAGTAATAGCATAAAAAAACATGTGTGTCAACCCAATGATGAAGTCATATCAACTATAACTTGTGAAAAGACTGAATAACCATAACCTATCCCAGGTAATTTGGGTTTCCCCTGTATGTTGGTTAGCTAATCCTAGTCATAAGATCATTAAAAAATCCATTATCTCCTAATCTCTTATGTAATAACCAAAAATTAATAAAAAGGAAAAAAGGATTTAATGACACTTTGTAACATCCTGGACCAATATCCACTCAATCGAGGCCCCGAGTTGGTGGGTCACATGGCCTCAAGCATGGCTCTCCATACACCAAAGGCTTCTAACTAGAAGTGTGGTTTTAATGTGGTATAATGGGTATACTATACAATCATATCATAGTGGCACAATGGATATCATAAATAATCAGACAACATCGGAAGCATTTATAAATAGACACTATAACAACTGGACCAGTAACCCATCATAGTAGAAGAATGATATAAAAAATTACTTAGTGGAAACAAATATGATAAACTATAGGAGTGAAAATATCCAAGAAACTGTAATAATATCAAAATAAAAAAATTTGAGTCATATAAAGGATAATATCATGGAATGCTAATATACAAAAAGGGGAAACATGGGATAATAATATAGAAAATGTTGTACACAAACATAAAAAGTACCAAAAGACTGATCTACTATAATGTCAAGATTATGCTCGGTTCTTTACTACCATAATCCATAATATAAGTTAAACAAATAAAGTATCTATAGCTGGGCTCCTACCCTTATCCATACCTGCAGACAAGTAATCTACTAAGGTACCAAAGGATGCATGAGTTGGGTGTGATAAAAATCCCAACTGGCCACCACCAAGGGTGTCTAGAAATAATCCACCATGTGTACATATATAATAAGTGTGAATGTATTGAGAATAATAAACACATATAAATAAATAAATATCATCTAACTCTGTTTCTATCAGGACACCTGGCTGGCTCTACATGCTTTGGAATAGGTTGATGCGAGAGTCTGATCAGTAACCATATATATTGTAATTATAAATATATATAATATAGTTATATACTATGTCCACCTATATTCACTATGTATATGAGGATAAAATAGGCATATACCTGGATACTAGGTGCTGGCTTGACCCGAGGCATAACTTAGGCATCTATAACCAGTCTAACAAGCCTATAGTCCCCCAAAAGAGGGTACATTCTCATATTCTCATAATTAATGTGAGTTATCATTCTCAACACTTGAGATAGGTGTGGTGTTACGTCCTTCCCAAATTCAAAAGAAAGGGAATGTGGAGCGCCATTCCCATCATCCAGATACAAGTATAATAGAGAGAGTTGTCATCCTCAACACCTGATGTTATAGAGAGTAAAACATCATTATCAAAAAGTCCTTTAACCATCATTCACCAGTAAACTACAATTTAATAATCATAATAATATTGATGACATGTGGGATCACCTCTAATAAATTATAATCATAAATCCCAATTCAACTAAGGGATTCACATCATATAAAATTCATATTTTATAATTATATAACATGATGTGTGGCCTTGAAACCCATTTATATAAAAAATAAATAAGAAATTTAATTAATAAATACATGGAAGTTGATAATCAAGGTCAATACAAATAATTTTAAGGTGTTCCAGTCCATTAAAAAATTACACAAAGAAGTAAAATTCCATTTCGAAGCCAATCCCAACACTTAGGCGGTGTTTAGCTACGTAAAAAAATTATAAAAAGTAGGTATTTCATTTGACACATATAAATGGGTGGATACGATTTAGGTCATCATCTTCTAAGAACTTATCAAGGATATATGGGAGTATAATAACATTGTTTCATTAATTAAAAATGAAAGAAGGCATTTTAATGCAATTTGTGATAATGGAAATTGTGGGGCACAATGGAAAAGCTATGAAATCAACTCTACTTTTAGGGAAAACAACTAGACCACCTACCTTAGGGTTCCAGATGACTCCACTTCTAATATCAGATTCAAATTTAAATTAAATAAGAATAAAAATGAATAACATACCAACACCCTAAAAATAGGGTAAATTAGATCGTACCAAAATAGTTCAATATATGATAAGAGAAACTTAGAATAGAAGGAAGAGGATTCGAGAACTTACTGATGTGGATATGATGCTTATGATAGAACTTGATTTAGAGTTTAGATAGAGTAAAGCCTAGGTAAGTCTTGAGGTTGAGATCAATGGAGAAGGAGGGGTGCTCATCTACTGGAAATGAGAGAAAGAAAGAGGGAGGTAAAGTATTAATTTCATTAAAGGAAAAAATGTAATTTCATCCACACAAAAATTAGTGTGCATATTTTGGAAAAACTATTTACAAATTGTTCTACCTAATCTATCTAATTAGATACACCACATGATTTTCCTAACCAAGTGAAAACTGTGCACATGGAATTGTCCCAAAACCTTTGCAACCCACACGAGCATTCACCTGGTATCACACAGTTGTAGAAAAACTGTGCGGCCCACTGCTCCCTTATGATTTGCCCCGCACTGTTAGAGAGAATTAATTAAAATGATGTGGTTACCATGTTACTCATAAATCAAACATCATGATCATTATCATTGATCATGGTTCAAGTAGAGATCAATGAAGATTAGTAAGAGGTAAAAAAATTTGATGTTGAGAGAGTTCCACACTGCATAATGAAATTCTATGTCACCATTATTACATGGAAATATCAAGAGAACTAAAAGTAGTAGATATTTTGAAATAGGGTGATCATTATAATTTGAATGGCATGTATAGGTATAAATCCAATTCTTTATCCAAACATTCAAGAAGAGTTTGAATAATTCTTTCACTTGAAAATTCTGTGTTTTAAGGTATGAGATTTTTGGGAGATTAGAATGGAAACACATCTGATGATTCTGTGAATTAAAGGCTGATATTTGATTGAGTTTTAATATGATAAAGAATAAAAACCAATGAAAATATTATATATACATATATATATACACACATATATATACTAAACATTGAAAAAAGGAGATGGTGTTAGAATGTAACTACTACACATTCAGAATGTGGAAAAAAAGTGGGAGGAACTAATAAAATACCAACTAAAAATCCGGTGTATCATAGATAAGAATAAGCTATCTTAATGATATTCCTATTCATTAAATAAAATAAAGAAGAGAAGATAGAATCTGACTTAAAAATTATTTTTGATTACATCAAGGTCTATGTACCTGAGTGAGGCAGCCTGCAGTCATCACTCGTTGTTTAAGTTTATGGAATTAAGGGTTCAGATGTGCTATTTCTGATTATATTCCTCGACAAGATGATGAGAGATTTAGCTTATAGTAATCTATTGTAGAAGTTTGAGGAAGCATGATGTCTCCCATTTTATTTCTAAAAGAGAGGAAGAAAATCTATCCATACAGTATAGTAGGGACTCAAGAGAGCACTGTTGATCCTGCTTCATGGAAGTAAAAACTAATTCTATTTAATGAAGAGACTATAGGCCTTCACTTTCTTTGTACCTCGTCAGTTCCATGATAACCAGAATAGGTTCGTACCCTTGCTCATGTGTTATTTTCTAATAAGAAGGATATTGTGCCTTTGGGATAATAATCATGACACTGTTGGATATATGAGTTATACTAATGGTTCTATAACAATGGTTTTAAGAACCATTGGTATAGACAACCTATACCAATGTTTTAAAAAAAATTGTTGCTATGGGTATGTATATGGCCACCTATACCAACAATTTGACCAAACCATTGGTATAGTGAATTTTCTATGACACCTATACCAATAGTTTGTTCAAACTATTGGTGTAGGTAATTTTCCTAGACACCTATACCAATGGTTTGGTCAAACTATTGGTATAGGTAATTTATTTAGACCCCTATAGCAACAGTTTGACCAAAATGTAGGTATAGGTGGTGCCATTATTTATGCATTAAAATAATAATAATAAACAATTCATTTTAAAAATTATATATATATAAATATATAAATATATAAGATGTTTTAGGATAGTTATAAAGTTGTTGAAATATAAGTAGGACATGTTGGGATGAATAACCAATGCAGGATTTGTTTTCCTAATTGAGTACCTATACCAATGGTTTTACCAAAATTTTTGGTATTGGTATTTTTTATAGACACCTATACCAATGGTTTTGTGAAACCATTAGTATATGTAGTGGAATTATTTATTTAAAATAATAATAATAATAAATAATTAATTTTAAAATATATATATATATATATAAACACATTACATATAATTTTATATTGGTAAAGTTATTGGAATATTAGTATGAGGTGTTGGGATTAATACCCCACAAATAACTTTTTTTAAAATTTTATGGACACCTGTACCAACGGTTTGGTCAAACCGTTAGTATAGTTTGTGCCAATATTTATGAATAATAATAATAATAATAAGAATAATAATAAATAATTCATTTTAGAAAAAATACACACACACACACACATATATATACAAACATATAAGTTGTTATGATTTTTTTAAAAAAATTGGACACTTATATCAATGGTTTGGTAAAACCGTAGGAATAGGTGGTGCTATTATTTGTACATAATAATAATAATAATAATTATTATTATTATTATTATTATTATTATTATTATAACGACCCGTTCCCTGGGCCCTGTACCGTGACATACCCCAAGCCCGCCTCTCGAAGGCCAGGGGTTGGCGACTAGCACTAAAGGTATCAACCTACAATTGGGAGGAATTTTCTAGATTACTTGTATGCACACACATTCCAAACCACATACCACAACTAAATGGGGAAGAAAATTAAACTAAAACAAGTATTGAGTAAAAGTATAACTGAAAACAAGTGAGCCAAAATACAAACCCAACCAAAATAACTGAAAACAAGAATGTACCAAGGGACCCAGGTAGCCATCCACTGAAAACCCCACATAATAGTAAGAGTAGTGTAGATACTGAAATCCGAGGTAGTACGTCATGTCCACCTGATCCTATTGGGTCCCCACTTTCTCCTAATCCACTAAGTCGGCCATTGAAACGTATGTCACCTGCACAAGACCCAAAATGTTCCACCGAAGCCCATACAGGGGTGAGTAACACAATGCTCAGTAGGGGACCCCAGTCCACTATAGAGAAACAGCACAAAGTAAACAGAAATAAAATCTACAAAACAAGGACAGTTCACACCAGGTATATTCTAGAGTATGAAAGGTTCATTGGTTAGTGAAAACGTTTCATACAGTTGAGGTGATCATCCTTGATTAATCGATGCTCATCTGTTGGGACACTAAGGATCCATAAGGCTAGGACTCGTCTTCCAGGCCACTAGGGATCCACACAGCTACTAATCTTCTGTCGGGCCACTAAGGAACCACACGGTTATGGCTCATCTCTTGGGCCACTAAGGATCCATATGACTGGTACTTGTCTATCATGCCACTAAGTATCCACACAGCTGCTGCTTGTCTATCGCGCCACTAAGGATCCTCATGGTTATTGGTCATACCTCAATCTCCATGAAGTCTCACATAGAATAAACCAAAGTACCATCTCGTTGAAAGGGTTCTAATGAAATAGACATCGCATCGAAAAAACGCTTGGTATGAAAGATATAAACATTTTAGTAAAAACGGCCCGGTTGGATTTGAGTCTGATCTAACCCGGTCATATGTCAAAACCTTCCAAAACTCCTGTAGAGTATCTCAGAAGGACCTCTTCATCTCATTGGTTACATCACAAGAAATGATGTGTCGAATGGACGCCCGATCTGTAAGACATGGACATTTTAGTAAAAGGGGCCCGGTTGGATTCATGTCTGATCCAACCTGGTCGTACACCAAACACCACCAAAACTACCGTAGAGTATTTCAAAATGACTGCTTCATCGCAAGGGTCTTCTTGTCTTGGATGTAATGTCAATCAGACACTCGGTCTGTGAGTTATTGACATTTCACTGATATGGGGGTTGGTTGGGTTTGAGTCCAGTCTAACCTGGTCAGAGCGACCCGACCCGTTCCAGGGTCCACCGACCATCTTAGGTCTAGTATGGCATGGTTCTAGCCTTACCAGTTTGGTTCGGCCTAGCCCAAGGGTCGGCCTGGTTTGACCCAGACTGGCTCGACCGGACTGAGTGGGGGCGCACATGGTCGATTAACTCAGTAACCCCTTTTGTTCAATGCGACCTGCAGATGCGGGATGGTCCTCCACACGGTGCCCAGTGGCACTGTGTTCCAGCTCAACACTGCAGTTGATGGGCTATGGCTTCCTGTTGATCAGTTGTAGCACGCACCTGGCGTGTCGCGCTTGCTTGCCACTGGTGCATTCCAGCGGCCCCCTTACCACACTGCCATGACCATCTGGCTACAGCGCACTAACGGGCACACCACCTCCCTCTACCAGCAGCCGCCGCTGGTGCTGATGGTTCCTTCTGCGGGCCACCACAGTTGCTTCGGTGGTCTATTTTTTGAACTGTCTACACCTACGGGACCATAGGACTACTGTATAAACTACGATGGTCTCGAACATGTTGTTTAACCATTAAAAGAATTTTTCAACCAATAACACACAAGGAATTGGGGGGGTCAGGCCTTTTTTGTGTCATCCTGCGACCTCTACATTAGAGATTTAAAGCAGGGGAGGCTTGGGATTACAATTATATCAACAATGAAATTAAACCCAAATAGATAACCCAAGGGTGAAACACTTCCCCAAAAAATGCATGATCCACTGATTAACATGTTTTTGGGTTAATCTGCATTCATCGTTTAGAATAAGAATGATGAAATCAAACTAAAACACAACCCCTACCTTGTTGAAGTTCGTTTCCATCACATTTTATCCTTGAGGGGTCGATGACGTTCGTCATTTTTCGAATTACGTCGATGTCAAGGACGTCCTGCCGGTATTCTTCGTTCTTTTTTGAGGAGGAAATCCGTTGGAGGTTCGTCAAAGTCCTCACAGTTTAATCCTCCTTTCCACCAATGCGTCAACTATTAAAAGAAAACATGTCTCATTGTTTCTATTAATCTACAATGTTTCATCATTAAATCATTGTTACACTGCATGTTAATGATCCATTAATGAGTTCCATTAACTTTTGAGGTGAATCTAGACGTTCTGAGTTCAATGGTGCCCTCAGATTTTTAATCCAATTACCGGTTCAAAAGTTAGAAAAACTCTTTCGAACATTTATTTAAATGAACCTTAAAAACATTTTAGAAATTAATATTCACCCACAACCCGCACTGGTGAAGGTTAGGCTCTACCTAAGGGGAACACGCCCCCACGATTTCAACAGTACTCTCAGATTTTCAATATGAGTTACCGTTTAGGAGTTATAAGGATTTGAAAATAAAATAATTGTTACTTAATTATTTTATTTACATTCAAAAACTAACTTCCACTATTGGCCCGTGCCAGCTGATATTAGGTTCTACCTAAGGAAAGAATACCCTCATGAGTTCAGTGGTGGTCTCTGATTTTAAATCACAATCATCGTTTGTGAGTTATAAGCGTATTAGAAATAAAATAATTTTATTTAACAATTTTATTTACGGTTATGTCATTTCCAGGTCTTCTCACTAGAGGCATGCACTGACTAAAAATAATTCATGCCTAGGGTAAACCCATCATCCCAAATGCAATGGTGCCCTTAGATTTCTAATCTGGGAACCCATTTAAGAGTTATTCCACTTTTCAGGAAAACTACCCATCAACACTATTTAAAGATTAACATTTTTCAACGGATCATTCTAGGAACTCTGGGCCTTAGAATGACATGTTTTCTTAGTTCATGATCTTGAAATAATTCCATATAACTAAAAAAAATTACATAGAAATTTTGAGACATTAAATTATCCCCACCTTATTTATTTATGTCCCCAAAAGCCAAAACAATGGAAAATCAATCAAAAGGGGGTACTGAGCACAAATATGAGCCTCCCGCTCCCATGTGCTCTCCCGGAGGTTCCCGTGCCACCACCGAAAAATCACTAGTGGAATCGACCATCCATGAAGGACCCTCTTCTGTCGATCAACTATATTCATTGGAAACTCTGAAAATATCGCCCCATTGTCAAGGTCTAGCTCACCCCAGTCGATGGCATGCGATGGATCACGCACATATCCCCTAAATTGAGAAACATGAAAATCATCGTGCACCCGCTGTATCTATGGGGGAAAATCTAGGTGGTACACCACTTCACCAACTATACTATGAACCTAGAAATGTCTAATGAAACTCAAAGAAAGCATGTCGCCCAGACTAAATCTCCACAATCCCCGTTAGGGTGATACCCAAAGGAAAACATGGTCTCCCTCCTTGAACTCCAAGGGTCTTTGTCTCCTGTCAGCATTTGATTTCTGATAGCTTTGTGCAGCCCTCATCTACTCCTAGATAATTTATACATTCTCACTCGTAGCCCATACCAACTCCAGACCCATGAGGGTTGACTCCCCTGGGTCTGTCCAGCATAGAGGTGATCTGCATGGCTAACCTTAAAAGGCCTCAAACAGTGTGATGCCAATGGTGGGGTGATATATATTGTTTTACACAACTCCGATAGTGGTAGGTGGTCATCCCAAATATGAACAAAATATAGGACACAAGCACATAGAATATCCTCCAAGTTTTGTATGGTTCGCTCCATCTGACCCTCAGTCTGTGGGTGAAAAGTTGTGCTCAAGCACAGCTGATCACCAAACACCTCCTAAAATCCCTTCCACAATTGAGATTTATGGAACAAACTCAATTAATCCTTCCTTAATGTCACTGGTACTATGTTGTGTCCTTTGGAAAGGATGGCGTGCTCCCCACCTATCAAAAACCCATCAGGTACTTGTCTTGATGATAACTGAACACATCAGGCCTCGCAGTCAATATCCACAAACTATGCCTCCCTAAATTTATGTAAAAGTGGGGGAGTGACAATCATTGATTGAAGATAAGCTTCTCCATCATCATCTATGAAGTATATCTTCATCGCAGCTAGCTGCTCTGTCGACTCACTCAGCAGTTGCAAACCAGTCCTTCTGTTAAGCGTGTATTTTACCATATTACCCTTACCAAGAGTATAGACTATCTCAAAGTCATAGTCATGGAAGAACTCTAACAATCACCATTATCTCAGGTTCATGTACTTATAGAAAAATATATACTTGAGACTCTTGTGATCGGATTGGACTGTAAAACATTCACCCATTAAGCAGTGCCACCACTTCGTTAAGGAAAAAACCACTGCTACTAACTCCAGGTCATGGGTCTCATAGTTCTTCTCTTGCTTACTCAACTATCATGAGTTATATAAGATCACCGCATGCTCCTACATCAGGACACAACCTTGAATGTTCCTTGATGAATCGTATAAAACTACATACTCAACGCCATGCTCTGGTAGTCTCAAGATGGGGGGCACTAGTCAGTCTCCGCCTCATCTCCTGGAAACTCTACTAGCATTTCTCCATCAACACAAAGGGTTATCCCTTATGTGTCCAAGCCGATAAGGGTGATTCCACTATGTAAAAGTTGTTCATGAACCTCTGGTAGTATCCGACCAATCCCAAGAAGCTTCGCACCTCAGTCACACTTATGGGTGTATCTCAAGTGAGAACTACCTCTATCTTCACCAGATCCATTGTAACTCCAACCTACAATATGATGTGTCCCAGAAAGTGGACCTCTCATATCTAGAACTGGAACTTTGAGAGTTTACCATAATACTGGTTCACTTAGAGTGTAGCCAAGACTATCTGTAGGTGTGTAGTGTGTTCCTCCTCGAACATTGTGTACACTAAGATGTCAACAATCATCATTAGTGGATACTTTATCTTCATGGTCACCCAGTTCAGGCGTCGATAGTCAACGCATAACCTCAAACTTCTATATACATTCTTGGGAAACAATATTGGGGCTTCCCATGGTGAATCTATGGGCCTCACAAAGCCCTTCTCCTGCAAGTCCTCTAGCTGTACCCTCAATCCACGAAGCTCTGCAGGAGACATCCGATATGTCAGTGTGGATATCATTGTCATCCTAGGGTATGGATCAAAGTAGAAGTTTAACTATCAATGGAGATGTAATCATGGAATATCTTTAAGGGAGACATTCTTATACTCTACTATCACTAAGTAACTTGAGGACTCATTACATTCACTACACTGAGGTTTGAACTAGCCAACTGAATAAGAATTGTCTACACCCTCTTTAACAACCTGAAAATTTTGAATAAATTTTGTTTCCTAATTTTGTGTGTTATTTTATTTTATACTCAACAAAACAATTTCATTTAATAAAATGAGTATAATTAAAATAAGGCCGATGGTTTTTGACTATTATAGGACCATTGGTTAATATGACTGTTGGAAACTAAATGTTGCGATTATTGTCTATAAAAGAATGTGATCTTGATTAATTAATATAGAAAGAAGATTCGATGGCCCCATCCAGTAGTCTTGGGCTGATCAAATCCCATCTGACGAAACTCGTGAAGGAGGTAGCACCATTGGGATTTACTATGGACCAAAACCAAGCCAAACATCATCGTGTGAAGCTAGAACGGAATCGCCTTTGCGAGAAGTTCAAGCTGATAGAAATCACTACTCGGAAAATGTTGGTCGAGCCGCCCCAATATTCTATCACCCTAGCACACCTTAATCTTAGGTCCTATGCTGGTGTTATAAGGGGTTATGTAATGAGATCGTAACTGCCTTGTGAAATCCTTTTTTTTTAAGTAAAAATTGTGATTTCTTCTTATGGTGAAGTTTGTGAATTTTCAAATGTCCAGATAAATATAGTATGCATATTATTGATGAATTTTAGAAAAAGGACATTTTAAAAATATTTATGTAAACCTAAAATATTTAATAATGTGAAATGATTCTAAAAAAATGGTCTTCTACAGTTATGTTTAGTAAGAAATTTAGAGTCTAATAAGATCAACTTAATTTTTGATGAATAGTAAATTATGAATAGTGATTTTACGCTTATGATTAGTAATGTGATCAAATGGATTAAGTAACCTCACTTAAAAAATTATTAATATAATATAGGCACCTTGATTAAGTAATGTGATTGAATAAAGTAGGTAAATAACTGTTCCAAAAAGTACTGGTTAAGTATTAGTTTTTTCGGGTGAATAGTTTTTTTATTTTAAAATTATATTAAAAATATTTAGAAAATTATTTTCATAAAATGGAGTTCATTTTTGAAATCAGAGTATTTATATTTGGTTAAGGTGAATTTTTGGGATTTTTTTGAAACATTTGAATTTTCAGTGAATAGTGTTTTTATTTAAAAATTAAATTAAAAATATTTAGAAAAATATTTTCATAAAATGGAGTTTATTTTTGAAATCAGAGCATTGTTATTTGCTTAAGGTGAAATTTTGAGATTTTTTCTGAAAAAGTTGAATTTTCAGTGAATAGTGAATTTTCAGTTTAGAGTTTCGGGTGTTTAATGACATCATTAAGGATGTAATAATTATGTAAAAATTCTGGCTGACTTATGAATAGTAATATAAGGTATGAGGTGTCCCAAGTGGCCAATACCATGGGTAAGCCCATGGTTTTTCCAATACCACCAATGAGGTGTCCCTTGGCCATTATTGCCTTGTCCCCTCACTTCCCCTATAAATACCATGCCATTCTCTCATCCTTTCCATTCTAAAATCCTCATCAATGAATTTCTGGTCTCCTTACCTCCCAAGGAGTCCTCCCAAGGTTCCCTCAAGCCTCCCAAGGTCCAAAACTTTATGATTTTGAAGTTACTCTTCAAGGTAAGGGATCCTACCTCTCTCTTTCTTTTCAAGTACTCTTTTGTATGTAATTTCATTTAAGTCCCATGTTCTTATGTTGGGGTATGTTATATTATATTCCTATTACTTCCATTTTAATGATCATATTATGAGATATCCCCTCTTAATCTCATAATTTTATTTTATGAATGTTTAAGTGGCGTCGTTAGGCTGCCGAATTTTTTTAAGGGAATCTTCCACCCTTCTCATTTTTCAAGTTCTATTTTCATGTCATTTATTTCAAGTTCCTTTTATTATGTTGGGTTATTATCTTCTATATATATCATATTGTCCTTTTATGTTCATATTATGAGATACCCTGTTTTATATCATCAATTCATTTTTTGATGTTTTAAGTAACGATGTTAGGCTGCCGAATTTTCATAAGAGAAATCTTATTTTTGTCTTCCTTTCAAGTTCTTCATTTCATATGGTATTTCTTTCAAATTTCATTACCATGTTCTTAAATATTTTATATTCTGTCTCCCTAATATTTTATGGATCATTTATGAGTGGGTGACCCATGTCCTCTCTCTTTTCAATGGTTTCTAAAACCCTGTAACATAGTCATTATGCTGCAGAATTTTCTTCTCAAAATGTCTTTCTCTTTTTCTCATATTATTTTATTTTATTAAGTGAACACTCAAAGATCTTATTCTACAGAGTTATTCACATATATATCAAAATTTTCTATTTTAAATTCTAGGATTTACATACATGAGACCTGCTTTCCTTTTCTGTGGGTTTAAAGCGACATAAAGATCATGTCTTTAAACCAGTTTTTAAAATGTTATGACTATGAAATGAAACCCATTTATTTTATTCTATATGGTTTATTTATGAAATGATTGATGATTATATATGTGGCCCACATGATAATAAATAAAAATTAAGTGTGCGCCTTGATAGAGCTTTAATGCATTGGGTAAAGACTTAATCTCTAGAGATGACCATTTTTGCGATACCTTGCTGAATAAACTTGGTAATTTTTTAATGACACCTTGGGGATGGAACTTGGTAATATGGAAATGATTTTCTATGTTAAATGTTATAGCCACATCTTCAAGTTATGAAACAAGTTATTTTTTTATGATATGCCTCATGATCTCTTTCTCATTCCTTAAAGTTAGTTATCATGAATTTATTGATGTATCTCAAGATCACATGTAAAATGTTTCTCTTGTTTCCCTTACTAGGCCTTCTGCTCACCCTTTTGTTTGATGTATGCTCCCAGGTTATGAGATGCTGTAATGAACTTAGGAATAACAATTAATAATCTTTTCAAGTGTTTTAGAAGAATGTTTTATGTTGTTCTCATGTTCTATGTTCCCGATTTCCAAGACACTAGACTTTAAAGATGCTCTATTTTTAAAATGTAATGAAATGTTATTTAATAAAAATGTGGGATTTTATACCCTCCTCTTCCTGAGTCCATCTAGAGCTACAAAGATTTCCCCTCTACTGATAAAGGGAAATCTGGTTACATCTCTAAGGATGAACCACATACTTTGCCTAATACAGTCAATCCTGGCATGAACGGTACTAGTTCATACCAAGAATGACGTCGTAAAGCCTCGATGCTACTAACAAGGGATCCCAATTGATACTCTCAACTCCAAGAGTCCGTTCACACTATCATCACTAGTGTTTGGTCATTGGTTCTCCTCTATTAGGAGTCTCTAAATGTGAGGGTCAAGTCAACAGTCTTAACCAGAACCTCAAGGTATCAAATTATAAGAAGTGACATGAAATAGAAATGACTAGTACATGTGTCTATCAATACTGCAGCTAAATTAGAAAGGAATGCATCATACCTTGATTCATCCCTCGAGTCCTAGGGTCATATGCCTTGATAGTCTGCAAATGTCTCTTCTCATGCCGTGTAACATGAATTGTGGGACAATCTCGCACGAGATGTCCCTTTTAACGACAAGCATAGAAAATACTAACCTTCTGGAAACTGGCACATTCTATCATATGAACCCTATGTTTATATGGATTACTTTGCAAACCTATAATCCATAGGTCCTGCTGACCATGCATCTTGGGTGATCGTTTCTTCAGATGCTCATGACACACATTCGAACCTTGCACCTCATCACTAAGTGCCAAAAGAGTCATCCACGACTCAGTATAGAAAGATGCATCCACCTGACCCACTGGAGGTGGGCCTGATAGTTGATCAATGGGTGGTGGTAAGACTAGTATACCACCCGATGGGGCCATCTATAGCATTTGTCCCTGAACAGACACCTCGTCTCTATGCGGATAGTCCTCACGACCATGTATCAGGAACTGAGATGGCTGTCTGTGTAGAGGAATCCTAAAATAGATTAGGATGGAGCATGGTCAAAATATTATACCTTGTGAGATGAATCTAATACAAAATAACATAAGGATACACTGTTGAAACCATTGTTTTTATGAATTGAGCTGAAAAGTTATATTCAAGGTCCTAGTGTGTGTATACTTCAGCTGCCGCACCAACATCGGACTCCCCAAATCTGAAAGTCAGACTCGCAATATTTAACATTGTTACCTCAAAAAAAAGGCTCTTGGTATCTAAGGTAGAACCAACCACCTTTGATACAACTTTTTCACGACCCATCCCCTGGGGCCCGTGCCATGACCTACCCCAATCCTGCCTCCAAAAAGCCATGGGTTGGCGACTAGCGCTAAAGGCATCAACCTGCAAGTGGGAGACATTTTCCCGAGTACCTATATGCACACACATTCCCAACCACATCCCACAAATGAAAGGGGAAAACAAGTTTATTGAAACAAGTTCTGAGTACAAATAAAACTAAAAAAAAGTGGGCCAGAATGCAAACCCAACCAAAATAACTAAAAACATTAAAGTACAAAGGGACTCGAGAAGCCATCCACTGAAAAACCCACATGATGGTAAGAGTAGTGTATCTACTAGAAGCTGAGGTAGTATGTCTTTTCCTCCTAATCCTATTGGCCCTCACCTTCTCTTGAGCCACCAATTCCTCCAACGAAATTTCCATCATCTGCACAAGCACAACATGTGCGGGTGAAGTCCATGCTAGAGTGAGTAACACAGTACTCAGTAGGGGACCTCGGTCCACTAAGGAGAAACACCACAAAGCAATCACAAAGCAAAGCCACAAAACAAGGAAAACTCACACTAGTTATATTATAGAGTATTAAAGGTTTATTGGTTAGTGAAAACGTTTCATACTATTGAGGGACTCATCCCTGATGAATCACTGCCCGTCTTCCGGGCCATTAAGGATCCACATGACTACTGCTCGTCTCTCTGGCCACTATGGATCCGCATGGTTATTGCTTGTCTGTCATGCCACTAAGGATCCACATGGATACTGCTCATCTGTCAGGCCACTAAGGATTCACATGGATTCCCCTTGTCTGTCAGGCCACAAAGGATCCACACAGCTGTTACTCGTCTGTTGGGCCACTAAGGATCCACACAGCTGCTGCTCATCTGTCAGACCACTAAGGATCTACATGGTTTCCAGGAATACCTTAACCACCATGAAGTCCCATATAGAATAACCCAAAGTAATTTCTCATTGCAAGGGTTCCAATGCAATAGAAGGCCCATCCAACAGACGCCTAGACTGTAAGATATGGGCATTTTAGTAAAAAGGGCCTAGTTGGATTCGAGTCTGATCCATACCAATTGTATGCCAATACCTTCTAAAACTTCCGTAGAGTATCTCATAAGGACCGATTTATCTCAAGGGTTACAAATCAATAGACGGCGCGTCAAACAGATGCCCAGTCTATAGGATATGGGCTATTTAGTAAAAAGGGACTAGTTGGATTCGAGTCTGATCCAACCCAACCATATGCCAACCCTAGACAAAACTCCCATAGAGTATCTTAGAAGGACCTCTTCATCGCAAGGGTCCTCAGACCAGAGAAAAAGCTTCAATCGGACACCAGGTCTGTGTGTTATTGAAATTTTGGTGAAATGGTTGCGCCGCCTCCCTCTGCCTACAGCAACCTCCGCTGCCAGCAGTTCCTTTTATGGGCCCCCAGAGTTTCTCCATTGGTCCATTTTTTGAACTGTCTATGACTACAGGACCGTAGGCATGCTTCCTTAATTGTGATGGTCTTTAACATTCCTTTCCACCATTCAATGATTTTTTTCCATCAAGAATGCACATGGAGGATGGGGGGTTCGGGCCTTGTCTGTGTCGGCCAGCACCCTTAGCGTTAGAGGTTTAAAGTAGGGGAGGCTCTGGATTACAATTATATCAACAATGAAATTAACCCCAAATAGAAAACCCATGGATGTAACCCTCTCTCAAGAATTCATGATCATCATATTAACATTTTTGTGGGTTAATCTACATTCATTTTTTAGAATAAGAATGGGGAAATTGAACTAAAACACAACCCCTACCTCATTGACGTTCATTGCCACAATGTTTCTTCCTTGAGGGTTCGATGGAGTTCGTTATTCTTTGAAGTACGTCGAAGTCGATGACGTCCTACTAGCATTCTTCGTTCCTCATTGGGGATAAAATACATCGAAGGTTCGTCAGAGTCATCACAGTTTAAACCTTCTTTCCACCAACACATCAACTATTAAGAGAAAACACTTCGTAGCTTTTCTGTTACACTGCGACGTCGCATCATTAAAGCATAATTTTACTCTGTGTTAATGAGACATTAATCATATCCATTAATGTGCCTCATCGGTTCCTCATTGATGCACCACAGCATCGCTGTGTCGCTGCTAGTTGGTGAGAAAAGAAATAATTAACTTTTTAAGTTATTTTATTATTTTTTTCGAATGGTCCGAAAATTAACTTTTTAGTTCGGCCCTTTTTGGATGAAGTTAAGTACTTTCTAGGTGAATCCCAACATTCTGAGTTCAACGTTGCCCTCATATTTTTGATCCATGCATCGATTCCAGAGTTATAAAAATGCATTCGCACATTTATTTAAATGAACCTGAAAAAATATTCAAAAATTAACTTTCACCCACAACCTGCGCCAGTCGAGGTTAGGCTCCGCCTAACTGTAACAAGCCCCCATGAGTTCAACGGTACTCTTGGGTTTTCAATCCCAGTTACCATTTAGCAGTTATAATGATTTGATAATAAAATAATTGTTACTTAATTATATTATTTATGGACAAAAACTAACTTCCATTATTGGTCTACACCAGCCGATATAAGGGTCTACCTAAAGAAAGCATACCCTCACGAGTTCAATGGTGGCCATTTTTAATCAGAGTCATCATTCGTGAGTTATAAGAATTTTAAAAATAAAATAATTTAATTTAATTATTTTCTTTAAGGTTATGCCATTTTTGGGTTTTCTCACTGGAAGCCTGTGCCGACTAAACGTAAGTCACTCCTAGGGTATACCCACCATCCTGAATTCAACGGTGACCTCATATTTTTTATCTGGGTACCCATTTAAGAGTTATTCAACTTTTTCAATAAAACTGCTCACTCGTGCTATTTAAAGCTTAACATTTTTTGATGGATCATTTCAGGAACTTCGGGACCTGGAATGACACACCATCTTAGTTCTTGATCTCGAAATAATTCCATATAAATAAAAACATTACACTGAAATTCTGGGACATTACAATAATAATAAATAATTCATTTTAAAAAATTATATATATATAAATATATAAGTTGTTGTAAGAGAGTGATGAAGTTAGAATAAAAGTGGAAGGTGATCGACACAACCCCATCTGATCCTAACAGATCCTTTCCAAGGCTACACCCTTCAACAAGACGAAAAATAATTTATCTATGAACTTGCCTCGGTATGATGCTACAACCATTGAAGAATACTTAGTCATTGCTTCAATCATAATAAGAAAGGGACCTATAGCTAGGACATCGAGCCTGATTTTATGTGAAAAGGTTGTGGATGCCAATCACTAATTGTCAATGTTCTTGAATTTCCAAGAGTATCACCCCTAAATTTCCATATATTATGAATTATTAATAATAATCATATTATGAATTATTATTATTAAATATTTATTATTAATAAATGTATTAATTATTATAAATTGTAATATTAACTAAGTTATAATTTATTAATAATTACATATTATTAATAACTTTTAATTGAGTTATGAAAAATAATTAATAATATTATTAATAGCATTGTTAATCAATTTTAATAATATTGATATTAGTTATATTAATTTTTTTCTAATTAAATAATTTTTTTATTGATTACAAGATAATATGTTTTTATTAATAATATGACATTATCAGTAACATATTATCCTTTCAATTCGAAAAAAATAAGCTTAATCATATTGAAAATTTGAAAAGGATTTCAAGGACCCCTCCTTTGTAAAAGGGTAATTTGAGTTAATATATTCAGATGAAAAGGAGAAGAATCAGTTAGTGAAATTTCCTTATGATCAATGAGAGTATTGTGAGGGATATTCTCATGATCATGCTTACCAACATTGAGTTTAAAATATGGAGTGCAGTCACATTTATAGAGGGAAGAGACAATGGAATTTGGAAAGATGTCATATTTCAGGGTGTACTCCTGAGTCTCATGTTTGTTGTGATTTTGGTACCCAAAGTCCAATTGAACCTGACAAGTCAAGAATAGATAGTGCCCCGGTGTATTTTACATAATGACCACATATGAACAACCGAGTTTCACCAATAGTTACACGTCAATAAATACACACAACTGTGTATACATGTATTTGATAAATGATAAGATTACCTATATTGAGGGTGGAGAGGTAAATGGGGGGGTGCCTAAGGTGGGGGCAGTTAGTATCGATGACACTGACAGGGCTCGTGGCTGGTTCATGCCCCGGTGGATGGTGGCTATTGGGTTTGGGGCATCGATAGTGTTCGTGATAGGAAAGCCCAGTGGAGTGGGGGTGGGGTGGGGTGGAGAATACATCAGCGATATGAGATGGTGCCCTCATAGAGGTTTTAGGTCGAGAGGGCAAAGGCGGAGCTTCTCCTGTGGTGGTAGGCACTACGACGTGCAAGAGGGAGGTGAAAAGGTCGGTGGAAAGGTGTCAAGCAGCAGTGCAAGATCGCAGAGCGGCGGTCATTGGTGAAGGTTTTGGCTGCTTAGATGGAGGAAAAAAGGGATATATTCCAGATGAAATCCTAGATGTGTTTCAAAGAAGGAAGAAACCACCAGAAATGAAAATTAAAATGGGATGTCTGAGAGGGAATGGATTTAGGTATCGATACGAGGCACCATGCAGTTCTGTATGGAGCATTTCTAGATGTTCATGCCTTGCAAGTCAGGTGCTTAAGAGTAACATGAAGGATCAGGTTGGGAGGGGTTTTTATTGGTTCTCTATTATTTGGAATTCCTAATCCATGTTCAAGGCATAGTGCCTATGGGCATTCAGGGCATGTAAAGGTTAAGCCTTTACCTTATTGAAAATGGAGACTATCCAAAAATTTATAAAAATGTCTCAGGCTATTCATCATGAATGTTCATTTATACATTCCTTTATTATGATTTCCATATATGTTATGACACATTTTTTATGATATATACTTTTCTAGGTATATTATTCATTCATGTTATACCTGTGACCTTACTATATTCTCTTTAATACTAATAAAATTACAATAAATATATTTAAATAATAATTTTTTTATATTTATAATTATAATTTTTTAATTATATATAAATAATTTTTTAATATAATTATATATATATATATATGAATTTATAATAAATAGATTTATTATAAATTTATAAATATATATATTTATATATTAATATATATATATATATAATTATATAAAAATATTAGAAAAATATATTTATTTATACTTATAATTATATTTATTTAAATAATTATAAAAGTATATTTATTACTTTTATTATTTTTATATTTTTATAAATATATATACCGGGAAAGTCAGGTATCGAACGTACTGGACCCTAAAAATTTATTAGATAAAATAAAAGCACAATAAAGATAAAACATGTGGCACTTCAATGTCCACCAGTAAATAAGAGTGACCAGAACCCCACCCAAGACAGAAAGATCCTTAAACCCATTTAAAATGTCTAAAAACCCACAACAAAATGACCCAAGCACCTGCTCTTGCATCCCAGATGCACGAACAAAATAGAAATGCTAAGACATCATTGTCCAGAACCAAGGGTCATCACCAACTTTGTCGCATCCCACAACCAAGATCCAACCCCATCATTGGGTAGGCTCCCTTTCATCCCCACTTAAGGGCATGCTTCAATCATCACTGTCATTGGGGCACATTATTGTAGCTGCCTATCACCGAGGTATCATATCGCTGAAACCCAATGTGTCTGCTACCTATGACCGCCACCAGGATCCCACACCCAAAATGTCACAAGTTGTCATTAACTTAATCGCCATAATCCCATCATTTCCCCTAATGATCCATGAACCCAGAATTGTTGGTCCATAATTGAAATCAAAAACACCTACCATCGAGAACATATATCACCAACCTGTGCTTGAACTCCATCAGTAGTAGCATCGTCAAAATATATATATATAGTTATACTTATAAATAAATATAAATATTTATTATATATATAATTATATATATAATAATATAAATAAATTATTAACATTAAATATTTATCATCAACTTTTT
Organism: Viscum album; assembly: GCA_963277665.1. Lineage (NCBI taxonomy): Eukaryota > Viridiplantae > Streptophyta > Magnoliopsida > Santalales > Viscaceae > Viscum > Viscum album. The sequence continues at coordinate 621,979,724 of OY728157.1, forward strand.
AGCACCGATAAAGATATCCCTTTATCAGCACAAAAAAATCTCTGATAATACTATTATTTATCAGTTCAATAATTTTAGCGCTCAAAAAACTCATTTTATCAAAGCTTTTTTATCACTAATATAGAGGTGTTTTATGACTGCTTTCTATTTTATCACTAATAAAACACCTCTTTATCAACACTTTTTTTGAAATTGCTGATAAAAGTCTTCCCCTGTTTTTTAAAAATAACACTAATGAAGTCTCCTTCCTTTGTGCATTCATGCTTCACGAATCTGCAGTGATGATTTCATTGCTCCCTACCTTCACCTTCACCTTAATCATCGTCGTCACTCCCTGCCCTACCAGAATTTCTCCCTACCAGCGTCGCTCCATGCCCTCCCACCATCACTCCCAGCTTCATTTTCTCCTTATCTCCATCTCTCCATGCTCTCCCATTGTCTCTCCCTACTGCTCAAATATATGAGATTATTTATCGTCCTTTTTAATCACTTCTTGTATCAAAATATTTTTATGGTGGGTTGAACATTTGAGACCTTGTATTCATGCAGAGGTAGCTAGGTGTTTCTATTTTTCTTCCATGATAAATGATGAGTTTTTTTTGTGTTTTTATGTTAATTTTAATTATGGTTTATGTGTTTAGTAGAAGAATTTTGGTTTTATTGGGTGTTTTAGGGATGTGTTTCTTTCCTAGTGTTGTTTATTTTAAAAAGATAGTGTGTGTATGTTTTAGACCCACCCTTTTAGATTATGTATATATTGTGGGGAGACCCTAATATGTATCAACATTCGGGAGGCCTTTTGTCCCATTTTAATTCATTGAATTTCTATTAGAGATTTTGGATTATTTATGAGGATTCTATTTATTGGTTTTAAGGAATAGTATTATTAATGGTCTCGCTTATCTTTGTTACTTTGTTTTTATCACTTATTGAATTTATCTTAGTTTTTATTTGTAGGTCTTTTTACCAGGTATTTAATGTTTTAAAGTGATTGGTCATCTTCCAACCTATGGAAATTGATTTCTATGGGGGGAAATCATTATGGTGGTGAGTTTGAAACATTTTGTGTTACTATAGTAAAAAAATTTACTATATTTTAAATGATTATATGTTAATTTAAATTTAGTTATTTTTTTATACTCAATGTTATAAAAGTTTAAAATTTATATGGGTCACATAGTTAGAAATAATGGTTTGATAAACTATTTGGAAACCATAATTATATTCAATAGTCATATTTTCTATTATGAAATGGGGTTTTCAAATAATGTGTATTTTTTTAAAATGTATATTATTTTATAAATTCTATATAATTTTATACTTATATATATGTCTATAATTTTATATACTGATATAAATATATATACAATTTTAATTTAAACTTTTAAGCCTGTATACTTTTTATAATTTATCAATATTTTAATACTATTATAATTTTATAAAATTTATTTCTATAAATTATTCTTTTATATTTTTATAATTTTGTATTATTATTAATATTTTTTCAAAAAAATAATTTTTATAATTAAGAGTTAATTCATTATATGAATTTTTCTTTCTTTTAGATCATAATGGATAGATTGAGAGTTGGAATTGGGCTTGATTGATTCCTTTAGAACTGATGTCCCAATATCTAAATTATTTGGTTCAGTGTTAAGAATAGGGATAGACTCTATATTCATGATTTCTCTAAAGGTTTTAGTGATTAGTGATCCCAAAAAATAATCGAAGGTGTTATATTCATGAAATTCAAGCCAAGAAGACAAATTTCCCACACGTGAATAAATTAAATCAATTTTTTCTTGACATAAACATCCTTTAATAATTCCTTGATATTCCCTTAGACCACTTTAAACATTTTTAACCCAATTAACCTATTGAAACTCATCATCATTACTAATTTGAGTGATTAGATTTAGATGTGGAGATCAAGGCTCATCTTTTCAAAGGTTGTCGTATTTCTATTAGTAAATCATATGAATGAGTTGATTGTTTTAAGGATGGGATGACCAAGAATGATGAGGGTTTAAGGTAATTAGATTCTCCCTTTAAGGGTAGGGAAGGGATAACATAATTAGGATTGTGTGACTTACCAGTTTTAATTCTTTTTAATTTAAATTTTAGTGATGAGACCTCATAATTTATTTTCTCTATTAGATTACATAATTTCTTAGGTAATGGTTTTGGGATAAATTGGATAGGTGATGATCTGGTTGGTTTATCTCAAGATGATATTTATGTTGTTGGATGGTCATTGTACCTTAGTCTAAAATTGTTTTAATATTTACAATTTAAAATTTTGAATCATTGGCCACCAGTGGAGTAATTCTATTCTTAAATTCAATTACCCATTTCCTTTAAATAATGATGAAATTATTTTAAACTTTTAAATGTTGTGTTCAAATTTTTTTAAAGACCCATTTTGTGTATTTATTTTGTTAAATATTAATATTACTAAAAAAATAGCATGGATAAGAATAGGGTATGGATGGATACCAATCATATTTATTATTGATGTGGTTCCATTCATTTGATCATTTACTTTTGTAAAATGAGTAGGGTTTCAAAAAGATTTTCCAAATGGTTTGCAATGTGAGTTAAATTAAAGCCAAGGGTAGATCTCCTGATACTTACAGGTACACCTAGAGTTTTTCTGTTAACTGTAAAATCAAGATTGACCTCTTCATGAATAGACTAAAATTGAATAATTTTATACTTCTATACTTAAATTGTTTTTACTTTTATATATTATAATTTTATACTTATATATATTTTTTAAACTATATACTTCTAAGACATATTTTTACTTTTATATAGTTTTATATATTTATAATTATTTATAAATTATTTATATTTCATTAAAATATATATTATTTTATAAATTATATATAATATTATAATTATATATGGTGGAGTTGGTGTCCTAGGACTAACTATGGGTAATTTTATTATATAAATATTAGATGTATTGAATATTAATAAAACTTCTTACTACATATTTTTTTTGTTCTGTATTACTCTAATGTAATAATTTCTTAGAGTATATGCTTCATTGATAAGGTCATAGCAGTTATTCGATATGATGAGAACCATGATGTTCTATGATGATATTCTCAAATCATGTTCTGCAATTGGATAACATACTATGATGGGACACATAGTTCATAGATTTTCATGTGCGAGTACTCTTAAGAAGATGAGGATTCTTCTCATGAAGTTCTCACTTGGTTATCTCCAAGATGGAAGATTAAGAGAACAGACTCCCAAGTTGGAATTATACAGGTTTTTATGTCATTGGATATTCCTATCTACAAGCGTGTGTGATGGTCCTTAGACTTTAACATTATTATTAATCCATGTTACAAATCACATACATACACTTATTTTGTAAACCATGATGATAACAGTTTATGCAAAGTTGGATATGTTTGGTGCATCACGAGTGATTGTCATTAATTAATAAGTTGAGGAAGTATTTTTCCTTCCATCTTTATGGAGTCTGATATCTTGGCCCTCTGACTGGAATAGAACCATCACATTAAATTCCATGTTCGTGGTGTAACAACATGTTTATTTCAGATAGTCAAAGAAATACATATTGAATATATAGTTTGGTGACATAGATTCGCAACCTACTTAATGAGATATTATGACAAAGGGATTATATTACACATTGATCATTCATATGTTCTGGTTGACATTGCATCATTAAGTTCTTTCTCTTGGGTGCGTTGAACCATTGCTAAATAGTAATCTTGAACTTTAGGCAAACCCACCAAATGCCAATGACAAAAAAACATATAGGGTCACACACTAAGGGTCTCTTTTGATCTCGATTAAATATTATTTGAGATTAATTAATGAAATAAATATCATTCTCAAATATGAGAAATAAATTAATTCAAGTTATATTTATTTCATAAATGAAATAAATATTTATTCGCTGACATGTGAATAAAATATTAATTTTATTTACTGGATATTTTAATAAATATTTATTCACAAGATTTTGAATAAAATAATTATTTATGAACAAAATATTTATCCATTTATTTAATAAATTATGGAGGAGTTCGAATGGACCAAGATAGAGTTTGGTGACAAATATTAATTAACCTGACCATTATATAATATTTGTTATTGTGTAAGTTGGAACACACAAAAAAATAGTAATAATATAATTATTATTATTTGGAATGGAGTTTATTAAAGATAATAAATGTTATTTAGTGACTTCTATGCAGTTAAATTTTTTATAACATAAATCCTAACTCTATAAATAGACGGCTATATCTATTGTGTATAGAATCCAAAAACTGAAAATAGAGAATTTTTGTGTACAATGAATTCTCTCTCAACTCTTCCTACTCTATCCCTCATAAAAATAAGAATTCAAAGAGATATTTCTTCAATACCAAAGAACAAGCGGTCCAGAATGAAAAATGTAAGACATTCAACCTGCTGCACTAGCTCCCAAATATTGAGTGGTGTTTCTTAGAGATCATAGGAGCACATTATAATCACCGTTAGAGGGATCATATCCTTGGATCCTCATAGCACAATTAAGGTAATCCAAAAGGGCCATTTCAGATGATCAACATCCACCAATGAAGAATGGTCCCAATCCTAGGTATTTATTTCCTTAGATATAAAATAAATTAATTATAAATTCCATGTGAAAAATCCTCGCTCTTTGTTTTAGGTAACGATTATTAAATTTTATTTAAATATATCGACCACCCACGAATGCTTCCAATGTTCCCAGAACCATCAAGTGGTATCAAAGTGGTCACATTTAAATTTAGAATTATTTATTTTATTGTTGATATTTGAACAATTGTGGTTAGATATTCATTTCATGTTATTCATTCTTAAATATGATTTTAATTAACATGTTATAGACATATTAATCATGTTAGTTCAATGATTAATTTTATTAATGTTTTAATAAAAAATTGAGAACAACCATATATTCCATCGGGAAGTGTCAAATCATTATCTAGTAAAATTGGGTTACACGGCATGCGGCCAAAGCACACACCGTCTACCCATTCACATTGTATCTAGATGCACAAAGAAATTAATTACATGTGATGATTTTATTGAACACTACATGTTGACTAGGCCAACCTGGAATGAGGCAAGTAGACATAGGGTGTGTAGTTGGCATGTATAGACTGTATAGTCCGACTGAGTTAAAATTTTGAAGCCCTTGGAATGTGACTTGGATATACGGAAATTGTGGTTCATGGAATTTTGTTGCATGTACACACCATGTATTCTCACATTAATGGAAAAATTAAAACAACATTAAATTTCAAAAAAATTTGTATTAAAACTATATTTTATAGACTGAAACACCATTGTGTGTTTGAAAATTTAAAAATGGTTTTAAGGAATTTTAAATGCTCAATTAATTTAATGTAATTAATATGTCATTATTAGTCTTTCCATTTATTTGACATGAATTTCATTAATAATGTTCATATCCAAATAAGATCATATGATCATTAATAAAAATGGTAATTAATTAAATAATTTTTTAATTAATTAATGAAATCGCATTTATCTTAAATAATAAAAGAAAAAATAAAAAATGAATGTTAGCCGTTTACTTTTTCATATTTGTTGCATGTATGACCGTTCATGAACTTAACCAAGACCTATGTACATGTTGGATGTTTTATTTTAATATATTGCATGAGTTTGAAATAATTTAATATTAAATTAAACAATGTCCTACGAGTCATCACTCCCTCCAATATTATGTAGGACCTACATGTCCAAGGATATTTTTGTAACCCCCTATAACCAACCATTTTGTTCACCTCACCTGTGTGTGAGTAATAAATATTTTTAATTAATGGATCATCCCAAAGAACATGGAGGTAGTTCAAGATGGAACCACAATTATGTAAACCCAGGTGATACATAGGTGGACAAGTGGAATGTTGTAACTCATGCTAAGACTAGTAATAAGAGTTATTTCCCCTAGGTCAAAGGTCTATTTAATGTTTTCCTATTAAATCAACCATTATATAGATCTCATGAATGGGTCATTTAATTAATTAATTAATTATGCCTATGCAATTATTTATTTTATGGATGTAAGATTTTGATGAAATAAATAATTGAAATAATGTACAATGATGGAAATTAAGTAAATGAATCATTCATAATTTTTTTATCCAAAATGGTTAATTAATTAAGTAACATCCACTTAATAGTAAAAAGATGTGTAAAGGATAAAACAAGATAGAAATTATGAATAATAAATTAAAATTCTTCAATTAAATATTAGGTTAGACTAATCCTTTCATTACTTGATTATGAATGAAACCATAGAACTAAGTGTAGTACATGGTCAAAATATGGATATTTACTTTTATTGGGAAGTTCTCGTGATATTTTTTGGTTGGCCTAATTGAAATTTTATTGAGTTTAATGTCCAAAGTATTTTCAATAAAAATTTGGGGGAAAGTGTTGAGGAAATCCAAGTCGAGATTTCAGGATAGGGGAATCCACTCATTGGATCATGGAGTTGCAATTCCGCAGTTGGTAAGTCTACCTAGCTAATTACTTTATTATAGTTTTCATAGCCAATGTCTAGGTAATTAATAAAAGTAATGGGGATTCATTCCACTAGAATGTTAGATAAACTATACATTCCAGGTTCAATGGTGATGGTTATTGAGACTTGATAAGATAATGGGATATTTAATGAATAAATAAAAACATTTAATTTATTTTTTATCACTTATTTTGTAATCAGGAAAATTAATAACAATATACACCTTTTAAGTGTATAATAAAATGAAAATTTCATCATCCAAAATATCCCTATGATAAATATTATAGAATGATAACATCCTCACTGGAAATAACTTCCAGAAGTAGTTTAGGCATCGTTGGGTTGTACTACACCATGAATGAAAATCTTACATTCTAGAATCCTCTATGAATGATTCACCTGCTAAAGAGGAATGTTTTGAATAGATCCTTACCTATCAAAAACATTTGAGCGATGTAGTCGACGTTCAATGTTTAATTTTTTCAGAGAAGTCTAGTGGACTAATGAAGTCTCACAAAAAAATGAATGGGTATATCATGCTTGAGAACCACTGTGGTCTTTACCATATGAGATCTAGATAAGAAAAGTTTGATATTTCCAAGGTGATATTTTAGAGAAATCTTGAATAAGGTGACCCAGTTAGGCCTCATGTAGTCCAGATCATTGGATACATTGAGTGCTTAGAGGTTCTAGGGTTTAAACTCTTTGAAGAAATTGGCATCGACCTCATTATATCATCACATCCTCGGAGCTTCTCCAAATTTGTTATGAATTCTAATATGAAAAACACTGACAAGTATCTTACATATCTTCTTACTCTTCGTCACCAAGTAGATAAGGATAAGAAGCCTGAAAAACCATACGTCCTTATAGTGAAAAAATGGAAAGGTAATGACAATAGATTTAAGCCCAAATATTATTCACACCCCTCCAAGAAGAGGACGATCAAGGGGAAATATGAGGAATATGATGTTTTCTATTTCACATGTGGAATGAAGGTCTATTGAAAAAAAAACTACACCCAACCAAAGAAGCAAGGGGAAGCTTCGGGTGAGTTTTTTATCGAGTGAAATTTAACTGTTTCTACAAATTGGGTATTAGATATAGTTTATGGTTCTCACATATGTATTCAAAAATAGTAACCAAGTAGATTCATAAATATTTACTGAGGAGAGGTGGATATTTGAGAAGCCAACAGAGATAAATTTGCTTTTGTATCTATCAGGGACTACCACCACACATTTCCAACAAGAATGATCTTGGTTTTAAAGGGTTTTTATTATGTGTCTTTAGTTACCAAAAAATTATTTCTATATATAGAATTGATACAGATGGATTTATTTTCATATTTGGGAATAATTGTTTCTTATTTTATAAATATAACATTTTTATGGTATGTAACAATTACATAATGGTCATTATGTGTTGGATTAAATGAACCAAATAATGGAAACCGATAACGAACTAACTTTACATGACTCATACCACAACCAACATTGGCATCACTGACTATGTCATGTAAATGAAAATCACTTGACTAAATTAAATAAAAATCACTTTACTAAATTACATCAGGATGGATATTTGGATTATTTTGAACTAAAACCAATCAGTGAATGGCACACATGTATAAAAAAATGACCAAATACCCATTTAGTGGGAAAGGTTAAAGGGATAATGAGATTCAATCATTAGTTCATACTGATGTGCGTGGAACATTTCCTATTAATGCAAGGGGTGGGTATGCATACTCCATAACTTTTACAGAATATTTTAGTAGATATGGATATGTCTACTTAATGAAGTATAAGTACGATTCTTTTGAAAAAATCAAGGAATACAAGGATGAAGTTGAGAACTATCTTGGTAAGAAGATTAAGAAACTTACTTCAGATTGTGGTGGATAATATCTTGATCAAGACTTCATTGATTATCTATGGGAGTTTGTAATTTTATCCCAACTCACTCCTCCCAATCGCCTCAGTGGAATGGTGTATGTGAAATGAGCAACCACACTTTTTTGGATATGGTGAGATCAATGATGATTCATGCAAGTATTTCATCATCCTTTTGGTGATACTCATTATAAATAGCAGCATACATACTAAACTGAGTTCCAACTAAGGTGATAGATAGTATACCATACAAAATATGGAATATAAAGAAACATGTGTTGTCTTTCTTACATGTGTGGGGTTGTCAAGCATTTTTAAGGCCTCTTCTAGTAATAATCTTGTACCCTAAGGAAAAAAGTGTATCTTTATAGGATATCTCAAAAAAACAAAGGGATACTACCTATAAAATCATTTAGACAAAAAGTTTGTTGTTGATAAACATCCCACATTTCATGAGGAGGATCTTATCTTGAAAAGAGATACTGGGAGAAAGAAAGACTTTGATGAAGTTCGGGATCAAGATACACAATAGTTAGAATAATAAAAAATTACACAAATCCCCATGAAAGGAGAAATTGTTCTTGATACGCAATTGCTCTGTAGATGTGATAGAGATATTAGGGAACTAGAATAGTATGGTATTATAATCATTGAGGATGGTAAATTATTATTAGATGATAATAATGATCCTCTAACCTACAATAAAGCAGTAAGTGGAACATATGTCTCCATGTGGAAAGAATACATGAATAATAAAATGGATTATTATATACCAAAACCTTGTATGGATTTTGATCAAGATCCATCATGATAAATCCAAGTGGTCTCTCGATCATAGTAGGTTGTGTTTGAAGATTCTATAGTACAGTCTAAGTATAATGTAGCTTCTAAGACAGATAAAGAAGTATTATGTATGTGTAAATTCATCTAACAGATTGATTTGGTACCGAACAATAAAAATCTTATCACACTCTATTGTGATAATACTGTAGTGGTGGATCTTAAAAAAGGGTCAAGGTCACATTAGTGGGAAAAACACATAATTTGAAAGTATCATCTCGTGAGGGATTTTTCTAATAGATTTGAAGTTGTAGTGGGAAGTATTTTCTTGGAAGACAATGTGGCGGACCCATTGAATAAATTCTTAACTCAGTAGAAACAGGACTATCATGTGAGGTATAGTGAACTGAAGGTAATAGCTACTTTGATCTAGTCCAACTGTAATTTTGTTAGAGTTGGAGTCTTAGGAACAACTTTTTTTACTTTTATTACATAAATATTAGATGTATTGAATATAAATAAAACTTCTTATAACATATTGTTTTTTGTTCTACATGACACTAATGTAATAAATCCCTAGAGTATACATCACATTGATAAGGTCATAATAGTTCAGTGCTATGTTGAGTACCTTGATTTGCATTGACAGTATTCTAAAATCATGTTCTGCAGTTGGATAACAGACTATGTTGGGACACGGAGTACATAGACTGTCAAGTGTGAGTACTCTTAAGCAGATGAGGCTTCTTCTCATAAATTTCACACTTTGTAATCTCTAAGATGGAAGATTATGAGAACATACCTTCCATGAGGAATTATGAATGTTTTGGTGTCATCAGATATTCCTATCTACGACCATGTGTGATGGTCATTATACTTTAATATTATTATTATTGAAGGTTACAACTCATGTACTTAAATGTATGTCATAAACCATGACAATAATAGTTAATGGAGAAGTTTGATATGTTGGGTGCATCACGAGTGACATGTCCTTAATGAATAATTTGAGGAAGGTTTTTTTCTTATATATTTATGGAAGTTGATATCTCAACCCTTTGATTAGAATAGAACTAGTGTATTTAATTCCATGGACATGGTGTAATGATGTGTTTATTTGAGATAGTCAAAGAAATACATATCGAGTATATAGATTGGTGACACAGAAATGAAACCTGCTTTATGAGATATTGTGATAAGGGGGTATATAACACAGTGAATGTTCATATGTGGTTGTTGACATTGCTACATTAAGTTCTTTCTCGTGGGTTCCTTGACCAATTTCTAGACAGTAATCTTGGAATTTAGCCAAGCTATCCTAATGCTAATGAGAAAGAATCATTGAGGGTCACACACTAAGTGTTTCTGTTGATATCGAATTAAAATATATTTAAGTTAAATTAATCAAATAAATATTATAATAAATTCTGAGGAATAATTTAATTCATGTTGTATTGATCGCATAAATTAAATAAATATTTATTCACTGGCATTTGAATTAAATACTTATTTAATTTATTGAATATTTTCATAAATATTTATTTTCTAGATTGTGAATAAAATATTTATTTATGAATAAAATGTTTTTTTGGTTATTCAATAAATGTTGGAGGAGTTCTAATGGACAAAGACCGAGTCCGGTGAAAAATATTAATTAACAAGACTGTTACATAATATTTTTTATTATGCAATTTTGTGCGCACCACAAAATAGTAATAATATAATTATTATTATGTAAAATGGGGTTTATTAAAGGTAATAAATGTTATTTAATGGTTGGTATTCCATTAAATAATATTTTAACTTAAACCCTAACTCTATAAATAGATGGCTATGACTATTGTGTAGGGAATCCAAAAATTTTGAATTGAGAATTGTTGTGCACAACAAATTCTCTCTCAACTCCTTCTACTCTCTCCCTATCATGAACGAGAAGTGAAAGATATATTTTTTTTAAGACCGAAGAACAAGTGGTCATGAATGAACAATGCAAGACATTCGACTCACTATGCTAGAACCCAGAGATCGAATAATGTTTCTTGGAGATCATAGGATCACGTGTCGTTCACCACTGGAGGGATTCTATCTTTGGATCATCACAGCACCACAAAGGCAATCCGAAAGGGTATTTATGGACTATAAAAATTCACCAATGAAAAATGTTATTAAGACCAAGTATTTATTTCTTAAAATAATAAGTAATTTAATTATAAATTTGATGCACAAGATTCTCAGTCTACGTTTCAAGCAACAATTATTTAAAGTCATTTTAATATATCACCCACCCACCCATGCTTTCGCTGTGCCAGAAACCATCACTATATATGTCTATAATTTTATATACCAATATAAATATATATATTTTTAATTTATACTTTTATACAGTTAAACCTTTTTTAATTTATTAATATTTTATTACTTTTTTACTTTCATAAATTCATTGTCAGTGTTGAAAATATTTTAAAAAATATAATAATTTATTTTTTTTATTCGTGAAACCATTATTATATTCAATATATTTATTTTCTATTATGAAAAGGGTTTTAAACTAATATAGCTTTTTTCACTATTATATTCAATGGTTGTATTTCATTGGGTTTTGATAATGTAAATGAGATTTTATATTTCATTTATATCATACAAAAAGGGTTTTGATCATTAAAAATATAAAGTGAAAAATAGTTTTTAAAAGTTAAATCTGTTCCATTATATTTATAAAATTTTATAAATACGTTTTTGTTTTTTATAAAGTGGGATGATAAACCAATTTTCAATCCTTCCATTTTATTTCCATAAATTCATGAGATCCATCATCAATTGAACGTCTTTTGTGTATTTATTTTGTTAAATATGAATATTAAAAAATCAAAAAGTATTGATATGAATAATTAATGGATGGATTCCAATCGCATTTATTGATATTCTGGTTCCATTCATTTGAACATTTACTTGTGTAGAATGAGTTGGGTTTTTATTGGATTTTCAAAATGGTTGGAAAAGTGTGTTTCGCTAAATCCAAAAGTAGATCTCTTGAGGCTTTCAAGGCACACCTAGATTTTTTTTGTTAACCATAAAATAAAAATCAATCATTTCATGAATAGACTAAAATAAAATAATTTTATGCTTTTATACTTTCATAAATTTTACATTTATATGTTATAATTTTATACTTTTATAAAATTTAAAAACTACATACTTCTATAAATTATGTATGCTTTAATAACATATATGTACTTTTATACAGTTTTATAAATTTGTTTACATTTATAAATTATGTATATTTCTTTAAAATAACTATATTTTTAAAAATTATATATAATTTTGTACTTCTATATACATATATAATTTTATAAACTAATATAAATATATAAACATTTTTAATTTATTCTTTTATGGGTCAGTATAATTAATGATATATCATCATAAGTTTATTTGGGGAAATTGTTTTGGGTTGTTAAATGTTAAGATTACCTATATTATGATGACACATACATATTTATGTATTAATAAAAAATGTGTAGTTGGGGTCTTGGCCTAGTGATAGGCACCTAGAAATAGTACATCCTAATAGAGGTTTAAATACATGGAAGTCCTCTTTTATGGGGATTTCAAATGAGGGTGGCATGGAAATTGGGGGGGTGCCCGAGGTGGGGGAGGCTAGTATCAATGACACTAATGGGTCTTTTTGAAGGTTTATTCCCCATTGGAAGGTGATGGATGGGTTTGGGGGTTCCGACAGGGTTCGTAGCAGGAAAGAACGACTGAGCGAGGGCGGGGTGGGGCGGCGAAGATGTATGCAACAGGAGGTGGTGTCCTAATCGAGGTTATAGGTCGAGTGGGATAATACTTAGAATATCTAGTGGTGGAAGGTGAGATGGCGTGCGATAGTGCGGTGAATACGTCAGTGATAGGGTGTTAGGCAGCAGCATATGATCGCAGAGCAACGGTCATTGGCAGAGGTTGCAGCAACTTCGATAGAGGAAAAAAAGATTTCAGATTCCAAATGTGATCCCAGATGTGGTTCAGAGTAAGAAGAAACCACCAGCAATGAAAATTAAAATTTGATGTTTGAGAGGGTGTGGCTTTATCCATTGATATCAGGCACCATGCAATTCTGCATGGAGCATTTCTAGCTGGTCATGCCTTTCAAGTCAGGTGCTTAGAAGCAACATTAAGGATTAGTTAGGGATGGGTTTATATTGGGTGTCTGATATTTGGTTTTCAAAATCTTTATTCAAGGCCCAGAGCCTCTAGGCCTAGCACCTCTATGCCTTCGGTCCATGTAAAGTTTACCCGTCAACCTGATTGAAAAAGGGTATTATCCAAAAATTAATAAAAATGTATTGTCTTTGGGCTTTCAGTCATCATGAATATTCATATATACATACCCTTATTATGCTTTCCATATATTTGATGACTCATTTTTTATGATCTATACTTTAATAAGTATATGATTCATTCATGTTATACCCATGAACTTATTATTTTATTATAAATACTAATAAAATTACAATAAATATATTTAAATAATAAATAGATTTATTATATTTATAATTGTAATTTTTTAATTATATATAAATACTTTTAAAATATAATTATAACTATATATATAATTATGATATTATAATAAATAAAATTGTTATAAATTTCCAAATATATATATATATATATATATATATTTATATATTTATAATTATATACAAATATTAAAAAAATCATTTATACTTATAATTATATACTTATTTAAATAATTATAAAAATTTATTAATTATATTTATTATATTTATATTCTTATAAATATATATATCAGGAAAGTTAGGTACCAAGCATACTCGGGCCTAAATATTTATTAGATAAAATAAAAGTACAATAAAGAAAAAATAGTTTGTCACCCACTTGTCTCATTTCCACAATCGAGATCATCCTGCCCCACATCCCAAGGTCAACACCAATTGTGTCTCGAGGCACCTTAATGTATCCATCACCACGCCAAAGCGCCTTTGCAGCTGGCACCCAAGCATCCCACCGTTTGCATTGAGTCCCAATTTCACACCCACGACTGGTCTCCCATTTCAATAACGGAGTCCCAGATCCTCTACCAAGATGCATCTCGAGCCTGTCGATACATCTAACAAAAACATCATTGTTGTACCTACCTGAATCTTTTTCGGTTCTACAAAGATCCAAGACCCCATGAACCTGCTCCTACATCCTAGACGCATGCACGCGCCGAAAATTCCAAGACGTTGTCGGCCAAATCCACGTGTTGTCACCATCTTTGTCTTATCCCACAACCAAGATTCATCCCCTCCATCAAGTGGAATCGCTTTCATCCCCATTGAATGGTGGGATTCCTTCATCAATACTGTTGGGGAACATTGTCACAGCCTCCCATCACCGGGGTCCCAGGTTGTCAGAACCCAACACACTTGCTGCCTATGACCACCTTCAGGATCCCACACCCACAACACTGCAAGTCATTAGTAACTCACTCTCTTTAATCCCATCGCCACCACCAATGGTCCAAGCACCTAGAATAACTGGTCTATAACTGAGATCATCCCCACATTTCATCGAGGTCATATATCATTGGCTTGTGCTTAAACTCCATTAGCAGTATGCATGGAACAAGTAGGCAGTGATGCAGACATGATGGATAGAGATGGTGATGAAGGCATAATGCAGGCATGACACTGCACTAGGCCTTCAGGCCATATTGTGGGACTCCATGATAGATTTTAGGCCCTTGGTCCGTGTAATGGGATGCATGCTCACAGGGTCTATGGGACATGTATTGAATAAATAAGGCTTGATGGGTGGGCTATTTATAGGGGGCTATGGTATGCCTTTTCGGCCTGTGTGTGTGGTGGATGTATGTGTTTAATGTAATTGTACCCCCAATAACCTAATATATATAATAATATAAATAATTTATTAACATTAAATATTTATCAGTGTTTTTTGGCACTGATAAAGATAGCCCTTTATCATTGCTAAAAATTCTATGATAATATTATTCTTTATTAGTGAAATAATTTTAGCATTGATAATAAACCATTTTATCAGCACTTTTTTTATCACTAATAAAGAGGTGTTTTATCTACAAATTCAATTTTAGTTCTAATAAAACAACTATTTATCAGTTCTTTTTTGAATGTGCTAATAAAAGTGTTCCCTGATATTATAAAAATAACCCTAACAAAATCTCCTTCCTTCACATTATTAAGCATTGCAGATCTGTAGTGTTGATGTTGTGGCTCCCTACCTTTACCTTCACCTTCACCTTCATTGTCTCTCCCTACCCCACTGACATTGCTCCCTTCTGTCATCACTACCTGTCCTTATTTTGTCGCTCCTTACCACCTTCTCTCATTTCCATCGTCGCTCCCTTTCTTTTCGCCATCACTCCATGCTGCTCAAAGATATGAGATTATTTATCCTCCTTTTTAATTGCTTCTTCCATCAAGATATTTTCATGCTGGGTTGAACATTTGAGACCTATATATACATTCATAGGTAGCTAGGTGTTTTTATTTTGGTTTCGTGATAGATGTTGAGATTTTATATGTTTTGATGTTACTTTTTTGTATAGTTTATGTGTTTGGTAGAAGAATTTTGTTTTTTTTGGGTGATTTAGGGAAGTGTTTCTTTCTGGGCATTGTTTCTTTTAAAGATATCGTGTGTGCATGTTGTAGAAAAACCCTTTTATATTATGTATAAATTGTGGAGAGACCCTAATATGTATCACCATTCGTGAGGCCTTATATCCCTTGTTAATTCATTTAATTTCTCTTAGAGATGTTGGATATTTTATGGGGATTATCTTTGTTGGTTTTGAAGAATAGTTTTATTAATGGTATCTCTTATTGATGTATATTATAGTCCCTCATAACACTCACTTTTTTTCAATGAATTAATTTTTTAAAGTGATTGGTCATCTTCCATCCTTTGGAAATGGATTTCTAGGGGTGGAAAGTTTTATTGTGGTGAGTTTGTAACATTTTGTGTTACTGTAGTTAAATATTATATATAATTATATGTCAATTTACATTTAGTTATTTTTTATTCTCAAAGTTTTAAAAGATTAAAAATTTCAGGGGTCACATAGTTAGAAATAAAAGTTTGATGAACTATTCAGAAACCATTAAAATATTAAATAGACATATTTTATATTATGAAAAGGGGTTTACAAATAATGTATATTTCTTTAAAAGATATAATGTTTTATAAATTATATATAATTTTATACATCTACAATTTTCTATAATTATATATAATGACATAAATATATATACATTTATAATTTATAATTTTAAGTGTGTATAATTTTTTTAATTTATCAATAGATTAATACTTTTATATATTTAAAAAAAATTCTATAAATGATACTTTAATATTTTTAAAATTTTGTAATATGATTTTTATTTTTTGAACAAATTAATTGGTATAATTAAGAGTTATATAATTATATGAAATATTTTATGTTTTAAATCATAATGCGTAGACTGAGAGTTGGAATTTGGCTTGATTTATTCCTTTAGAACTAATGTCTCAACCTCTAAATTTTTTTCTCTAGTGTTAGGAATGGGCATAGACTCTATGTTCATGATTCATCTCATGGTTTTAGTTATTATTGATCCAAAAATAATAATAAAATATTTTTTATTCAAGAGATTAAATCCAAGAAGAAAAAGTTACCTCATTTGAATAAATTAAATCAATTTCTTATTAACATAAACATCCTTTAATATTTTTTTATTCCCCATGACCACATTACACATTTTAAAACCAATTCACCTTATGATGATTCTCATCATCATCACCAATTTGAGATATTGGATTATAGATGTTGGTATCAAGGCTCATCTTTTAAAAGTTTTTCATATTTCTATTCCTAAATCATATGACTGAGCTGATTGTTTCAAGGATGGGATGAACAAGAATGATGGGGGTTTTCATGTAACTAGATTATCCCTTTAATGTTAGGTAAGGGACATCTTAAGTGGTCTTGGGTGCTTTGCATGTTTTAATTCTTTGTAATTAAAATTTTAGTGATAAAACCTCATAATTAATTTTCTCCATTTTAACACATAATTTCTCAAGTAATGGTAATGGGATAAATTGGATATGGGGCTGAGCTGGTTGGTTTATCTCAAGTGGATATTTATGTTTTTGGATGGTCATTGGACCATAGAAAAAAAAATTAATGTCGAGGATTTCAATATTTTGAAGCATTGACCACTAGTGGATTAATTATATTCTTAAATTCAATTACCCATTTCATTTATAGAATTATGAAATTATTTTATACATTTTAAATGTTGGGTTCACCTTATTTTAATGTCCCCTATTTTGTGTTTATTTTGTTAAATATTAATATTACAAAATCAAATAGGATGGATATGAATAGATAATAGATGGATGCCAATCATATTTATTGATGATGTGGTTTAATTCATTTTATCATTTACCTGTATAACATGAGTGGGATTTCAATAGGATTTTTTAAATGGTTTGAAAAGTGTGTTTCATTAAATAGAAGGGTAGATCTGATTAAACTCTTATGGTAAACCTAGAGTTTTTCTGTTAACCATAAAATCAAGATCAATCATCTCCTGAATGAACTAAAATTGAATAATTATATAATTTTATACTTTCATAATTTTTACTTTTTATATTATAATTTTATGCTTTTTAAAATTTTTAAAACTAAATACTTTTATAACATATATATAATTTTATATAGTTTTATAAATTTATATACATTTATAAATTATGTATATTTCTATAAAATATATATTATTTATAAAATATATATAATTTTTTATTTATATATGTTGGATTTGGTATCCTATGACTAACTATTTTTATTTTTATTATATAAATATTCAATGTATTGAATATTAATAAAATATTTTATTACATATTTTTTATTGTTCGATATGAATCTAATGTAATAATTTCCATGATTATACATCTCATTAATAAGGTCATAGTAGTTCCCTACTACGATGAGATCCTAGATGTTCTATGATGATATTCTCAAATCATGTTCTAAAGTTGGATAACATACTATGATTGGACATATAGAACATAGACTGTCAGGTGTGAGTAATCATAAGTAGATGAGGCTTATTCTCATGATGTTTTCACTTGGTAATCTCGACGATAGGATATTAATAGAATATTCCCAAGAGTAGAAATTCAGCATGTTTTGGTGTCATCAGATATTCCTATATATGAGTGTGTGTGATTGTCCTTAGACTTTAAGATTATTATCAATTCATGTTACAACATACGTACTTATATGTATTTCGTAAACCATGATGATAATAATTCATAGTGAAGTTGGATACGTCCAATGCATCATGAGTAAAATGTCATTAATGAATAATATGAGGAATGATTTTTCCCTTATATATTAATGGAAATTGATATCTCATCTCTTTTGTTAGAATATAACAGTTACATTAAATTCCATGGCTATGGCATATCGACGTGTTTATTTCAGATAGTCAAAGAAAGAAATATAGAGCATATTGTTGGATGGCATGGATGTGAAACCTAGATGATGAGATATTTTAAAAAATGGATTATATTACACAATGAGTGATCTTATGTGGTTTTCAATGTTGGGACATTAAGTTCTTTCTCTTGGTTGCCTTAACCCATTGCTGGATAGTAATCTTGGACTTTTGGGAAGACCACATAATGCCAATGAGAAATAATCCTATAGGGTCACACACTATGTGTTTTATTGATATTTATTAAATTCTATTTGACTTTAATTAATGGAATAAATATTATTCTCATATCTGAGGAATAATTTATTTCAATTTATATTGATCGCATAAATTAAATAAATATTTATTCTTTGGTATTTGAATAAAATATTTATTTTATTTATTAAATATTTTAATAAGTATTTATTCTATATATTTGAATAAAATATTTATTCAGTTATTAAATAAATTTTTTAGGAGTCCGAATGGACCAAGAATGAGTTCGGTGACACATATTAATTAATAAGAATATTACATAATATTTGTTATTTTATAAGTTGGCATTAACCACAAAATAGTAATAATATTATTATTATTATGTGAAATGGGGTTTATTAAATGTAATAAATTTTATTTAATGGATGGTGTGCAATTAAATAATATTTTAACTTAAATCCTAACTTTATAAATAGAGGGTTATATATATTGTGTAGAGAATCCAAAAAATAATAATAGAGAATTTTTGTGCATGAAAAATTCTCACTCAACTCCTTTTACTCTCTCCCTCTCAAGAATGAGAAGTGAAAGATAGATTTATTCAATAATGAAGAATGACTGATCAAGAACGTAAAGTACAATACATTCGACCCGTCGTACTAGAACCAGAAGATCAAGTGGTGTTTCTCAGAGATTAAAGGAGCACATGTGGATAACTACTAGAGGGATTCTATCCTTGGATCCTCACATCACAATGAATGTAATCAAAAAGGGTCCTTTCTGATGATCAACATTCACCTATGAATAATGTTTCTTATCCTAGGTATTTATTTCTTCAGATATTAAATTAATTAATTATAAATTTTACATGAAAGATCATTTCTCTTGGTTTTAGGTAATTATTATGAAAAGTTATTTTAATATATTGCCCACCCACATGCTTCTGATGCACCAAAAACCATCAAGTGGAACCAGAGTGTTCATGTTTAAATTTATAATTATTTATTTTATTAATGATCTATGTGAAATTATGGTTAGATATTCATTTCATGTTATTAATTCTTTAATAGTATATTAATTAACAAGTTATAGAAAAATTAATATTATATGATTAGTGTTTCACTTTCCTAAATGTTTAAGAGCAAATGAAGAATGACTATAGATTCTATAGGTAAGTTCTAAATCATTGGCTGGTAAAAGTGGGTTTCACAATGTGTGGCCGGAGCACACTCCGTATAACCATGCACATTGTCTATAGTTTCATTGATCAATTAATTACATGTCATTATTTTATTGAACATTGTGTGTTGACCATGCCAACTTGGCATGATCTATGTAGACATATGGTGTGTAGCTAGCATGTATAGACCATGTAGTCCATCTGAGTTGATACGCCAAATCCCCAGGCATGTGACTTGGATATATGGCAACCAAGGTACTTGGCATGTAGCTACATGTATACTCTATGTAATCTCCCATTAATGAAAAAAATTAAAATTACATGAAATATGAAAATTTTATCATTAAACCCATATTTTATTGATTGACACACCATTGTGTGTTTTACAATTTAATAATGGTTTTATGGAATTTTAAATGCACAATTAATTTATTATAACTAATATTTCATTATTGGTTATTCCATTTATTTTCCATGAATTTCATTAATAATGGACATATCCAAATAAGATCAGATGATCATTAATATGGAAGGTAATTAATTAAATAACTAATTAATTAATTAATGCAAGTGCATTTATCTTAAATAATAAAATAATGAATTAAGAAAGGAATGATATCCAATTAATTTTTCATATTACTTACATGTATGAAAATTCATGAACTTGACTAAGACCTGTGTATGTTTTTATGCTTTAATTTAATTTATTGCATGAGTTTTTAATTATTTAATATTAAATTAAATGATGGCATGATAGTCATCCCACCCTCCTTTATTATGTAGGACCTACGTGTCCAAGAATAATTATGTGACCCCATGTAACCAATCATTTGGTTCCCCTCACTTGTGTGTGGGTCATTAATATTTGTAATTAATGGAACACCCTAAGAAACATAGAGGCAGTTCCAGATGGAACCAAAAAGATACCAATCCAAATGATATGCAAGTGGATAAGTGGAATGATGTAACTCATGTCAGGATCGACAATAGAATTTATTTCCCCTAGGTCAAAGGTTGATTTAATGTACGCTCATTAAATCGACTATTAGATAAAAATCATGAACGTTTCATGTAATTAATTAATTTTTATATCTATGCAATTACTTATTTTATGAATGTAAGTCTTCAATCCCATAAATAAATGAACTAATGTGAAAAGACTGAAATTAAATAAATGAATTATAAATAAATGTTCTATCTAAAATGGTTTATTAATTAAGTAACATTCACTTTGTATTAAAAATATGTGTAAAGGATAGAACAAGATAAAATTTATTCATAATAAATTAAAATCCTTCAATTAAATATTAAGTCAGACTATGCCTTCTATTACTTTTCTATGAATGAAACCATAAAACTAAGTGTAGTACATGGCCAAATTCTGGAAACATACTTTTATTGAGGAGCTCTCGTGAGAGTTTTGGGATGACTTAACCAAAATTGTATTGAGTTGTATGGCCAAAGTCTATTCAATACAAATTTGTAGTAAAGTGTAGAGGAAATATAAGTCAGGGTTTTAGGATAGGGGAATCTAATCAACGGATCAAGGAGTTGCAAGTTTGTAGTTGGAAATATTTCCTACCTAATTACATTATTATGGTTTTCATGGCCAAATTCTGGATCATTAATAAAATTAATGGGGATCTTTTCCACTGTAATGTTAAATTAACTATGCATTCCAAGTTCAATGGTGAGGGATATTGAGACTTGATAAAATAGTGGTAGCTTTAATAAATAAATAAAAACATTTAATTTATTATATCTCACTTAATTTAAAATCAAGAAAAGTACAAATAATCTGGTCCTTTTAATTATAGAATAAAATGACATGTTCATCATCTAAAATATCCCTATGATCAATATTGGAGAAAGATAACCTCTTAACTAAAAGTAACTTCCATAAGTGGTTTTGGCACCTTCGGGTTGTACTATGCCATGAATGAAAATCTTACATGCTAGAATCCTCAATGCCTGGTCCACCTACTAAATTGGTGAGTGATGAAGAGTTCCTTATCTATGAAAAACATTTGAGTGATGTGGTCAATGTTCAATGTTTAATTCTTTCATTGATGTCTAGTGAAATAATGAAGTTTTAAAAAACATGGATACATATAGAATGCTTGATAACCTCTGTGGTCTTTAATAGGAGTGAGATATAAAAGAATGGTTTGCGATTTCCAAGGCTCTATTTCATAGAAATATTATAGAATGTGCCCCATATGGGCCTTATTTAGTCAAGATCATTAGATACATTGATCACTTAGAGGTTATAAGGTTTAAACTCCATGAATAACTGGGCACTGACCTCATTCTATCATCACTCCCACAGAGCTTCTCCAACTTTGATGTAAATTTTAATATGAAAAACATTGATAAGTATCAACCAAATATTCATAGTCTTCTTCTCCAAGTAGACAACGATATGAATCGTGAAAAAACTTCCATCCTTATGCTGAACAAACGGAAAGGGAAAATGAATATAGTTAATCCCAAAGCTTCTTCACACCCTTCCGAGAAGATGATGATCAAGGGGAAAGATAGGGAAGATGATTATATCTATTTCACATGTGGCAAGAAGTTACACTAGAAGAAAAACTACACCCAACCAAATAAGTAAGGGGAAGATCCAAGTGTATTTGTTATCAAGTTTAATTTATCTATTTGTACAAATTGGGTATTAGATATAGCTTGTGGTGATCACATATGTATTCAAATAGAGGAACCAAATAGATTTAGAAAGATTGATCGAGGATATGTAGATCATCAAGAAACCAACCGAGCTAAACTTACTTCTATATATATTAGGGACTACCACCTCACGTTTTCAACTAGAATGATCTTGGTTTTAAAGTGTTTTTATTATGTGGATTAAGTTACCAAAAACATTATTTCTATATAAAAGTTTGATATAGATGGACTTTTTTTTATTTGGGAATAAATGTTACTTCATTTATAAAGATAGCATTTTTTATGGTAAGGTAAATTTAAATAATAATCTTTATGTGTTGGATCACACGAACCAAATAATTAAAATCAATAATGAAGTAAATTCACATGAATCATACCACAACCAACTTTGGTGTCACCATATAGGTCATATAAATGAATATAAATTGATTAAATTACATCAGTGTGGATATTTAGATTCTTTTGAAATAAAACCACTTGGTGTATTTCATGCATGTTAATAAGGGAAAATGACCAAATCCTCATTTAGTGGGAAAGGTGAAAGGGCTAATGAGATTCTAGAATTAGTTCATACCAATGTGTGTGGACCACTTCCTATTGAAGCAAGGGATGAGTACTCATATTTCATAACTTTTATTAATGATTTTATTAGATATGGATATGCCTAATTAATGAGGTATAAGTTTGATTATTTTAAAAATTAAAGGAATACCGGAATGAAGTTGAGAACCAGCTTGTTAAGAAGATTAAGAAACTTATCTCAGATCATGTTGTAGAATATCTTAATCAATACTTCATTTATTATCTATGAGAGTTCAGGATTTTATCTCAACTCTCTCCTTCTTATATGCCTCAGTGGAATAGTGTAAGTAAAAGGAGGAACCACACCCTATTGGACATGGTGAGATCAATGATGATTCATACAATTCTTCCATTATAATTTTAGGGATATGTTTTCTAAATGGTAGTATATGTACTAAAACATGTTCAAACTAAATAAAAAGAGGGTCTATCATAAAAATTATGGAATAGAAAGATTCCTTGGTTTAAGTAGTTACATGTGTGAGATTGAGAAGCATTTGTTAAGGCCTCCTCGGGAAATAATCCTACTCCCCAAGGTAGAAAGTGTATCTTTATATGATATCTCAATGAAACAAAGGGATACTTCCTGTAAAATCCTTCAGAAAAAAAAGGTTTTGATTGACTAAAGTCCCTCATTTATTAAGGAGGATACTATCTCTAAAAGAGATAGTCAGAGCGAGATAGACTTTGATGAAGTTCAGGATCAAGATACTCAAGAGTTGGAAAAGGAACAAATCCCAAAAAGCCTCATCGAAGAATAAATTGTTCTAGAGACATAGTTACTGCATATGATTACTAATGATGTTAGAGGAAGATAACGGTATAGTTTTACAGTTATAGAGGACGGTGACTCATTGTTATTTCATAATAATGATCATTTAACCTATAAGGAAGAAGTAAGTGGCACAAATGTTTCCAAGGGGAAAGAATTCGTGAACTATAAAATGTATTCCATATACAAAAACAAAGTCTTGATCTTGGTAGAACCTTTAGTGGATGTAAATCCCATTGGTTGAAAATGGGTATTGAAGAATAAAATGGACATAGAAGGAAAATTCAATACCTATAAGGCACGACTGGTTGTAAAAGGTTTTAAACAACGTCAAAAAATTGACTACCATGAAACCTTTTCACCAGTTTCAATGCTTAAATACGTCATAATTATAATTACCAATGCTCAAAACAACCATAGTTAATGAGAACTTTCAGGAATATTTTTATATGACATAACTCAAAGGGTTTTTGACTCCAAAGGATGCCAACAAGGTATCCAAGTTGCAAAGATCCATTTATCGTTTAAAGCAAGCATCCAGGTCAGGTAAAATTCATTTTGATCATTCCATAATGGAATTTGGTTTCATAAATAATGAATGTGATCCATGTGTCTATAAATGGTTTAGTGGGAGTGCAGTCATTTTCATAATAGTACATGTTGATGACATATTACTCATTAGAAATTAAATACTAGTCTTATAGTATATTAAGGTGTGGTTGAATAAATTATTCTCAGTGAAGTGATTGGGAGAGGAAGAACATATTCTTAGGATCAAGATCCATCATGATAGATCCAATTGTTTTCTCCACCTAAGTCTGAGTACATACATTGAAAAGATACTGAAGATATTTATTATGGAACAATCCAAGAGGGTATTGTTTCTAGCGTCACATGGAATTCATCTTCCCTAAAAAATGTGTCCTCAAAAAAATGAGTAAAGAAATAAAATTATAAGAATTACATATACATTAGTGATTGGGTTAGTCATGTATTTTATTCCATGTACTAGGCTAGATGTTACCTATTCATTAAGTGTGGTAAGAAGATATAAATCTGATCCAGGTGACAACCATTGGATGGAAGTCAAGATTTCCCTTAAGTATCTGAGGTGTAATTAGGAAATTTTCATGGTTTATAAAGGATATGAGGAAATAGTCATCATAGGATATAAAGATTCTAGTTTCCAAACTGATCAAGATGACACGAAGTCACAAACTGGGTACATCTTCACTTTGAATAGAAGTGATGTGAGATGGAAGGGATCAAAGCGGGTTGTGGTTGTAGATTCTGGAGTAGAGTCTTAGTATATTGTGGATTCTAAGGTAGCTAAATAAGAAGTATAGATGTAAAACTTCATACAAGATCATGATGGGGTACCTATCATTAAAGATCCTATCACAATCTATTGTGATACTACTGTAGCGGTGGCTCTTGAAGAATAGCAAAGGTCACATCAGCAGACGAAACACATACTCCATAAGTATCATCACTTGAGGTATTTTTCTAAGAGAGGTGAAGTTGTAGTGAAAAATATTTCCATGAAAGAAAACATGGTGGACACCTTGAATAAATCCTTGACTCAGAATAAACATGACTATCATGTGAGGTCTAGTAGACTGAAGGTCGTAGGTAGTTTCCTCTAGTCGAAGTGGGAGTTTGTTAGTGTTTTTGTCCAATGGCCAACCATTTTTTACTTTAACTACATAAATATTCAATGTATTGAATATTAATAAAACTTCTTATTACATATTTTTTTATTGTTATACATGACTCTAATTTAATAAATACCTAGAGTATATGTAGAACTAATAAGGTCATAGTAGTTCCCCTCTATGATGATAACCTTGATGTGATATAAAGATATTCTCAAATCATGTTATGCAGTTGGATAATACACTGTACTGGGACACCTATTACATAGAATTTCTGGTGTGAGTACTTGTAAGAAGACAAGGATTCTTCTCATGAAGTTCTCACTTGGTAATATCCATTATGGGAGATTATGATAATAGACCTATCAGTTGGAATTTAGCATATTTTGGTGTCATCAAATATTTCTATCCATGAACATGTATAATGGTCTATAGACTTTAAGATTATTATTAATGCATGTTAAAACCTATTTACATAGATGTATTTTGTAAACCATGATGATAACACACCATCCATGATGATAATAGTTCTTGAAGAAGTTGAATATATTGGGTGCGTCACGAGTGACATGTCAATAATTAATAAGTTGAGGAATTATTTGTCCCTTCCATATTTATAGAAGCTGGTATCTTATCCCTTTTATTGGAATATAACCAATGCATTAAATTCTATGTGTATGGTGTAACGATGTGTTTATTTATGATAGTAAAAGAAAGACATATCAAGCATATAGTTTGGTGATATGGATGTGAAACCTGCTTGATGAGGTATTGTGACTAGGGGATTATATTACATAATGAGAATTCATATATGGTTTTTGATGTTGCAGCATTAAGTTCTTTCTCTTGTGTTCCTTGACCAGTTTCTAGATAGTATTGTTGGAATCTAGGTAAGCCCGCCCAATGCCAATGAGAAAAAATACTATAGGGTCACACACTAAGTGTTTACGTTGATCTCAATTAAAATCTATTTGAGTTTAATTAATGAAATAAATCATATTCTCAAGTCTAAGGAATAATTTTACTCAACTTATATTGGTCGTATAAATTAAATAAATATATATTCATCAGCATGTGAATAAAATATTTATTTTATTTTTTTGAATATTTTAATAAATATTTATTCACAAGATTATCAGTAAAATATTTATTTATGAAAAAAATATTTATTAAGTTATTCATTAAATACTAGAGGATTTTTAATGGACTAAGACCAAGTCCGGTGAAAAATATTAATTAACAAAACCGTCACATAAGATTTTTATTACGAAAGTTGGTGTGAAACAAAAAATAGTAATTATATAATTATTATTATGTGTAATAGGGTTTACTAATGGTAATAAATTTTATTTAATGGATGTTATTCAATGAAATAAACATTTTACATAAACCCTAACTCTATAAGTATACGGTTATGTCTATTTTGTAGATAATAAAAAAATTTAGAATAGGGAATTATTGTGCACAATGAATTATCTTTGTACTCCTCCCACTCTCTACCACTCAAGAATAAGAAGTAAAAGATATATTAATTCAAGAACAAAGAATGATTTATCAAGAATGAATAATGAAATACATTAGACTCACCACTCTAGAACCCATATATCAAGTGGTATTGATCGAAGATCACAGGATCATGTGTGGATCACCACTAGAGGAATTCTATCCTTGGATCCTCATAGCACAACAGAGGTAATATGAAAGGATATTTTCATATGATCAACATTCACCAATGAAGAATGTTCTTGATCCGAGGTTTTTATTATTTTAGATATTAAATAAATCAGTTAAAAATTTGACGTACAAGATCCTCACTCTTGGTTTTGAGCAACAATTATTAAAAGTTATTTTAATATATCACACACCCACAGACTCTTAGGCTACACTTGAAACCATAAAAATATATGTCTATAATTTTATATACTAATATAAATAAATAAATATTTATTTATTTTATATTTTTATACCTCTAAACTTTTTCCAATTATTTAATAGTTTAATACTTTTATACTTTTATAAATTGAATGTAAGTGTCAAACATATTTTAAAATACATGATATTTTTTTTATTTTTGAAACCATTATTATATTCAATAGCTGTATTTTCTTTTATGAAATGGGTTTTGAAATAATATTTTTTTTCCATGATTACATTCAATATCCATATTTAATCGGGTTTTTAAAATGTAAATGAGATCTTATAATTCATTTAAATCATACAAAAAGGGTTCTGATCATTGTAAATATAAAGTGAAAAATAGTTTGAAAAATTGAAATATCTTCCATCATACTAATAAATTCTCATCAATAAGTTTTTTTTTTTATCATGTGGGATGATAAACTACTTTTCTATCTTTCCATTTTCTGTCAAGCAATTCATGAGATCCATCTTCAATTGAACACATTTTGTGTATTTATTTTGTTAAATATTAATATTACCAAATCAAATAGGATGGATATGAATAGAGAATAGATATATGTCCATCGTATTTAATGATGATGTGGTTCCATTCATTTGATCATTTACTTGTGTAGTGTGAGTGGGATTTCTATAGGGTTTTCAAAATGTTTTGAAAAGTGTGTTTTATTAAAGCCAAGGGTAGATCTCATGGGACTCTCAAGGAACACCTTGAGTTTTTTTGTTAACCATAAAATCAATATAGATCATTTCATGAATAGAGTAAAATAGAATAATTTTATACTTTTATACTTTCATAAATATTACTTTTATATATTATAATTTTATACTTTTATAATTTTTTTAAACTATGTACTTCTATAAATTATGTATAACTTTATAACATATATGTACTTTAATATTGTTTTATAATTTTATATACACTTATAAATTATGTATATTTATATAAAATATATTTTCTTTTATAAATTATATATAATTGTATACTTTATTATATGTCTATAATTTTATATACTAATATAAATATATATATATTTTTAATATATACGTTTATACCTGTAATTTTTTTAATTTATCAATAGTTTAATACTCTTATACTTTCATATATTCAGTTTTAGGCTTTAAAATATTTTAAAAAATATATCAACTTATTTTTTTATTTGTGAAACCATTATAATATTCAATAGCTGTATTTTTTATTTTGAAAAGGGTTTTCAAATAATATAGCTTTTTTCCATTATTACATTTAATAGCCATATTTAATCAGGTTTTTATAATTTAAATAATATTTTATACTTCATTTATACCATACAAAAAGGGTTTTGATCATTAAAAATATGAAGTGAAAAATAGTTTTTAAAAGTGAAATCGTTTTCTTTATATTTATAAATTTCCTTTAATAAGTTTTTGATTTTTATCATGAGGGATGATAAAACAATTTTCAATCTTTCCATTTTCTATCAATCAATTCATGAGATCGATCTTTAATTGAACATCTATTGTGTATTTATTTTGTTAAATATTAATATTACCAAATAAAATAGGATGGATATGAATAGAGAATAGATGGATTCTAATCATATTTATTGATGATGTGGCTTCATTCATTTGATCATTTACTCGTGTAGTGTGAGTGGGGTTTCTGTATGATTTTCGAAATGATTTGAAACGTGTGTTTCATTAAAGAAAATTGTATATCCCATGATACTCACAAGGCACACCTAGAGATTTTTGGTTAAGTGTAAAATCAATATTGATCGTTTATTGAATGGAAAAAATTTGAATAATTTTATAATTTTATACTTTCATAAATTTTTCTATTATATATTACAATTTTATACTTTTATAAAATTTTAAAACTATGTACTTATATAAATTATGTATACTTTTATAACATATATATATACTTTTATATATTTTTATTAATTTATATAAATTTAAAAATTATGTATATTTATTAAAAATATAAATTATTTTATAAATTATATATACATTTATACTTTTATATATGTATACAATTTAATATACTAATATAATTATATATAAATTTTCAATTAATACTTTTATACGTGTAAACTTTTTTTCAATTTATCAATAGTTTAATATTTTTATACCTTCATAAATTCAATGTCAGTGTTGAAAATATTTTAAAAAATATAATAATTTAATTTTTTATTTGTGAAACCATTATTATATTCAATTTCCATTTTTCCTATTATGAAGAGAATTTTCAAATAATATAGCTTTTATTTTTTCCATTATTACATTCAATAACTATATTTCATCAGTTTTTTATAATGTAAAGGTTATTTTATACTTCATTTATAATCATAAAAATAGGGTTTTGATAATTAAAATTATTAATTGAAAAATATTTTTTAAAATTGAAATATTTAATATTATATTTATAAATTTCCTTCAATAAGTTTGTGTTTTTGATCATGTGGTACGATAAACCATTTTTCAATATTTACATTTTCTATCAAGAAATTCAAGAGATAAATCTTCAATTTAACATATTTTGGTTATTTATTTTGTCAAATATTAATATTACCAAATCAAATAGGATGGATATGAATAGAGAATGGATAAATTCCATTCTTATGACAAAAGAGTATGAATATGCGGTGAAATAGTTCATCAAGTTTGCAAAATATAATGCATGTGACCCTTTTCAAATCCCTTTTCTATGTATACACTATTGTTATTCAAGACTAATTAGTTAAAAGGAGTTGGAAGAACACTTGATCTGGCACATAATTGATCGATGTTATAAATGTTGTAATAAACTTGGGGAAAATAAAAATATAGATAGTGACTCGTATAACACTACATTTTATGGATCATATGATATGATTAAAAGTGTGGAAAATGAAGAAGACAATATCAATGATGTGGTTAAAAATGTAAATGATAATAAAGGTTGTATTGAGTAAATGACAATGACCATTGAATATGAACATCATGTTTGTCCAAAATTGTTTGAGAAATTAAAGGGTTATGAAAAGATGTCATTGTACACTAGTTTCACTAAATAAATAGCATTGTCAGTTATATTTGAAGCAATATAATTTGAAAGAAGTAAATGGATGGAATGACTCCAGTTTTTCTCAAATACTTGATCTATTAAATGTTATGATCCCAGAAGATAATGAGCTCCCTAGATAAATATACGGCACTAAACTAATTCTATGTTCAATTAGTATAATCTCTGAAAGAATACATGTCTATCCAAATGAATGTATACTATTTGATAGGGACTATAAATCACTTAAATAATTACCAAAGTGTGGTTCTTCTTGATACAAGAAATATGATTTGGGTCCTATGAAATTTGTATGGTACTTTCCAATTATTCTAAGGTTTTGGTTCCTTAATAAAGGTGAGGATAATTCAAGGCAATTGATGTGGCACACAGATACAAGAAATGAAGAAGGTAAACTACATCACCCAACATACTATCCTTAGTGTAATAGAATTTATCATGAGTATCCTGAATTTGGTAACAAGATGAGAGACCTTAATCTTGAATTATCTATAGATGGAGTTAATCCTCTTGGATTTCAAAATAGCACTCACTGTACATGACCAGTTATGTTGGTAAATTATAACCTGACACCATGGTTATGCATGAATCTAAAATAAATCATGTTATTTATGATTATATCCAGAACAAAACAATCGGGTAATGATATTGATGTTTATTTGGATCCATTAATAGAAGTATTGAAATTATTGATGGATTCAAGTGTTACATTGCATGATGCTTACAGAAATGAAGATTTCATATTATGATCCTTGTTGTACAGGATGATAAATGACTTTTCTGCTTATGGAATTTTTTAGGATTTATAATTAATGGAACTCAAGGGTGTCCGATTTTTGAACAAGGTACACAACCAATTAGGTTAAAACATTCATTAAAGACTCTCTTTCTAGGACATCATATATGTTTACCCCAACAACATAAGTTCCCACCTTGGATAACATCATTCAATGGAAGTTTGAAAGAATATACATCCCTGTATCCACTAATAGGTGATCAACAGTTTGAGAAAGTAAAATATGTGATCACTGCTTTTAATAAACCAATTTTTAAAAACATTACAAAAATTGGTTGGAAAAAGTGATCAGTTTTATTTTTTGAATTGTCATTATAGAATTGTCTGTACGTTAGAAATTTTCTTGATGTTATGCATGTTGAAAAAACTGAATGTGATAGTGTAACTGAAAAATTAATAAATGAACCCAGTAAAACAATGGGTAGAATTAAGGCTAGGTTGGACATGGATGACATGATAATATGGGAAGTGTTGATGCTTGTGAAGGGTAAAAAGTGAACCTTTCTTCCTCCAACTTCTTACACTCTTTCTAGGTAGGAGATATATTATTTTTTCAACATTTTTAAAGGTTCCATAGGGATTTTAATCAAATATCAAGAATATCATGTCAATGATTGATTTAAATTTAAAGGTTTTAAAATCACATGAATTCCATGTGTGGATACAAGATCTAATTCCAATATCTTTT